>CM029642.1:19694922-20244116 GCA_017311315.1 Dendrocalamus latiflorus | reverse complement strand
TTCAGAGGTTGAGGACAGAAACAAATTCATGAAGCAGATTAACAGAAATATTTAAGCAGATAATCCATGGAACTAGTACTCCATTTATGGAGAAGATGAAAATGCAGACAAATAAGAAATAACCAATCTTTAATTTCATCGGACTGACTAAATGCACAGGTCAACAAACTTGGCCATAAGCTCCTTGCAAACAGAGGGGCAGCTTGTCATGAGATGCTCATAACCATCGGTTGCCATGACCGCTTTCATATTCCGAGGTAAGCCGAGGAACTTGAATATCCCCTTCTTGAGACCGTGGCAATGATGCTGCTCGGCCAAGGCCAATGTGGTCGCCGCTGTCTTCACCTCAAGGCACTTGCACAGCTTGTCCTCACAGATCAACTTCAGCCTCTCCATCTCGTACCTGTCGGCCGCTACAAGCAAATGTTGAGCAATTACAACTGCATCTTCCTCGTTTATCTCTGGCAACTCATCAGTGTATATAAAGTGAAGCAGCGCCTTGAACACAGTGGCGTCCATGTCGTTGATAGATATGGATCTTGCAGTCTTCTCCCTCATGGAACCAAACAGCTCCGCCTTGAAGACCGGCGACCGAGCGGCGAGCACACACCGATGCGCAGCAAACGTCTCCTCACCAGCCTTGAACGTGACGTCCGCCCCCTCCTCGGTCAGGAGGAGATCGCCGAGATGCCGGTGCATGTTAGACGGTGGCACCTCGACGACCAACTCCTCCACGGCCAGCTCCTCGACGCACAGGACGGTGACGTCGCACCGGATGGTGAGGCGGTCGTTCTTGAGATGATCTGATTTTTCTAGCTCCTCCCTTTTGATGAACCTCCCCCAGCCCCAGCCGCTTACATACTTGCTGAAGGTGTGCTTGCTTGTGCGGCGGTGCGACGGCACTGCCTTCCCGCCGCCGCCGTCGAGCAGAGCGATCTGGAACTCGGTGTTGACGTCTTCGGCGGGGCTGACATGGTCGAGGTAGACGGATATGTAATCGGCATAGTTTTCGTTGCTGCCATTGGGATAATATTCTATACGCCATGTGTGACCTCCTACCTCAAAAGTGCACGAGTGGGTGCAGCTGCAGATGTCGATGGTCTCCTTGATACGGGAGTAACCGTCGATGTTGAGCACGTGGGAACCTTTCGCCACGGTGGCGACGGTGGTGGACACGGAACGTGACAGGACGGGGGCACCGTTGTCTCCAGCAGCGGCGGACGGCGAGGTCTCCATGACACGTATGGCAGGGCAGAAGCGCAGAATGCGATGAATTGAACGAGGTATTAGAATTTTTTTAGGGAGAGGTATTAGAATTTGGCAACGAGTATACGAGAGTTGCATTTATTTAAGTTGCTTCCTCACGGCTTGGTTTCGGTTAAGACTTGTGCTTCACGTCTTGTAATCGATTACTACAAATTTTTACTAACAGAGTAGTTGGATTCTGATGGAAACTTACGGACGTGAGGAAACTTACCATCTATGCTAGCGACCAGGGTTTTGGTTACGGATTGCAAAAAACAAAAAACACTGCTACCCGGACCCTGCTAGCGACACTGCCTTCAGAACTCTACGTGATCTTTGATTTGCTCGCATAGTCGCATGCCAAATAGGCCGTTCGACTCCGGCCAATTTTTACTGACCCGGCCAGATCCCACCGCCGGTCAGCTCCGCCCGCGCGCGGCTGCGCTCGCCTGCTACTGCCCGAGCTGTCGCCGCTGACGGCCTTCACGCCGCTGT
This sequence comes from Dendrocalamus latiflorus, assembly GCA_017311315.1. Classification (NCBI taxonomy): domain Eukaryota; kingdom Viridiplantae; phylum Streptophyta; class Magnoliopsida; order Poales; family Poaceae; genus Dendrocalamus; species Dendrocalamus latiflorus. Next base: position 20,242,376 of record CM029642.1, on the reverse strand, counting down.
CCGGCTCCCACACCGCCTTTCCGAGCTGCAGAAGTGCAGATGGCTCGCCCGGGCCTAGGCGCCGCCACCGCTCTATGCGCCGCTGCAGCATCCTGCTCGACGCCACGCCGTCGCAGTGCTTCTGGTGCCTCACCCAGGCTCTGCCGCCGCCGCTTCTCTACACGCCGTCGCTCGCCTCCTGCGACACCCCGCCACGCCGATCACGTGGTGCGCTCGTGCTCCGATGCGCGTCGTGCGCGCCCGCCTCGCCGCGTGCTGACCACGCCGGGCGTCAACGGCATCTCGCCGAGCCACCTCCACCTCGCTCAGTCGGCCGCACCGCTTGGCCATGTGCTGCGCCGCTGAGAACGCCATGCTGTGGCTGCGAGGGCCTCGTTGTGCGCTCGCCCTCGGAAACAAATTCTATGCGGCGGTGCCGCACGAGCTGCGTGGTGCGGCACCGCCGCATAAAATTTTTTTCCCTCGCCCTCGCAAAGGCAGAGCCGCACGCCACTGCTGGAACTCGCAATCCCGACGTGAAGGGCCGCTGCTCCTCCTTCCCTCGCTTTCTCAATTTGCTCAAAGGACCATGCATGTGCAAAGAACTTGGATGGATGGAATGCTTAGGTGATGGGGAATGCGATGGTGTGACATGCAGGGCTAGATTCTTCAAAAATGGATGGGATTTGGAGGAGAGGAGAAGGCACGAGGCTTTGCTTCTTGCTGGGAAGAAATGGCAATAGGGAGGGGAAGAACAGAGGGCACAGGGCTTTTCGTCTCCTGCCCTCGTCCTTTCTTCTTCTTTTTTTTTTGGCAACATTAGTGACTGGAGGAGCGGCTGTGGAGGTTAAGGTGTGATTTGTTTTGGTTGTTGGGTTCAAAGTGCAAAATTTTGTGTTAGTAGCAAATATGATAAATGTTTGGATAATTGTGTAAAATAAAATGGTTGCGACTGCAGTGAAGTTCATGTCAGATAATTGCCTTAGGCTCAGTTACTTGTCAAATTTGCTCTAGAAATTTGTTGTGTTACACTTCCCCAACTTCCTCGTCTTATTTGTTTGAAGGAAGTGAAGTACCTGCCTAGAATAATATTGATAAGTGTTGGTGTTCTTGATTTGTTGGTTAATTAATCTTTTCTAATTTGGCTAGCTTCATATATATGTTACTCTTTAATTTCTTGGGTAAAATATTTTAGTTCCATCTTTGCTAATCGATAATGTTCTGAATTGTATTGAACAGAAAGCATCAATATTTCGTATTCGTTGAAGTAACGCAAATACACCGAAAAGATAACAGTTCTGGATGCAACGCGTCAGGTTGCCATTATAATTCAGAGGTATAGTGGTGTGCAAAGAGTAGTAGTGCTCTGTTTAATTTTTCTGAGCTAAAGAGGACAGAGAACCATGTGACAAAGTGACAACTGAGTTATTCTGATTTCTGAAGCATCATACTTCATTACAAGATATGCTTTCTTTCTCTTATAAATAGTACATGTAATGAGTGAAGGCCAGCTGAAATATCTGTCTCCTGTGATCCAAGACTTGATTTTTTTGGAGACAAACACCATGGATGGGATAGTAGCCACTGAACAACTAGCAAGAACAATGAGTCGCATGCTATCTTGCATGCTTGTAGGTTTAGGAGTCACCAGGACTGTATCCTGTACAACATCCCTAAAGGTATGCATCTACTCCTTTTAATCTTGCAACCTGGTATACATTCTTCATTATTGAGAAGAGAAAATAAAATGCTAACAACTGTCTAAACTTGGACTTAAAGCTTTTATCAAGTGTCCTTTGTAAGTCGACACTATTGATTTGTTGCGCCCTGCTTCAGATGGACTGCCACTCTAGTACATCAGGTTAGACAGGGACCTGTCTGTCGTTTGCATTCTCCTTTAATGGATCTCTCTTTGTTGTTTGCATTTTCTTTTGGTCTGATTGAGATAAAGAGTTGATCAGTACATTACTGTTAGTATTGCTTCTACTCTAAGTCTCTAATGCCCTCTATTTATTTCCGAATGCACTGTTTGTGTGGTTACATAATATATAAGAAAACTTTGGCATTGAAAACATATTATAGTACAAAAACTATACAGTTTTTATTCCAAAATTAGGGTTCTAGAATATTATTGTGTTTTCAAATAAAAAAATATGATAACTCCCCTTGCAATTGACAAGATGATCTTCTTTGCCAGTGATGAAAAATCTAAGTTAATATAGCAAATCATGTCGTACTGTAGGTGTAGTCTATATGTCTTTGATGAAACTAACAAACGCAACGAATTGAACCATACATTAGGACAAATTGTGGTGCCATGGTAACGTGCTTCGTCTCATGGTTGTGCTGCGGTGTCTCTTCCGAGCTGATGCATTCTGCACGTTAACCATGATGCTTCTTCTTCTCCTCCTCCAAAGTTGTTTTTTTCTCTGAAGGCGTCACGTTAACCATGACGGTTCTTCTCCTCCTCCAAAGTTTTTTTTCTGAAGGCGTGAGGCTCGAAGTCTAACTACTACTTGGTGCTTTAGCTTCACGAGAGCTTTGTATGCAAATACAATCTTTGTTAGATTCAATAAATCCATTCGTGTATATGCTATGTGGAACGATCTGCCTATCTCTACTTTACATCACATTTTTCGTTTTCTAAGTCTAAGTTAACGCAAGAAGAGAATGCGGCATTGCTGAAGTAAAACTAAAAAAGTGCTCTAAAAAATTAATAAAACCAATAAACTAGTACATAGGGATGGCATGATTTACATCCATGTAAAATTGTTCTAATACTGCAAAATAACCCAGAATTGAGCTTGTTTGGAATAACACACTGAAATGGCTTCTAAGAATATAAGATCATGACTACAAATGATAAACCACAACCCTTGAAACACCGACAGAACCGAAATGACCTTGAGGATACCAACAGAATTGAGATTGAGGATGCAAATACAAGCAGCAATGTAAAGTAAGACCTTTGCGGGGTCTAAGATTCTTGCGTGATTTCGCCAACCTTGTATCCACCAAAATCTTGTATCGGCCACCAAGACTGCCCTTGAATTCCGACAGGAAGCAATGAACTCAAAGCCCATCTTCTTTAGCTTGCAGCACTGATGCTACTCCAATTGCGCCAATGTGGTCAGCACCGTGTGCCTACGCCGATATTATTGCACCATTTTTTCTAAGAAGAAAGGCTCGGAAAAATTATAAATATTTTTCATGAAAATGCAATCTGTGTTTGCTGCTCATTAAATTATGTCCTGAGGATGAAATGAACCATGTGCCAAGTGACAGCTGTCACAAGTGCAGGACACGGACACCACAACGTGGTTACAACAAAGTACCAGGATGAAGATGGCGGCCTATAGGCCCAAATATGGACCCCTTTGCATCCCAACGAAACTTACGAAGAGTACCAACAGCATGGGCGAGCCCAATCGGGACTCCCCTTTGTCCATAACGAAGGGGTGCCGCAGCATGCCAAAACTCACCCATGATAGAATGGTTTATACCCTAGGTGTGCGAAGGGGATCTACCAGCCAAAGCCTTTGCACCATGTGAGGGGGGTTAGCCCCACCAGAAGACTGGCAGGGCAACGTGGTGAACTCGGTCCACAATAGTCCACCGTGAGCTAGAGCCGAGTACAAAGCGGGGAAAGACTTTAATGCTCCTACTATTATAGGAGCATACTAGGGGTAGCATAGTAATCTCTCTACTCTTTCTCATGTAACAATATAAATAGATCCTCCTGGTCACAATGTAGAGGGGGAAAACTTTTGTACACCATAATACATACACTTTTCATTCACCTGAACCCTTTTTGAGGACCCCATAGCCCCTACCTGTGGGACTTGGGAAAATTCAATTTTAAACCCTATATGTATACCCGTGCTAGCCTTATGATTAGTAGCTAGCACGGATAAAATGAAATAGAGTAGCACATAGTACTTACTGTTAACATAGGCCTACTTGGCCAAAGTATACACAAATGGTCGAGCAGCCAAATTGAACACTTTAGATAGTTTTTGCAGTGAAAGTGAAACGGTAATATAAACAAAAGGGGCCATCGTAGTATGCCACATTCCTATGGGCAACCAACTAGGATTAAAGCCCTAGATTTTAACACCATTAGTGTCAAACCTTGTGGCATAACCATAGTCTGCTGAGGGGTTTTCATCCTCTTGCTTCGATATGTGTTCAACAAGCAATGGTTATTACAAAATATACTATGTAAGGCTTTAAGCAAGGTTATTATACATGCAAGGTTATCCCGTTTTCAATCTTGTGCTCAAGTGCTCATTGTAGTATAAATAAAGGAGAGCAAATGTGTGATACCCATGAGGAGGGAGTGGGCTGACTTTGGCCTAGCCCACTCCATTCCTCACATGAGGCATGCCAGGGGGCATCCTTTTTCCCTTTACTGCAGCCGATTCCCCCAGCTGCCTCCTCTCAGCGCCTCCTCCCACTACTATTACTGCTGCTACCGCGCCACCACCTCCATTCGCCAGCACGCTATCACAGACAGCTGCCGCTGCCCTACTACCACGCCTCCCTCGTGGTTATCGAGCGCCACCCCCAACTCGCATGTGCCACCATCGCCCAGCGCCGCCGCTTCCTCGCCCATGCCTCACCTTCCCCATACCTTGTTGCTGCCACCGCTCCACCCCGTGGCTTGCCGTCGCCCCCCTTGCTTCGCTCAGCAAATAGTATTATGTATGCGCTTATGTTTTGTCTAAAAGTGCTATATTTGTGGGTAACTATAGTTAAATTCCTACTGAATGCATTGATCCTCTTTGTGATATTGATATCCTTATTGATATAGCCTTTAGAGCATAGTTTAGACAATAACTAATGTCAACTTGGGTGAATTACATTTACGTATATCATCTAGATGCTTAACTATGTTCTAGTTATCATTAAGTTCATGAAATTTAGCTATTTGAAATATTAGACTAGAGGGGTAACCTCTGTTAGTTTGATATAAAAATAAAATAAAAAACATAGTTTTTAATGCAGGCGAGTTATATTATTAACTGAAAAATGTGAGAGTGTGATAGTGCATGTAGAGAGGGGGAGATTCTCACCTAGGTCAATTAAGGAATGAACTCTGCTGTCACACATCTAAATCTAAACCATACAACAATATGTGATATATGAGCTCTGGCTTTAGCTAACTAAATTATCTGGGACAAGCCTTGCATTTTGGTAGGCCGTAGTAGTGAGAGCATTGCAGGAAGGTTTGCTCATAGCGGGTCTCTTCACCAAGGTGTTGGGACTAAAGCTTGCCAATACTATGGTGAATGCTCACTTGGGGGAAGGACATGTTTAAGTAAGAGTTGGTCATTCATCGAGCTGGTGCAAGGTTAGGTCTAGATGATATAAAGATTAAATGATAATCATTTCATCATACGCCTAAGAAAGCGTGTAGTTGCCTACAGAATAGTTGATTATCTTATGTAGGTAAAGTAGTACAACACCTCGAGAGTGTAAAACTATTTGAAAGCCATGCTCGCAGTCATGCGCATGCTTGGTGCAGCCACAATGGGTCTAGTTTTTATTTTTTGACAAAATAGTCTTGATGAAAATGATGGGATGGTATGTTATGACGTATGTTGGGATGAGAAGCAACGTAAAGAGCATAAGGCTTTATCTCAAATTCATCTTCATCTATCAAATAATATTCTACAGGAGGTTTTAAATGAGACATCCATCACCGCATTATAGTTGAAGCTGGAGTGGATTTGCATGATCAAGGATCTGACTAGCAAAATGTATCTGAAGCAGAAGCTTTATTCCCACAAGATGACGGAGTGAGCTTTATTGTTGAACAACCTAACAGCTTTCAAGGAAGTTTTTACTAACCTTGAGTTTATAGAGGTAAAATATAATGATGAAGATTTATGCTCTATGTCCAGTTTGTACTATCCTTTCAGAGATACTATTCTATATAGCCGAGATACTCTTACTCTCAATGAAGTTTATGAAGCATTGTATGCTAAAGAAAAGATAAAACTTATGGTTTCTAGTGAAAAATTCAAGTATGCATGTAGAAGATTTGTCTATCGGTGGCAGGCAATATGAGAAGGATTCAAACGATGATTCAAGAGACAGAAGCACAAATAGATAAGAGGCAAATCTAAATCCAAGAATAGGAAGTCATGCAAGTATTGCAAGAAGAATGATCATGGCATATTCGAATGCTGGAAGTTGTAGAACAAGGAGAAGAGGAATAATATTTTCAAGAAGGATTAATAAGAGGACGAAGCTGGAGCCACTATTGTTACAAAAGAAGATTTTGATAGAGATGTTTTTGTTGCCTTTGCTAGTGATTCCAAAACTGAAGATGAGTGGATTTTTGATTTAGCCTATACTTTCCATATGAGCCTGAACTGCGAGTAGTTCGTTATCTATGAAGCTACCCTATGTGGATCCGTGTTGATGGGTGATAATACACCATACAAGCTGCAGGCATTGGTTCTATCTGGATAAGATGTTTGATGGCACCATCAAAATTTATCAGATATTCATCATATTCCGAATTTGAAGAGAAATCTTGTCTCGTTGAGTACTCTTGATGCTAAAAAGTACAAGTATTCTAGTGAAGGTGAAGTTCTGAAGATCACTAAAGGTTCTCTTATTATAATGAAGGGTGATATGAAGGTTGCCAACTTATATCGTCTATAAGGCACTATAATTTTAGGTAATGTTGCTGTTGTCTGAAATAAATTATCCGATTCTAATACTATTAATTTTTAGCATATGTGTCTAGGGCATATGAGTGAAGTTGGAATGATCGAATTATGCAAAAGAGAATTTCTTGATGGTCAAAGTATCGATAAGTTAAAGTTTTATGAACATTGTGTCTTCGGCAAGCAAAGGGGGGCGTGAAATTCAGCACGATGACTCACTCTTCCATATCCTGTGTTTCGTCACTTGGAGGTGCAAGTTACATGTTGACCATCATTTATGATTTCAAAAACTAAAAAGGTGGTTATTAGCAGAAGTATCATTTTATATGAGTCTGCTATGATGCATGACAGACCATCTACTGATGTTTCCATTGAGAAGCATCAAGCATACAGGTGGAGCATGTTATTGATTCGGGATCTACACCAGAAGTTAACAAGGAAAATATTATGGAAGTTCCTATTGTTGTGCTACCAATACAACATTCCATTGCAGCTGATAGAAAAAGGAGGAACATTCAGCCTCTTAAGAGATTGATTGAAAAAGTTAATGTTCTGGCTTATTGTTTAAATATGACAGAAGAAATTGAAGGTACTACAAACAAAACCTTCATTTTATTCAGAGGCTATCTCTTCTGATAATTCAGAAAGGTGAATGACTGTCATACATGACGAGATAAAATCTCTTGACAAGAATGCCACTTGGAAGCTAGTCAAGTTGCCAATTGAGAAGAAGCATATTCATTGCAAATGGATCCTCAAGAAGAAAGAAGGCGTTTCACCAACCGAAGAAGTTAGGTATAAAGTAAGGCTAGTTGCAAAATGATACAGTCAAATTCTAGGTATTGATTCACAGATGTCCTTTCCCCTATTGTGAAGTATAATTCTATTTGCATTTCACTTAGCATTGTGACTATACATGATTATGAGATTGAACAATTGGACATAAAAACTATGTTCTTATATGGAGAGTTGGAAGAAGATATTTATATAGAGCAATCAGAAGGTTTTGTCATTCCGAGAAAGGAGAATTTGGTTGCAAATTGAAGAAACATCTTTATGGTTTGAAGCAGTCACCTAAACAATGTCCTTTATGATATCTTAGGAGTTTAAAAGATTCGATTATGACAGCGGAGTTTATTTGAAGACTGTTAACGATTCAACTATTTATTTGCTACTATATGTTGATTGCTACAAAAACAAGACTAAAATTTCAAAATTGAAGGCACAATTAAGTAGTCAATTTGAGATGAAAGTTCTCTATACAGCAAAAAAAAAATCTTGATATGGAAATCATCAGAGACAGATGTTTGGCAAATTATACTTAAGTCAAAATAGGTATATTGATAACGTTCTTCATCGTTACAATATGCATAAGGCTAAACCAATGAGTACCCCTTAGCTTCATATTTTAAACTTTCTTCAACGTCATGTCCACATTCAAATAATGAAGTTAAGTATATGTCTACCGTTCCATATGCGATTGTAGTTGGTTCATTTATGTATACCATGGTATATTCTTGTTTCAATTTATCTTAATCATTAAGTGTGATTAGTAGATACATGACTAATCATGGAAAAAGAGTATTGAAAAGCGGTTCCATGGATTTTTAGATATTTGTGGAGCACATCTAATACTTGTTTACAGTTTAGGAAGACTAGATATGTACTTGTTGGTTATATAGATTCTGATTTTGTTGGAGATTTAGATAAAAGAAGATCTCTCACAGATTATGTGTTCACTATTGAAGAGTATGCTATTAGCTAGAAAGCAAGTTTTAAGGTACCGTTGACTTCTCTACTACAGAAGCTGAGGAGATGGTTATTTATAAAGCTCTCAAAGAAGTTGTTTGGTTAAGAGGTTTGTTTACTGAGTTTTGTGGAAGTATATCTTGCACTAAAATATTTTGTGATAATCAAAGTGCTATTTGCCTTAAAAAAGATCAAATATTCCATGAGAGAATAAAGTACATTGATATCAGGTATCATTATATTCGATGTATCATTACTTAAGGTGATATTAAAGATAGTAAGATAGGTACTCATGATAATCCAACTGATATGTTGATAAAACCAATTTCTGCCACATATATAGCATGCATTATTTATATATCATGTATTATTCCAATACAATTATACCTCCTCCGTTCCTTTGTTTGAGGAACTTTCTTTTCCACAGATAGATGTGTTTTGGGTTTTATAGGCAATGTTTTCCCAAAAAAACTCCTATAAAAAGTTTGTTGGTATGAATGTATTTTATGCCACCTTATCTAAATTTTGTGGAATCCCAAATATTATGGTGAGAGTAGTACGCAGCAGTTGTATTAACAATAAGCTTTTGAGGAATAATTTTGTTAATTACAGCTAAAGAAATTAGCAGCCACCCCCATCACTACCGAGCTGCTATTGGACCGTTGGGACTTGCAATTGGCAGTGAATGATTGGGCTGGCGTAGTACCACTGTACCTGTGAGATGACGGGTAAACAGGTCAGAAATGAAATAGTTAAAGAACTCCTTGTTCTAGGTAATACTACTGGCTAAAACGCCAACTGATTCCGAATGGAGGGACTAGAAGAGCACACTGTCATTTATTTCTCTTTTCAGCCTTTTTACCCGCTCATTTTAGTTTGAGATTTTAATTTCTGGTTTATTTTTTACTATTTTTAAATTTCGTTTTTTCTAGTTTTTTTAACTTTTTGAGCTTTTTACCGGTTCTTTTTCCCGTATTCATTTGCGTTGTCTGTGATGGGTTAACCTGCTTTTTATATTTTTAATTGTTTTAAATTTAATTATACCAAATAAGCCATTATAAGTTACAATATAATTTCAGTCAATTATAATGTAATTTTAGTCTAAACCAATTTATTTCGGTCTAAAAGTGTCACCATATATGGGCCGCATAGAGCAGTGCGGAGCCAATCCGTTAGGCCAAGTTTGGGCCCAGCCCACCTTCAAGTCCAAACCGCCGACGAGGGGGGGACCACCACCCACATGGTCATGGGCTCATGGCCACACCCACCGCGCCGCCATATCTGACCGCTTCCTCCCGGACCACCGCATCGGCCGCCGTCGCAAACTGCGGCCTTCGGTTCCCACCGCGCGCCGCGCTGCCACCTCGGCGCACCCCCGTGGGCCATGGATCCCGGCTCCAGCTGCGCTTGCTTTCGGATCTTGGACCTTCGGTGAAGTGTGTTTCGGTATGAGGAGGTCTAACCACGGCGCAGCGGCAGCGTGCGTGTTGATATTCTCGCGCAGCGCCGCGGCCGGCCCACGCTCCTGCAATGTCATCTTCAAGTTATACCTTCTACATGAGGCGTCCTTCCATCTCATCCCTCTGTTTTGTTTACTGGCTGCATCGTGTTCATGATTTATGTTGCTGTTGCTTGAATGGTGCTGATAATACATCTCCGAATCGATGATAACCTGTGGAATTTGTGATATAGCTCTGTGATTGTGAATATAATCGGCCTCTGGGAGAATTACTCTTGACAAATCAATAGTATTATAGCCAAGTAATTGCGCTATTGTTTTACCTTTTTTGTGAATCTTGTTCACTAGTACTACTGTCGATGTCTTTTTGGGCCCTTGGGAGTGGATGTTCTATTCAACCTGATCATGATCTGTAATAGGGAGATGGTATTGTCTTGGTTCATTCTGTGATATTGGGTCCTGTATGATAACCTGGTTCCCCAGTTCTACCTGAACCTTTCTCAGCTTTACTAATAAAGCTGAGCAATGCCTCTGCCCTCTTGTTTGATTACTTTCTGCCCTTTCAGTTGAGTCGAGAAATATTGTTCTGCTCTTTAGGACTTGAGTCGAGAAATATTATTCAGCTCACCTGCTGTCTTAGTCAATTGCCAATTCAGCGAAATATTCATAGGCCATTCTAGTTCTGGATCCAGTCTGAGTTGCTGTGCACCTCAGAGCTCTCAGTTGATGATGCATTGATGCACATCTTACTTTGTTTGACTAGCTAGAGTAATCCCATGGTGAATCACACTAATAAGATTTCTGCCGTTCATAGCTTATTCCATACACGTCCAGATCAGTTCAGAGATTTGTAGTTTGTGCATAATTGTGGTCCTGAATTTCTTATTTGTGAACATTTTTGTTATATTTATCATGCTTATGCACTAGTTGGAATTCCTTCATACTTGGCTGAAATTTGGAATTTAATTTGTTCTTAATTGGGAGATTTTGCAAAAACAACTAATTTTCAATGATTTTCAGGGGTTGCTGTCCTAGCCTTCTAGGACAGGTCGACAGAGGGCTAACACAACCTACTTATTTCAGAGAGTAGGAGTTTGGTCAGAGATGGCTGAGTCGCTGTTTCTTCTGTGGTTGGAAGGATGAGCAGCCTTTCAGTCCAGGAGACTTCATTCTTGTGTAGCATCCCTGATGAGGTTGCTCTCCTTAAAGATGAGTTGGCATCACTGCAGTGCTTCCTTCAAGATGCAGATGATAAATGGAGAAGTGGGAATGCCAGCATAGCAAATTGGGTTCGTCGGATCAAAGATGCCACATATGAAGCTGAAAACGTCATCGAAATTGCAGAGTATATCGAGAAATGGAACAAGGCGGGGATGGTCTTCATTGGTGCTATGTTGAGGTATGCTTATATACCTAACAATATCATAGCCTGTCATGAACTTGGTGTTGACATTTGTCGTGTAAGGAGGAGGATTCGTGAGATTGCAATTAGTAGACCAACTTTGAATCTTTTTTTTTTAATCTTGGGGAGACTACTATAATACGAGAGTTCAGTGGCAAGGCCAAAATGCTGCAAATTCTGATGATGAGTATGTTTTAGTTGGATTTCAGGATGACATTAATCTAATCAATGCAAAAGTGAAAAATGCAGAGAATGATCAACTAACTGTCATCTCCATAGTTGCCATGGGTGGGGCTGGGAAGTCCACACTAGCTTGGAATGTGTACAATTCATTTAAAATTGATGGTCAATTTGACACATTTGCTTTTGTCTCCATTTCTAAAAGTTTTGAAGTGCTTAATGTACTGAAGGAAATTGCAAAACTGGTTATGGGGATTAAAGGCAAAGATAGGGAATTGCATGAAATGGGCACATCAGATGAGGTGGAAGAATCACTGGATAAAATTGGAGAAGACAAAATAGCGACAGTGTTGTATAACTTTCTTAAACAGAGAAGGTTCTTCGTTGTGCTTGATGATATTTGGACAGTAGAGATATGGGATCTCATAAATGTGAGAAAACAAGATTTTCTTGATGTGAAGAATTGGAGCATAGTGCTGCTAACTACTCGCAAGTTACAAGTCACCAAGCAAGCTAGTGGATTGACCTATGTTCGTCAACTCAAACTTCTAAATGAGAAGGAAAGTTGGCATCTTTTCTGTAGAAAGGCCTTCCCATCATACGAAAGCATTGACAGAAACCATCGTGTTGAATTGAGAGCCTAGGCAAGAATCTTTCAAGGAAATATAATGGCGTACCACTGTCTCTTGTCCTTTTAGGAGGACATTTGTCCAACAACCTTTGTCTTGATACATGGTTTAAAATGGACCATTGCTTGGATTGGGAAATCACCAAAAAATGGGACATTATGGAGCACATATTGGCCCGAAGTTACCATGACATGCTGAACCAGCACTTGAAATCTTGTTTTCTCTATATCGCATCATTCCCAGAGGATTACAAAATTTCATCATCTGCCACCACGAAGTAATGGATTGCTGAGGGCTTTGTGCCACATAGGACCAACCACACACTAGGAGAAACAGCACGCTACTATTTGGAGGAGTTAGTGGAGAGGTGTATGGTCCATGTTGTCAAGAGAACTAAAGCTCATGGATGGATTGAAGTCATCAAAATCCATGATGTACTATGGGATTGGGCCATCCAAGATGCTCAAAAAGAAAGATTTATCAGTGTATGCAAAAATCGTGAGGATCTATATGTATCATCTTCTGGTGCAACGACACCCTATCGCATTGCATTCCAGAACTACTTTGATGATGAAATTTACCGATCCTCACCAAATTTACAGACTGTACTAAGCTTCAACGTGTCTTTGGGCACCCTTCATACACTAAGATTCGTGAGGGTTCTTTACTTGGAGAACATGAATTTTGGAGAAATTTTCCAAGAAAATCAGCAGCTTGATTCATTTGAGATATATTGGATCGAGATACTGTAAAAATGTAGGGCACACATCATTTATTGTACGTGTCCTCAACTTGCAATACATCAATATGCATGGCACGTGGTTGCCTTACATCCCTAGTTCTATTTGGAACATATCATCTGTGAGGTATGTCTGGTTTTCAGTTATCTGACGTCGAAAAATGGACTGCTCCAAGAGCATATCAACAAAAGGAGCTGCAAACGTTGGTTATCCAGACAAAGGATCAAACGAGGGTTCATGAGAATATTTGGAGGCGTATGAGAGAATCTCTCTTGCGCATGACCCAATTAAGAATCTCTCTTGCGCATGACCCAATTAACATCCTTGGGACTAGGTGGAGCTAATGTTCCCGTGGAGATGCTCACCTGTTTATCAAACCATCACTGCCTTGTTGAGCTCTATTTGTGAGTGTTGATAGGACTTATTAAGCTGCCAGGCAGCAGATTATTTCCACAAAACCTTCACAATCTCACACTAGTCATGAGTTCTGGTTCTGCCCTACAAGAGGACCCAAAGCCAATCCTAGAGAAGCTTCCAAACCTTGTAGTGCTCACATTGGCTGTGGCAAAATATGAAGGCCCTAGCATGTCTAGCTCCAAGTGTGGGTTCACAAGGCTGCAGTACTTTAAACTATGGTGGGTTTTAGTTGAGAAATTGAGGTTTGAGCTAGGTACTATGCCGAAGCTCATCAGCTTGACTTTGGACCGATATGGAAGTATGACAAGGCTTCCCGACATTTATAGAGTTGAAGCTTGTGGACATGGGAAACTTTCTGACCAAGGAGAGTTGTGAACAACTTGAGAATAAAGGATGCAAGGTCATCGTCACGAAAAGCAAGCAGCTATAAAAGGTACTTGAGCTTTCCACTCTTTCAAGTCTCTGATCTCTTTCCATTCCCTCTTCTACTGCCTGCCCTGGTAACTTACACATGTATTTGTACTGCTAAATTTGCTTCACTAGACTACTTTGAGTTTAAACCGATGATTCCAGCTGTTATGAATATGCATTTTAAACAAGAGATTTACAATGCTTGCCTTCCATGTTTGCACCGGTGCATGTTTCCGTACTTAGCTACTTCATGTACTTAACTTGGACCATTGGCTGTGGTGTGTGGACACATGTGAACTGTATGACGTTATTATTATGGAATGCTACTTTGCCAACTAGGTTGAGAATTCTAATAGCACAAATTCTGTACCTAAGTGTGCATAATCGCTCAGGTGTTCACAAACGAATCAGTCATGCCTATTAGCGAACCAGGGATACATATAGTTCTTCATGCTTTATCTCAAACAATTATGAGTATCTCTGCCAATAACAATTTCTGCCTGACAGAAATCTGTCAAGATAAACCCAAGACTGATGTCGTCTTTTACTGTTTACTTTTACTCGGCATGGGTATATATGTATATGTAGTATTTGTGCAACTACTCGGCATCAATTTAACTCAGTTTCGGTTTGCATGTATTGTTTGGAACTGGACTAGCACTGCCCTTCTTCTGAATGGATGTAATATGGCGTTGTGCCCCAGCTAAATGTTTGCCGGGCACTGAGATGTAATATGGCGTTGTGCCCCAGCTAAATGTTTGCCGGGCACTGAGATGTAATATGGTCTCGCGGTTTTCCTCCATCGCGAACTGAGATGTTGATTGTTTCTCTCATATTCGTGTGCGTGTTTCTCAACGAGGCTCTTTTAGACACGTCGCACAAGATAATCAGGTCCACTTCTTTCTTCCGAAAGCTATATATATCCTCTTCATAACTGCGTCCTTAACATTAGTTGGTGATCTATAATCAAGCTTCAACCAGTCAATTATAATCAACCTTCCACCAGGCAACATTGAAATGGAAGCTATATATAATCAACCTTCAACCAGTCAATTACTCCTATCTGTTGGCCCAGTATGCTCCTCACATGTAAACATAATATAAACGTCTCCATGGGAAAATTAGTAGAATGGGGAGGTGAAAGCAAAAGTAACACACACAACAAACAATAGATGTCGAGCAAATTGTCATTCAACCACAGTGCATACAGGTCCTGCTTCATGGGCATTATATTATTACAAGCAAGCACACTCAACACGGTAAGCCATGTAGGCATGTAGTCTGACAAACCCAGCAAATAGGATAGGAGGTATGTTTCGCAATTGGCGAGCACATGTAGTGCAAACGTGCCTGTGATTAAACACCCTGTGCAGCCACGGTCTCAGCGCATGTGCATCGATCTGCGAAAATGAAGGAGTACATCAAAGGATGAGCATGGGTTCAGATTAATGGCAAGGAACCAAGTGGCACGATGTCATGATTGAGATGGCAAAATTAATTTTGAAGTTTGAAAGGACGACTCAAGTAACACAACCGAACATCTGGTGTAGAGCTGGGACTTGGGCCGAGCTTTTTTGGGCCAGCCCAAAGCACGGCCGGCACGGCACGGCCCAAGCACGGCCCGGCCCGACACGTGGCGGGCCGTGCCGGCACGGCACGAACGGCGGGCCGGGCTGGGCCTGGAAACTCGGCACGGTGGGCGGCACGGCAGATCGTGCCGTGCTTGGGCCGGCACGGCACGGGCGGCACGGCGGGCACGAAGGGCACGACGGGCACGGGCGGCACGGCGGGCACGCCGGCGCCAGCGGTCGGGCCGCGTCGGCCTCTACCTTGCCTCCCCCAGTCCCCCCTCCCGTCGACATCTCTCACGGTCATCCCAGATTCCCCAAAGACCACAACCACAATCCATCACACATCACAGAGCAGAGGACAATCCATCACACATCACAGAGCAGAGGGGGGAGGAGGTGTACCGGTCACCAGAGCTCGGACAGTCGGACGAATGGACGATGGTCGCAGGAGGAGGAGCGGTGTGGCCGCAGCGGCTCCGGCGCGAAGACGCCCGGCGACGGCGGCTCAGTCGTCGGGCCATCGATGACGAACTGGTGCTGCGCAGCTGCGGCCAGGCGATGAAGCCGGCCCGGGGCGTCGGAGTTCGGACGCCGAAGGAGCCCGGGGCCTTGACATGAAGGTGAGGTGGAACTCAACATATATCATGCTAAAAAAGATACAAGGTTACGAGAATATCATATCCGTTTTTGTCAATGCTAACTGTCAAAATAATGAATTGCTAGTTACTAATTCAGATTGGCAGGTTGCTAGGCATTTTCGAGAGTTTTTAAAACCTTTTTATAAAGCAACAAAGATTTTATCTGGTATTTATTATCCAACCTCTTGCTTAGTTATAGAGTTTATTTGGTTAATTGCAGACAAAATTGCTAAATCTAGGGACGATAATATTTTAGGCCATGCCGTCGTAGCAATGGAACAAAAATTTGTTAAATATTTTGGTTCCCTTTCACACCTGTATTGTTTTGCTATTATTTTTGATCCTACAAAAAAGTTAACAGGTTTACAGGAAGCTATGGAGGGGATAGGTGAATGTCTTGGCTTAGATTTTTCAGAATCTTTCGAACATGTCAAACAAGAGCTTTTTCGTGTTTTTCGTTTGTACCATGATAAGTTTGCCAGCAGCGGAAGATCGGAGGCCTCACAGCAGACGCAACAGGGGAAGACAAGCTTCGGACACTTGTGGAAGAGACTAAAACAAAAGGGCAAGTCTACTTCTTCGTCCTCTCAGTCTCAGGCATCCTCCAATTGGAATTCTATCTCGGAGTTGAACCACTATTTGGAGCATGATTTTGCAAACATTGATCCTGATCTTACTGATGGAACCAAGATAGACTTGCTCGAGTGGTGGAAGAACAACAAGCGGATCTTTCCTGTGCTGTCACATTTCGCACGGGATGTTCTCCTGGTGCCAGTGTCCACTGTCTCTTCAGAAGCGACGTTCAGTACGGTAGAGAGAATAATAGAAGAGAGAAGATCATCCCTTACGCCCAGGATGGTGGAGGCAATCACATGTGCCAAAGACTGGGAATTAGCCAAAGAGCGGGAACAACATCAACTGGAGGATCCCGAAATCGTACAGGCGTATGCTGACCTAGACATTGCCGAGTAGATATTATCTACGCATGTTGTAATATTTTGTATATACATATATTGTTACTGTACTCTTTTCCTTACTCGGGAAACCCCACTCTAGGGCGTAAGGTTTTTAACGAGGCAGTAACATTGTATTTCTAAAATATTAAAGAAATTTCACTTTTCCCGAAATATTTATGTTGTTGCGTGTCTATGTTTTTATGTAATTAATTTAATTTCAATTAGTTTTAAACGAGGCAGGTACGAGAGAAAGGAAGATGACGACCGTCGCCACCGCGTTCGCGTTCGCGTATAGTAATTTTGGGCTGGGCTTGGGCTGGCACGGCACGAACGCTGGCACGGTGGGCTTTGGGCCGGGCTTGGGCCTGACCGGAGACGACGTGGGCCGGCACGGCACGGCACGGCGAGATGACTAGGCCGAGCCGGCACGGCACGAAGCGGCACGAAGCACGATGAGCCCGGACCGTGCCGGCACGGCACGACCCAAGTCCCAGCTCTAATCTGGTGTAGTTTACTTTAGAACGAAAAGGAAGTTCACTTGCTCCCCTCACGGCTCCTCACAGCCGGCGCCTCCCACACTTCCTCCTCCTCCCTCACCGGTCGGCCCCCTCGCCTCCCCCTCACGGCCAGCTCCGGGCTCTCCCCTTGCCCCCGTGCGCGGCGAGCAACCGGGCGGAGCAGGGGAGCGGCAGCGCTACGGGGCGGAGGGAGGCGAGGCACGGGCGGCAGCACAAGGGGAAGGGTAGGCGGCGGTGGCGCGCTGGACGAACGGGACGGCGGCGAGGTAGCACGGCAGCGCGCGGACGGCGGCGGCGCGTGGCGCGTGCGGCAACAGCTCGCCCGGGTAGGGGCGACAGCGGGCAGCAGCAGGAGCAGGGCGGCGACGGCGGCGGCACCGGCGGAGCTGCGGCGACGGCGACGAGCTAGCAAGCGGCGGCGCAGGCGCAAGGGGAGAGCGACAGCAGCGCAAGGTGAGCTCGGGGAAGAAAGCAAAATCGGGTTTTTGCTTCTTCCCCTATCCAGATGCTTCTTTTATATGGGCACGGCTTGGGCTGGGTTGGGCCGGGCTAGGCCAAGCCGGCCCAGATATTACACGAAAGGACGACTCAAGTAACACAACCGAACATCTAGTGTAGTTTACTTTAGAACGAAAAGGAAGTTCACTTGGTCTCGTCTCATCGCCAAAGCAGTGGATGGAAGAAGATGCACAGGTGCGTGAATGGGATCTGAGACTTACTGTCGTGGGTGAACTGAAGTTGCCTCTTGGATCTACTCTCTTTTTCTTATGATGAGCTTGCAACCTTTCTTCTCAAGTTCTTCATGACTTTCCTCAGGTAGCATATTTTCCATGTCTACCAACTCCAGCATCTTTAGGGACGGCAAGTCCAAGAGCCCATATGGAAGCCTTGTCATATTTCCACATCCGAGAAATTGAGAAATTGAGGTTCGGCATTGTACCAGCCTCAAACCTCAATTTCTCAACGGGTACCCACCAGAGGTCCAGGCCTTGTAGCTGTGGGAACCCACCAGCAGGGCTGGACATGTTGGGAGCTTCATAGCCTAGCACAGCCAATGCAACACGTACGAGGTTATGAAGCTTCCCTAGAATTGGCATTGTGTCTACTGGACAGGGGGGCTTAACAAACAGGGAAAGGCTGCGAAGGTTCTGCGGGAGTACACTGCTGTCCGGAAACCCAGTCTTGTCTATAAACAGAAATAAATCAAGCTCAACAAGATAGCGATGGTTTGACAAACAGGCGAAGAAATCCACAGGAACACAAATTTCTCTTAATTGCAAAACCTTTAGCTGTGTCATTTGCAGTAGAGGCTTTCGCATACGTATCCACACATCATTATTAGGATTCCACAAAGTTGACTTCATACCAATGCGCAAGGTCTGAAACTGAAACTCCTGTTGCTCTGGTACTGGCATAGGAATAGTCGATGTTTCTATAAACGGGATCTCAACATGCCTCAGTGTGTCTATATCCCACAGAGATTTTGGGATATAGGGCACTGGTGTGCCTTGCAAATCAATAGATTGCAAAGTTGAGGAGGCGTCCAATGGAGGATGGCAGCACCAAATTTCTACAACCTATCAACCCAATGTATCTCAAATGTATCAAACAGCCGAGTTGTTTAGAAAATTTCTCCAAATTTGAGTTCTCCATGAAAAGGACCCTCAAGAATCTTAACGTTTCAAGGGTAACAGAAGGCAAGCTGAAGCCTAACATGGTTCGCATATTTGATGCAGATCTGCCAATCTCATCGTCAAAGAAATCTACCAAAGAAATGTGATATGCTGTCATTGTCTCTGAAGAGGATACAAGCAGGTCACCATGATTCTTGCACACCTTGAAGAATCCTTCTTTTTGGGCTTCTTGTACCGCCCATTCATGTAAGATGTCATGCATTTGGACTCTATTAATCCATCCATAATAGTCCCTGTCAACAACTTGAACAATAGATCTTCGAGCTAACTCCTCCAGGTAGTCACGTGCAGTTTCTTCTATTGTGTTTCTGCCTTTATGTTGCACAAAACCCTCCGCAATCCATGCTCCTATAAGAGTATCAGCTCGAAGTTCATAATCCTCAGGAAAAGATGCCATAAAAAGAAAACAAGATTTCAGGTGATGATCTGACATGTCATCATAACTACGAGCTATTATGCTCTGCATAATGTCCCATCTGCTCGTAACTTCCCAATCCAAGCAACAGTCCATTTTCAACCAGGCTTCTCGATGAAGGTTCTTCGCTAGGTATCCTCCCAAAACAACGAGAGCTAGTGGTAAGCCATCACATTTCTTTACAAGACTCTTGCCAACACTTTCAAGCTCACTGCGATGGTTCGTATCAATGATTTCATACGATGGGAATGCCTTCGAACAGAAAAGTTGCCAACTTTCCTCCTCGTTCAGTAGTCTAAGATGATGAACATGGGTCAACTTATTAGCTTGAGTGGCAGCTTGCAAGTTACGAGTAGTTAGCAACACCCTGCTCCCGTTCTTGATATCAGGAAAAGCTTGCTTAATTCTATCCCATGTATCTGTTGTCCAAACATCGTCAAGTACAATCAAGTATGTTTTTTCTTCAAACAGATCGCGCAATTTATCTGTTATTTCTTCGACCCCCATTTTCTCCAACTCCTTCAGTATTCCCGTTTTGCCAAACTCTTTGTCTTCCCTTTTGATCCCCATAGCTTGCATTGTGATGTCCTTCAATACACGGAGCACTTCAAACTTTTGTGAGATAGGAACAAAAGCAAATGCATTAAAATGCCCTCGAACTGCTGCTGAGTCGTACAATTTCCTTGCCAGGGTGGTCTTTCCCGCCCCTCCGGTTGCAACTATAGAGATGACAGTTAGCTGTTTGTTTTCCATATTTTTCAGTTCTTCCATATTTTGCTTGTCTTCCTTCTGAAATCCAACCACGGCATCATCATCATCACCAAGATCGGGTACATCACGATGTACTCCCACCAAGATTAAGAATACCCAGAGTGGAAGCACTACTTGTAATTTCTTGAATATTCCTTCTGATACGACGAATTTCCGCATCAACTTTATGGAGGGTAACCAAGTCACTTGGCAATCGAGCATACCTTGAGATGGCACCCATGAAGCCCTTCTTCAGCCTGTTTCGCTTCTTCACATGCTCTGCAACTTCAATAACATTCTCAGCATCATACGCTGCATCTCTGATCTGGCGGACCCAGACGGCTATGCTTTTATCCCCGGACCTCCTCTTGCTCTCCGCATCATGAAGGAATCCTTGCAACAGCTCCAGCTCGTTCTTCAAGAAGTCCACTTCACCGGTGACTCTGCATAGCAGGGACGTCTCCTGGATAGCAAGGTTGCCGAGTCTTCCAAGCACAGAAGAAACTGCAGACTCAGCCATGGCCCTGGTCTTGAGTGGTCCCTCTGCCTCTATCTCTCTCTGCGGCGTAAGGTGTGGAAGCTCTTTCTCAGTTGTAATTCCCTCTCTCAACTAGAAAGCCAACTGAAAATTCATGATGCTTCCGCGAAAATTCCACCCAGTTGTTAATTAACAAAGGGCCACGCATTAGTTTTGTCAGTAATGGATGTTGTTTGTCTACAGAAGAATATAGGGCGTGGGCAGGAAATGCTGAGGTCTGAGTGGTCTGTCTCTCTCCCTCTCTCCCTTCCTCTCCCTCTCCCCCTCCCCCTCCCCCTCTCCCTCTCCCCCTCCCCCTCCCCCTCTCCCTCTCGAAGCTAGCTAAACTTTTTGCACAAGCTAGCTAGGCTCTATGCACAAGCTAGCTAGACTCTGCGCTTTGATTCCTCTCAAATTATTTGTGTGTGGGTTCTTCTCAGCTGATATTTCCAAACAGCAGTAATACTGCGAAGTCGATCTGACGTGACCTGAAGAGAGACGGCAGCCACATGACTCCACCACCAGTGTATTATTAGCAAGACCTTTGTTCATCTTTGTGAGCATCGCACGGAAAACCTGTTTTCTGTCTCTGGCCGATGCTAATACGCCGCGAAAACTAAAGTTAGCACTGCTTGGAGCTTCTTCCTTTGCATCTTCAATCTTGCATCATGTGACATTATCTATTTGTAGTAACATGTGCTTTCTTTTGCTTTGTTCTAGCATCAAGGAGAAAAGAGACATCTTCGACCTTGTTGTGCACCCATTTCTGATTAATGCATTCCATAAGCCCCATCCCCGGGAGCAGAGACATTTCACAGGAAACAGGGAGCAATGGCTGAGTCTGCTTTTACTGCCGTGTTTGGGAGCGTTAGCAACATCGCTGTTAAGGAGTCCACATTATTATGTGGAGTGACCACTGAAGTGGAGTTCTTTCGCTGCATTTATTTGTGCTCTGCTGATATTTCTAAGGGTGTTGTTAGCGCCCAGACGTTCAATCCGGATGTTAGCCTCTTACGACCATAACTTTTATCACTGTTGTACTTAACTTTACCATTGGTTGTGGAGTGTGGACACACCTGAACTGTATGATGTTATTATTATGAAATGCTACTGTGTGCACCAGGTACGGTTGAGAATTCTAATAGCACAAATCCTGTACCTAAGTGCGCATAATCGCTCAGGTGTTCACAAACGAATAAGCAATGCCTATTAGCGAACCAGGGATACATATAGTTCTTCATGCTTTATCTGAAACAATTCTCAGTATCTCTGGCAATAACTATTTCTCACGGTTCTCCATCGCGAACTGAGATGTTGATTGTTTCTCTCATATTCGTGTGCGAGTTTATTTTTTTTTTTTGAAGGAAAGGCAGGAGAACTGCCATATATTAAAAGAGAGTAAGAAGAAGCATTACAAAAACGGTCAACCGACCGGGAGTTACAAGGCAAACACTAAGGAAAAACGACAACAGAAAAAAACTACTAAAAGGTCCCCAAAAATCTGACCGCTACCCGATTCCAGTCGCCTCTCTTGTCGAAGCAGCAAAACTCACTTGCCTGCAACCTAAAACGGCTTGGTTTGCCACCGAATCGACCGAGAGAAAAGAGTTTTCGAAAATTCTTCTATTCCTCTCCCTCCAAACACTCCACCACGTTTGAACTAGGGCCCCAATGCATTCCTTTTTGGTTGATTGTGGCCTAATTTTTGTAAATACCTTCCACCAACCCGAGAGGGTAATGTAACTTTGACCAGCTGGAAGATGTCTCAAGTTGAGAAGTTCTATTACTTTGCTCCAAACCGCCGCAGTAAACATGCAATCTTTTGCTAAGTGACCAGGGTTTTCTCCCTGCTGAAAACAAAGGGCACACAGAGGATTACATGGCCAATTTCTTTTGAGGAGATTGTCAGCAGTTAAAATCTTGTGCTGCAGAAGAAGCCAACCAAAAGATTTTGCTTTCTGTTCAGCGTGTCCTTTCCACAAATGGTTAAGAAAGGGTTTCGGAATTATACCACTAAACTGAATCGAGTAAGCCGAACGAGTCGAATACTCCCCATTTGTTGTCCATCTCCAAAAAATGGAATCTTCCGAATCTTCCAAGGTGAAATGATTCAGGCTTCCAGCTAACCCGATCAGTTGTGAGAGCTGATTAGCATCCGAAATTGTCCCAATACAATTTAACCAGAAATGTTGTCTCATGGCATCTTGAACCGAAATTCTTTTCCTCCGAGAAATTCTATAAATATCAGGAGCTAAGTATTTCAAGCTCTGATTGTCCAGCCACTTATCGTTCCAGAAACTAGTCTTAGCTCCATTTCCAACCGTGATTGTCGTGCTTGCCGAGAAAAGAGCGATGTCCTCTCTGTTGCACGGCAGCTCCATGGAGGACCAGGGCCGAGTAGGATCTCGCCATCTTAGCCACAACCATCTTAAGCGAAGAGCTCGGGCGAATCTTTGCAAATCGAGAATTCCCAATCCTCCTAGGGGGCGCGGTTTACAAACTGTTGACCAATTTACTAGACAGTGTCCTCCATTTACATGTTCAGGTTCTTTGCCTTTCCATAAAAAAGCTCTTCGAAAACGATCTATTTTGTTTGTCAACCATTTGGGCGCGGGCAGCACTGTCAAAAAGTAAGTAGGCACAGATGAAAGAACATGTTTTACCAAGGTTTCTCTTCCAGGCATGGTTAAAAACTTTCCCTTCCACCTTGGCAGTCTGTTTGCGATTTTATCTATTAGGGGTTGGCAGTCGATTTTTCTCAATTTGCGCGAATGCAAAGGAAGTCCGAGGTATCTACAAGGAAAAGAACATATCTTGCCTTGGAAATATTGCCGAGCAGATTCAATTAGCTCAGGTGAGCAAGCTATTGGATAGACTTCTGTTTTGTCCAAATTTGTGAACAGTCCAGAGGCCCGTCCAAAGAGCTCCAAGATTGCTTTGAAAGCTTCTAGATTATTCTGTTCTGGCCTTAGGAAAACTGCCACATCATCCGCGAACATGGAAACTCTAAACGGTAATTGCTGTCCTGACAAGGGCGTGAGAATTCCGTCCTCCTCTGCTCTTGCAATTAGTCTTTGCAAAGGCTCTATAGCTAGAATAAAGAGCAATGGGGAGATGGGGTCACCTTGTCGTAGACCTCTAGCATGCCAGAAGGAGTCTCCAGAGAAACCATTTACTAGAACACTTGAAGAAGACGAGTAGAGGAGATTTGCAATCCAATTTCTCCAAGCAATACCAAATCCAAAATTTTCCAGAACCTCAATCAAGAAAGGCCAATGTGCGAGTTTATCAAAGAGGCTCTTTTAGACACGTCACACTTACAGGATAATCAGGACCATTTCTTCCTTCTGAAAGCTATATCCCCTTCATAACTGCGTCTTTAACATTAGTTGGTGATCTATAATCAAGCTTCAACCAGTCAATTATAATCAAGCTTCAACCAGTCAATTATAATCAACCTTCCACCAGTCAATTACTACTATCTATTTGCCTAGTATCCTTCTCACATGTAAACATAATATAAACATCTCCATGGAAAAATTAGCAGAACTAGCATGGTGGTCCATGCACCTACGAGCGGGCATCATAATTAGAGTATATTTTAATTGGTTTAACGGTACATATGTGATGATAATAAAGGAACTACATGCGAAAAATAAAGGGTTACACATCACATGAAAAAATTCAAACATTAGAATTTTAGAATGTTATCAATTCGATTTAATTTACATATTTGTATAATTGGTTTCATATGTGATATTAATGTATAGAAGTATATGTTAAAATAAATTATTTCTTTGTAAGGAAATGCTTGTTTTTTTATAATTTTTAATCGACATCTCCAATAATAGAGAATTGTTGTATCCAT
Source organism: Dendrocalamus latiflorus (assembly GCA_017311315.1). Taxonomy (NCBI): domain Eukaryota; kingdom Viridiplantae; phylum Streptophyta; class Magnoliopsida; order Poales; family Poaceae; genus Dendrocalamus; species Dendrocalamus latiflorus. Next base: position 20,217,803 of record CM029642.1, on the reverse strand, counting down.
ATTAATACAATTAAAACTAGTCGAATGTCCATGCGTTACTACGGATTTTTAAAATTTATCATACTATATGGTTTAAAACTCACCGGTGGTAAAATTTTTTAAAATATGTATACAAATATGTTCTAAAAGTTTTGAAATCCGTCAAGTAAGTCGAAAGCCGTCGATCACACCTCGTGGTCGTAAGTCGAAAGATATCAACCACATCTCGTGATCGTAGGTCAGGTGCCCTCGAGCACACCTCGTTGTCGTAAGTTGGAAGCCGTCGACCACCGCGCGTGATCGTAGGTCGGGAGCGATTGACTATCGCTGGTGGTCATAAGTTGGCAACGGTCGACGATCGATCGTGGTCCTAAATGGAAAGCCTTCGACAATGGCTCATGGTCGTACATCGGAAGCCGACGACCATCGTTCGTGGTTGTAAGTCGGAAGCCATCGAGGATACCTTGTGGTCGTAAGTCGGAACACATCAACCAACACTCGTAGTTGTAAGTTGGAAGACATCGATCATACCTCATGGTCGTAAGTCAAAACACATTGACTAGTACTCATGGTCATATATTAGAAGACGTTGATCACACCTCATGGTCCTAAGTTAGAAGCCGTTGACCATCGCACGTGATCGTAGGTAGGAAGTGATCGACCATCGCTAGTGGTCGTACGTTGGCAGGCCTCCGGTGCGCTTGTGCCCTGTCGCCTGACTGCCGGCGCCAGCCTGCTCAGCCCTGACTTCGACTATTGCCCCCTTCAACCACTGTCCCCTTCGACCACGACCCTTCAACATCAACCACTTTCCCCTTCGACCACGGCCCTCTTCGACCATGGCTTCGACTTTGACCACCTTGTGGGTCTTGCCATCGAGGGTGGGGAGCTCGATCTCAGGGTGACCTGGGGGTAGGCAACGAGGATATCCAACTAGAGGGGGAACTCGTAGCGGTGGAGGTTGTGGACGAACCAGCAGGTGCCCTCCAGGTTAGTGCTACGACTACGACCATGACCGCTACGACCACGTCCATGGGTGCTACGACTACGACCATGACTGCGACTTCGAGCACTGCCCACTTCGACTTCAAGCACTGCCTCCTTGGACTTCAAGCACTGTCCCCTTTGACTTCGACCACTGCCCCTTCAACCGCTTTTCCCTTCGACCACGACCCTTTGACGTTGACTACTTCCCCTTTCGACCACGAATCTTTGACTTCAACTACGGATCTGCGACTTCGACCACTTCCCTCTTCGACCACTATCCCCTTCAACCATGGCTCTTCGACGTCGACCACTTCCCCCTTCGACCACCGGCCCCTTCGAGCACTACCCCCTTCGACCATGGCCCTTCGACGTCGATCACTTTCCCTTTCGACCACGACCCTTTCGACTATGCCTTCGACTTCGACCACAGATCTTCGACTTTGACTACTGCCTCCCTCGACCACTATCCCCTTCGACCACGGGCATTCGACAACCATGGCCCTTCGACGTCGACCACTTCCCCTTTTGACCACTGTCCCCATTGACCACTGTCCCCATTGACCGCTTTTCAGTTCTTCCGCAATTTGCTTGTCTTCCTTCTGAAATCCAACCACGACGTCATCATCATCACCAAGATCGGGTACATCACGATGCACTTCTGGCACTGTACTCCCACCAAGATTAAGAATACCCAGAGTGGAAACACTACTTGTAATTTCTTGAATATTCCTTCTTAAACGACGAATTTCCGCATCAACTTTATGAAGGGTAACCAAGTCACTTGGCAATCGAGCATACCTTGAGATGGCACCCACGAAGCCCTTCTTCAGCCTGTTTCGCTTCTTCACATGCTCAGCAACTTCAATAACGTTCTCAGCATCATACGCCGCACCTCTGATCTGGCGGACCCAGACGGCTATGCTTTCATCCCCGGACCTCCTCTTGCTGTCCGCATCATGAAGGAATCCCTGCAGCCGCTCCAGCTCGTTCTTCAAGAACCCCACTTCACCGGTGACTTTGCATAGCAGGGACGTCTCCTGGATAGCAAGGTTGCCGAGTCTTCCAAGCACAGAAGAAACTGCAGACTCCGCCATGGCTGCAGCAGATGGCCGTCCCTAAGCGCGAGCGGGGGCGACCCGGACCGACGGCACGGCAGCCGGCGAAGCTTGGTATGCCGGACTGGAACAGAAGAGGAGTGGAGCTCACGTCCGGCGGAGGCGCTCACTACTGGAGCTCGCCGGTTCGACTGGAGAGGGAGAGGTGATGCTTGAAGCAGGAGGTGTGAATGAGCGAAGATCAGGAAGAAGAAATGAGAGAAAGCGGTTGAATGGGCCACGGGACAGAGCGAATCCGATAAGTTGGCTTCGATGCATCGTCGTCAATGGATATATTTTTTTTTAGAAAATGGAAGATAAAACTTCCCGCCTCTGCGTTTCCGCATACAGCGTACGTCAATGGATATATGCGTTTCTGGAGTGTGCATGGGTCCTCTACTCTTGTTTTTCTTCCACTATTGAACTACAGCTCTAAAATATATTCTGCTTCGGTTTGCAGAGGTACGATCTGCTCAGTTACTTTGCACCATCAAATTGCAGACATGCTTTGGGAACCGCCTCCTGGTGGGAGTGATGGAGTTGTGTGTAACCAGAGGTGGGATTGGGCCGGGCTGCGCTGGGCCCAACGTGCTTCTTGTCACGTTGTGTCGTGTTGGCTCGATCCGGCCATCTTGCCGTGCCAGTCCACCTTGTCTCCGGCTAGATCCACACGGCTTAAAACACAACGGATCAATACCGTACCGTGCGTCCGTGCCAGTCCTGTTCAGCCCTAAGTAATTATAAACACCGGAGGCGGCGATGAGACGGCTGTCATCTTCATACATTCATATTCTCCCTGTTTTTCTTTTCCTTTTGGCACTGGATGATATGATACCCTGAAACGCTGCAAGCACACTGCATGAACCACCAAATCATTTGGCAAGCAAAGCCTTTTGGTGCGTGTTTTCCGGTGAAATGGTGAATACGTGGTTTGGATTTGGCGATTTTCTGCTCCGGGGGGCAAGAACCTAGCGCAGATATTTGTTTGTTGGCGCGTTCTGATCACGCCCGTAACCTGTTCGACAAATGTCCTCACCCAGCCTTTCTGTTGGACCAGTGCATGCATGCGTGCGTGCATCACTTTCTTCCCTAGCATCCTTGGCCAACAACACCATAAAAGTTTAGCTTTGATCGAACGTTCATGGTGCGCACTAAACCCCACTTTCCACATTATACCATCGTATGCTTATGCTGCTTTCAACAGAAACAGACCTGAATCAGGTAATTAGCCTAGCTAAACTTAGAGATACTAGATGGGGCTCACATCTTAAAACATTACTTCGTATATACCAAATGTGAGAATCAGTGCTTGCGGTGTTAGAGATGATATGTAAAGATGCAGCATATCCTTCAGGTCATGATGGAGCAGCAGGTTTGATACAAAAGATGGAGAGCTTTGAATTTGTGTTCATCATGCATTTCTTGATAGACTTATTGAGCATTTGTCAGACCCCAGATTTTATCATCCGGAGTCCACTGTGATTTTACTGCACTATTCCCTGGATCAGTAGATAGTGCTCACAGTTACAGTAATGAATATCAAAATACATATCATGCGGAAGCGTAAATATAATAGTAGACTTACTCATGGGCCGATTAGGCCGAAATCAATAAATTGCAGCAGCGGAATGAAGCACACAGGCGGGACCCTCAGGACATGCCCACAGGCAGCCAACTGGAGGTTCGTGACCTAGCCCTTGACATCTTCATCTTCTCTGCCAGCATGTCCAATCGTGTTGCTGAGGCGAGGTGATCTGATTCCTGATTCTGAATTTGTCACAAAAGCGAGTGTGAGCACAAACCACCGTGTTCCGCGAGCCAATACACAGAATGCAAATAAATAGTATGCATGGCTTGTCAAATGAGAGGCTCGGGTTATTTTATTTGCCAAAAATCGCTTTTAGCAGCATTATTATTATTTAATCATAGTGTTCGTATTGCTACCTAAACCTCCACACAACAATTACCATAATTGACTTAATCCACTGAAAATGCACTTTCTTTATTGACTGCTGTCTAAGACTCCAAACAGCGAGTGACATCATTTGACTAGTCCACCGATCTTACTCTTTCTAAATTGATTGCTGTCTAAGACTCCAAACAGCGAGTGACATTATTTAATTAATCTACCGATCATACAATTTCTATATTGATTGTTGTCTAAAACTCCAAACAGCGAATAACATTAATTATACAATCCACCAATCAATTGCTGCCTAAATCCCCAATCAGCGATTATCATAATTTATATAATCCATCGATCAATTGCTGCCTAAAACTCCAAACAGCTAGTATCATTAATCATTTTGAATCCACCATTATCTTTTGTGTTCTAAATTCCTAATAATCCAATCTTGTAATTTCTATTCATCAACTCTTCATCTCTAAATTCCAATGATTAACTAACACCATTGATTTTAAATCCACTGAAATCATTCATATTCAATCATTTTGTTATTGATCCAAAACCATAATTCATTCTTCCAATAATCAATCTCATTTTCCATTATCTATCACTAACTAATTCACTAGTATACCTCCACCAAATACATCAATGATCAAATCTACGACTCACTAGTATACATCCACCGAGAATACACTTTATCAAGATTATAACCCACTACTTGTTATGATTCCTCCAATATTCTCAGAAATTCAATTCATCCATCTAGTGTTTAATCCAATCCTATTAATTCCCATTATCGCCAATATTTTCCAAGAATTTATATTAATCATCAATGTAGTAACCCAGCAATTACCTTTGCACTCCCTAATTCTCCAAAAATCATTTAGATCATCTATCTAACCTATATATTCATTTAGGCTTCACCAATTTATTTCTCCCAGAATCCACACTATCATTCTCATCACTATGATTGATATGAATCCACCAACATCTTTATGTGTTTACTGCAAACATCTATTCCCTTTACTCACGACTCTATTTATTCCTACCATATTTTATTTTGCAAGAATAGATGTGTCACTATTCGAAGTACAATACATAAAAATTTCCTAAGACCTAGCAGATTTGCACAAAAAATATAATGTGTAAAAGAATGCAATAATAATAGCGATCCAGATTCCATCCACCGTTACATGGCATCCGCACCATATGCTATCCTTTCAGCGTTATAACCACTTACATTACCACTGGGACGACACCCAGGACAACTCAAATCAGGGCTTTCCATTGCCCTCCACTTTTTCCATTCCCACCCACAAAGTTTTTGAAATAGAACTATATCTGGTTAAGTTCTCATGTCCGCCCTTGACCGTGGGCACGGCTATTCGAATAGTTTTGACTCTGCAGAGTTGGTATACTTTCACCACAAGAGACAATCAACTCGTTGCCCCACACAATTCCTTAGTCATGTGGTTGAGCAGACCATCACAGTGACTTTTCAAAGTATCTAGTCCCTTTCGTCATCTCACCTTATGGGCTGCTCCCACTTGCGGTGGGTCCCATCTATGCACGGGATGTTCCTCACGGTTACTAGCGTTATTCGGGCTCCACTCCCCTCAGCGCTAGTACGACTGGGGAACTTTACCCTCCACTCGGTGTCCCTTTAGGCCTTCTCTTGCCCTTGTGTGTCCACTTCTATCCACTACCAGTGAGATGTGTCCGGGAATTTCGATAAATTTACTTAGCCAAGTTGCACTTTGTAGACTTGTGGTTGTACTGTTTTACACGGGAGGTCATGACAAGATTCAGTCCTTAGTGGTATCTGAGCGGTTCTACCTCACTCCATAATTTGTGCTTCCACTGCACCACATACCAGCCCCCAATTCATCCGCTCAGATATTTAAGCAAGTTGAGAGTTTTGGGAGCATAAAATAGCCATGTCAAAATATACCAGTCATTCCCACCATGATTGTCCAAAACAATTTCTCATGATTCAAAATGATGCTTGGGGCATTTTATTGCCCCGAGTCTCTACACAGTACTAAGCATAGCATATTATTAAGGACTTATTTTCAAAAGCTATCCATTATAATTTTTCCACTAGGGTGACAAGGCTCACAACAGTAATATTCCAAAAAGGTGTGTAATACTAATCAAGTTAACAATGGGCATATAGCTAAAATTTTAAATCAACATATTTTGCACATAAAATAGCAGCATGCAATTTGATAATTTAAACGAAAGTAATTTGCATAAAATGTAGGTTCAACATGATCAAAGTATTGACTCATCTTGCGCGGTTTACCGCGGTCTTGAGCTCACACAATGCTTTCCTTGCTCTTTTGGTCTCTATCTTCACTTCAAGCTTGATCCCGCTTGATCCATTGAATCTTCACGACTTCCAATTTCTAATTGCGCGACAAACGACTAAATCCATATAAAAGCAAATAACTCAAAAGATCCAAATAAATCCGAATAAACTCAATTTAATTTTATTATGAGTTAATAGGTGTTTCGAGTGATGTGAGGCATGGCCGGTGGTAGAATATGATGACTTGACCTTTTTATTAATAGCTTCTTTTATTATTTTTGTATTTATCAAGGAAATTCCATGAGTTAGGATGGACCTATGAATCGGGGTACAAGTCTAGCTGGGTATTATTTTGTCGAGCGTTAATTTTCAGGGCATATGATATTCATATATAAGCAATGTTGGCAAATCTTAGCTTACCGAGTTAATCTTATAGTCTATGTTTATAGCCTTTGTGGTATGATATTTTATGTACCTCTATTTATCACTAGGATGAGTTTAACTTGAATCAGGGTCTACGTATACGGGTCCCAGCTTACTATATATATAATTATACTCCATATTATTTTGTATTAAATCTAGTGTTAAGATTTAATTAATGGTACTATTATTAGCTTGCTTATACTTTAGCTTCCAGTAGACTCAGCTTTACTTCAATTTTTAGTTTAAACTTAGCTATCTAGGCAAAGCTTGGTAGGTAGGGTCATATCTCAATATATGGTAGTTAGCAAAACCTACCATAAAAGTATATCTAATGTAGGCATGTTAAATATTGGGCATAGATTTTAGTTATAATTAGGGGTAGTCCTTAACTTAGAGCCTTGATTTCATATCTAAACATAATACCCAAACTTTTAGCTTGATTTTGAATTTCTTTTCAATTAAGATCTTTTCCAAATTTGAATATCTAACCAAAGAAACTTTTCTTTATTAATGCCTTTAATTAATATTTAGTCTTTGAGTTAATCATCCAAATAGTATTAATTATTCATATATAATAACTAGTCCACATTTAAACATTAAACAATCTGGTCTTATATCCTATTTAAATTTATTAGTGTTCCTAGATTATTCCCAAATTTTCCTGATTTTTTTACTTGAAATGGATTACAAAATTTAGGTAAAATAATAAAAAATGGGGTGGAAGCGGTGCGGCCGGCGGGATCGATCTCAAGTCTTGAGGGCTTACGGATGTTAACGTGCCCTAGCCAGGTGGCTCTCGGTATTTCATGACTTAATAGAGGGGTTTAATACCGATGAAGCAAGCAATCAACTGGGACTAAAAACAGAGGAGCTGGCAGCCGGAAACAGAGGTTGAGGCGGCGCGCGGCAAGCGGTGGCGGCGCTGGCGAGGGGCGGCCGGGGAAGCACTGGAGACAGCAAAAATGGAACCCCGGAGCCAGATGGAGTTCGAGGGATGCGTTGTCGTGAGCCGAGAGGCTCCGAGGCGGGCCGGCGGCGAGGCTCGGCGGCCGGAGGCGGGGTGAAACGGGGCGCCAGCGACCGGAGGGGAGAAGGAAGAAGGTTGGGTGCGCATGAGCTACAAGGGGTCAAGAGAATACTCACCACGCGTTGGGCCGAGCCGGAGCAAGTCCGAGGGGAGCCGGCAGCGTGAGCGTGCGGTGGCGCGGGGAGCTTCAAGGTGCCGGCGTGCTAGGGTGGAGGAGGGGCTCCAGCGTCGGTCGGAGGAGGTCCGGGGCGCCTAGGAGCCACTCCCACCGCAAGGAATCGAAAAATGGTGGCCCGAGGAGGTGTTGGCAGCGGGAATGGCGACGGCAGTCGGTTTTGGGGAAGGAGCGGCGGCGGCGAGCTCTGATGATCGAGAGTTCGATTAACTCGGAGAGAGGGCAGATGGGAGGTGGAGACTCAATGTGACGCGATCAATTTGGCCGGAGCTTTGCTGGAGAGCCGGGGATGGTGTGGAGGCTACGGCGGCGGTTCACGGCGCTAGGCGAGAGGAAGAACAGATGAGGAGATGGGAGGACCGTGGGGCTGCGGCGGCCTTTATAGGCGACAGGGCGAGGCTGGCAACGGGCGGGCGGCCGGGGAAAGGACCACTGGGCAAGGCACCATGCGGGGCTCAGCGTGCGGGGGCGCGGGGCTCGGCGCATGGCAGGGAGGCGGCGACAAGACGAGGCGAAGCAGAGAAGATTTGACCGCTCCGCACAGAGAAAAGAATAGGAAGAAAAGGAAGAGGGTGACGCGGACGTTGCTCGACCACAGGAGGAAGGAGAGGGAGAAAAGGAGGTGTGGGCGCACGGGGGAAAAAGAGGGTCACGAGGAGGAAGAAAGAAAAGAAAAGAGGGAGGGGGGCGGCCCACGGTCAGAGAAAGGAAGGAATGGGAGGGTAGAGAAAAAGAAGGAAGGGGGAGAAAGGAAAGGGCTGGGCCCACATGGAAGTGTCAGGGTTTGGTAAATGACGAAATGTTTAAGCTTGGCTTTGGGGTTCCAAATTTCTAATTTAAATTTTTGTTTCATATTCATGATTACTGACTTTTGCATGAATTTTGAAGTTTACAATTTAAGTTTTCAGCTATGGGAGTATTTAAAACTCCATTAGCCATTTCTTCTCTTCTTATACTGGATCATCTTTTCAGATTCGCATTTAAAATCTTAGTTTCCTATTATTTACACATTTCCTTTTAGGGCTTTATTAATATTTGTCTTTGTCTTTTATGAATTCTTCCATGTTTTTGGAACCTCAACCAAAGTCAGGAAAACACCATAAAATCCAAATTTCCAATAAATATATTGTAAAATAATTCAAGAGCTTCATATTTCCAAATTTAAATTTTTGGATGTTACAGCATTACACATGAGTTGTCACTTTCTTTGTAAAGAAGAGATCAAGATATTATTGAAGCTATGAGTTTGATTGTGGATGTGAAAACACGCTTGCAAGACATGAGGGACAATGGGTGGGAGCCATTGTTCAACACAGTAAAAAGCTTTTGTGAGTCAAATGAGATTGATGTATCAAATATGGATGATCACATCAGAGTAAGGGTAAATCTGCACGTCGGAAGCATAAAGTTACTCTCCTTCACTATTATCGGATTGATATTTTCAATGTTGCTCTTGATGCTATTATGGCAGAGATGGATCATCGTTTCAATGAAGTTTCTTCAGAGTTATTGGTATGTATGTCTTGTCTTGATCCAAGTAACTCCTTTTCTAAGTTTGATGTGCAAAAGTTAGTTCGTCTTGCTGAGATTTATACAGCAGATTTTCACCATAGCTGACTGTTTGTTGTTAAGAAATCAACTTCAAACATTCATCCTCAATGTTAGAAGAAGTGTTGAATTTCGTGAATGTCGTGATCTTGCAAATGTTGCTCAAAAGATGGTTGAAACCGGGAAACATATAACTTTTGCATTGGTATATCGCCTCATCGAGCTCACATTGATACTTGCAGTGGCAACAACATCAGTTGAAAGAATTTTCTCAGCAATGAAGATTATTAAAACAGATTTGCGCAACAAGGTATTAGATGAATGGCATAATGACTTGATGGTGTGCTACACTGAGCGAGAGATATTTAGAAGCCTTGATAACAAAAGAATCATTCAACGCTTTCAAGACATGAAAACTCGTAGTGTGAAATTGTGTCGTAATCAGATTTAGTGACTTAGTGGTATGTTTTCATTTCATTTTTAATGTTTATGGACATTCATAATTTAATATTGTATCACTACATTTGATATTTTTTATCTATAAATCGGTACTCACATATTTATGAAGATTTGGGGGGCACATTATCTATTAGCAAGGTACTATTTATGTATGAATTTGATATTCCAATGGCAAAAGACTAGTGAATGTAGTTTTGGTATATTTATGTTATGCTATAGTCTCAACAGTAGAGCTCCCCCTCTATTTTCATCCTGGTTTCGCCACTGCGCACTAAACCCCACTTTCCACATTATACCATCGTATGCTTATGCTGCTTCCTTTTCCACGTTATATATTCGGCCATGTTCTTTTCCCAGAGGAAACTTTCCACACTGGGATGCTTCCCACAAACGATTAAAATTGGCGGAAGCTCTTGTAGCACCCTGTACTAAGAATAAGTACGGTATTGCATCGAACGCTATTGCAAAAGCGAAAAATTAGACAATAATAACATAAATTGGCCAAGGCTTTATTTTGTATAAAGTAAGTAATAGCAGTTAATCTGAAACACAGCGGAAAAAGTGTTACCTACATCGTTCCTACTTGCTGACATGAGTTGGTACATGGATTGGTCGCTGCACATTTTAGGCGATCCGTAATTGCTGAAATGGCGTCTCTTACTGGATTTTGACTTCCACGAAATTCCTGTGGAAATCATCTGTTTCAAATGGGGTCTTAACTTTGTGGTTTGTTGCACAAGTGTGATCTAAAGTGCTGTATTTTTTATTTTTGTTTAGAATAACACCATAGTGGCTATTAGTTTTTTAAGATATTTAATTAAATAAAAATAAAATAACACCACATGGGAGCTCTCATTTATTGTCATTCATATCTTTCCAGCCTTTTCATAAGCTTATATGGGCCGCATAGAGCAACGCGGAGCCAATCCGTTAGGCCAGGTTTCCACCAGAGAGCTTGTGGAGTTTGCTTGGCTCCACCTCGGCTCGTGAGTCGGCTCAAGCCACGTACAGAGCCAAGCCAGATCTCCTTTCTAGCTCGATACCTTAACGAGCCTAGCTCAGATCGGCTCGGCTTGTTTCTACCTCTAGCCACATATGAGCCAGTAGGGGTGGACCCACAGGGCAGCTGGGGCGGGAGCACCCTCTACCATCTACAGGACCCTGGTTACCCCTGTAGCACTGGCATTCATCGGTCATTAGAAAGAGAATGAGGCTAGGAGATTGAAGAAGAATACAGTTCTATTAGCACCACTTTTATTTTAATTCTGGTTCTGTTACTGTGAGCCAATCCGTTATGCCAGGTTTGGCCCAGCCCACCTTCACATCGATACAGCCGACGAGCGAGCGACCACCCACATGGTCATGGCCACACCCATCGCGCCGCCATATCCGACCGCCTCCTCCCGGACCACCGCATCGGCCGCCGTCGCAAGCTGCGGCCTTCGGTTCCCACCGCGCGCCGCGCTGCCACCTCGGCACACCCCCGTGGGCCATGGATCCCGGCTCCATTTGCGCTTGCTTTCGGATCTTGGACCCTCGGTGAAGTGTGCTTAGGTGTGAGGAGGTCTAACCACGGCGCAGCGGCGGCGTGCGTGTTGGTATTCTCGCTCAGCGCCGCCGCCGTTTCACGCTCCTGCAACGTGAGCTCCAAGTTATGCCTGCTACGTGAGGCGTCCTTCCATCTCATCCCTCTGTTTTGTTTACTGGCTGCATCGTGTTCATGATTTCTGTTGCTGTTGCTTGAATGGTGCTGATAATACATCTCCGAATCGATGATAACATGTGGGATTTGTGATATAGCTCTGTCATTTTACTCTTGACAAATCAATAGTATTATAGCCAAGTAATTGCGCTATTGTTTTACCTTTTTTGTGAATCTTGTTCACTAGTACTACTGTCGATGTCTTTTTGGGCCCTTGGGAGTGGATGTTCTATTCAACCTGATCATGATCTGTAAGAGGGAGGTGGTATTGTCTTGGTTCATTGTCAGATCCCGGTGGGGAATCCGACTAGGAGATGGATTGTCACAGGAAAATCGGGTGGATCGCCAAGAACAGAGAGGAATACTCGCTACAGCTAAGAACTAAACTAGGGCTACAGTTGTTTTTCTTTGATATTCGATATCTTCTATTCCCCTCTGGAAGCAGTATATGAGTACATCCCAACTGAGCTTAAGCTCCTTACTGCGATTACAGCTAATTAAGCACTACCCTTAACACACAGTAAAGAAGTACTTAAACAAGCATTAACAAGACTAATGTGGACCGTTGATATCTCTTCATCCGGAGCTGGGCAATCCTGACCATTGGATGGTACAAACTGAAATCACGAAGCGGTATCCTCTCAATAAACTGCATCGCGCTTCCCTCAGGCATTTCCAGATTCTGACATTTCCTCCCCCTCAAGATAATACTTGTCCTCAAGTATTTTTGATCAGTAACCCAGTATTTGATAATCTGAAAGTAAAATTTTGGGAATGCTTCTCTGCTGAAGTTGGCATCTCCCCAAAGATGATCCCTGTAGTCTGTCATATCCAGCAAGGATTCCCATACACGGTAGACAATAATTCCCACACAGGATATGTAAAATCCACCCTTCTCAGCAGCCGTGGCGTCAATAGCCGGACAATTACAAGCATAGTCTAAGAGGTAGACGAAGAAGAGTGAGCAGACCTCAGCAGCACCTCCAGAAGCAAGATTTCCAACAGACCACTTCCAGTAGACAGCCTGGTCTTTCTCAAAGTTGAGCATGCGCTTGCAGTGGTCTTTGCAGACAAAGTTCCAGGCCTGAGTAGGGAAGTAATGGTTGATACCAGCAGTGTTTCTTCTCCACAGTGATGTCATACCCTTACCTTTATAGATACGGGCCAAGCAGTCACCATTACTCTTGTATGGATTAAGAAGCTTTCCACTCTTAATCAGTTCACTCTGGTTTTGAATGAGAGGATTGACATGTTCAATGAGGGCAGCAGCGGTCTTGTATACAGTAGCAGAAATGAATAGCATGCGCTGCCCATGGATCTTCTGAATCACCGAGGAAGGCCCCTTTTTGACCTTAGAGTCCAACATATTTCTTGCTTCTGCGCATCTTCCGTTTTTGCATAGATAATCCATCAGCAAATTACAAGTAACAACATTTGGTCCAGGACCATCTCTGTGCATTTTCTTGAAAACTCTAACCACCTCTGCCAATATTCCCGAAAAACAATAGCCATACACACCATTGCCATTCGCATGGTAGTAGTAGGTTCCATTTGCTACACCATTAGCATGCTTCTTTGCATGCCCATTCAGGTATACTAGGGGTTTCAAGGAACCATTGCTAAGCGGATGTTCGGCCGCAATAGTGTGACCAGTGCAGCTGTCTTGCAGCACAGGGTCCAGTTGCCCAGACGACGCAGCCATTAGTCCGACAAATGGTGCAGAAGGTTTCGAAGGTCTTGACTTAAACTCCGGATGGAATTGGACACCGACAAAGAATCGAAGATCAGGTATTTCAATGATCTCCATTCTCCTTCCAGATTCATTTTTACCAACAAATTGAAGTACGGCATTTTCGGATATTGACCACATATCACGATTTACCTCATATCTGTGTCGATGCCTCTCCTCTACATAGTTGACATTACCATAGAGCTTGGCAGATTTGCAATCAGGAAAGTTCACAACATGACGCGCCAACTCTACAACAGCAAGCTGCATGCCCAGGCAAATACCAAGATAGGGAACCTTGTTTTCACAGGCATACTTAGCAGCCAGTATTTTGCCCTTAACATCTCTGTATCCAAAGCCCCCAGATACTAAAAAGCCATCAGCATCCCTCAATAAACTCCATGCTGACTCAATTATGAATCCATTGGCAGACTGACCACCAAGCAATGGCACAAATCTGATGATGCGGGGAACATATTGAAGAAGAACAGTGATGCGCAGTAAATCCTTGTCATAGTTTGCAGTCGACAACCCGACACATTTAGGGATAATCACCACTATCAACACAGCAATTTTCTTTGGCTCACTAATTATGAGAGCCTTTCCATTCCTGACAATATACTGGACATCCCGACCATATATCCTGGTGTCAAGATCTGGGGTATTTGAGTCTTCCGTGGAGTAGCCGCTTATCTTTTTACCCTCTAAAACAGCGGTAGCAACTTCGGCAGACCAGAATAGATAGGGAATATCATGTTTCTTAAAGTATTCTGCCCACTTCTGCCTGACATTCAGCGCTAAAAGATTAGCCTCGTTCACAAGGAACAGTGTTCTCTTGCGCTCATCGAATTCCTGTGCGTATACCTCAAGATCAGGGCAATGGTAGAACAAGGGATCTCGATCAAATTGGTGTTGCACATAAGACAGCTCTTGGACATCGGTGTAGAAGTCAAAGTTGAATGCTGAATTTCCATAATTCTCGATGAGGTCAATTTTTGACAATACATTGTTGTGTGGTAGCTCCAAGGGTAACACTGTTGACAGTGAAAGAAGCAAAGCACTTGCATACTTCCCAGGGTCGTAGCATAAATGGGCATCGACAAGGTTCATAGCAGTCAGCCGCAAGTCTAGCTTTTTGATGAGTTTATTGATAACACTCCTTGCTTTTGAGTGAAGGAAGACAAATTCCACCTGACCCGGGAAGTCAAATAACAGATAATGACCTTCAATAAGAGGTTTCAATTTTTCCTCAAGCCAGTCAATATTCTTTTCCAAGTAATCCACACCTAGCCTCCAAAGGCCATCCTTCCTATACATCTTGTGTTTCTCAACAAGTCTTAGCACACTTTTATCAGCTGTCTGTTGCTCAATCCTAGCCATGTGAAGGGAGTCATTTTGATCAGCATTCCCTTTCCTCTCATTCTCCAGTTTTCTTCTTTCCTTGTCAGGCATAAGGTGGGAAGTTGGCATTTTCCTCTCAACTCTTATGTCACCATGCTGGGTCTGGTTAGGCCTAATCAGTTTGCCCTTCCCTTCCTTCGTTACTGACAACAAAAACTCCTTTAGCTCAAGCTCTTTAGCTCCAGTGTCAATAATATCTTCTAAATACTCATGGCCACACACATAGGGATCATCATAATTGCCCATAAGCTCCTTCTCATCAGTCTTCAGGGTCACACCAAGCTTCCGCAATATTGACCACAACTTATCCTTCTGATCATTCATGCAGGTCTTGATGATTTGCTTGATTGGGTCAAAGAAGTTCTCATTAGAGCTTGCCGATAGCTCACTGATAATCTCTCCAACCACCAATGCATGTTGAATACTTTTGTCAATGGATGGATCCGATGGCACACCATTACCAGACACTTCCTGCTCTATCTGTTGGCCATTTGTGAATATTGATTTCTCAGCCCAACTGGCCTCTGAAGGTTGAAGATTGTTGAAAAAATCCTCCCCATTATCAACAATAAAATGAGCATCCGAATCCAATGAAGAGAATTTGGAATACTCTAACATCAACCTCCTAGAGAAGCAGTGGTAACTTTTAGGCAACGTCTGTGCATAGAAATTGTAGAGGAATGCACCCTGCTTTATGTGGAAATCAGCTTCATCCTCAGACATATCAAGTATCTGGTGAGGCCTCCAGGCAACATTGTGACCATCCACAGTGCAAGTTGTGGCTTCCACAGTTGTTTGCTCCATCTGCTCTATATTCAGGTTGAAAAGGGATGATAGATCGGCATCAACAGTGGTAAGGTTCATGTTCTGCCCTACACTAGCATTTTGAACATGCTTCTCTGCCACAACACTAACCCCCCTCTCCATGTCTTTTGCCATTTCTGGACCATGACTAGGGTTCAAGTGGTTCAAATTGGGGGAAACAAGATAGGTAGGTGGCAACTGATTTTGACCCCAACCACTAGGAACCGCAGAATGACCAGTAGGAGGAGATTTGAAGTTACCTTCGGGTGTGCTCCTCACATTAATCTGCCTCAGATCATCAACTCTTCTGGCCATTTCTCTCGGCTGGATCAACACTGACACATTTCTTGGCTCTTCTATAGGCCGTAAGTTGATTGCCCCTCTATCTTGAAGATTTGCTAACCTTTGCAATAGATTTTCCACTCTGTTCATACTCTCTTTCAATCCAGTCATTACTTTCTGAAAATCACCCCTCTGCTGTTGAACCATGTCGGCCTTGTGGTTCGCCGCCGTAGCTATTCGCCAGACGGCCGTGGGGTCGTACGCATCCTCTTCGTACCTCACCACCCACTTCGTCATCTTTCCCGGATTGGAACTAGGGTTAGGGATTTTACCCGGAGTGGAGCCCGGAACCTTCACCAAACACCGATTTGGTCCGCCGCCATAGCCGGATAAGGCATAGGGCCGGTCCAATCCGCCTCCAGCTGGGACCGATCCAGCTAGCGCGAGCTCCGCCGTTCCAAGCCGCCGCCGTAGATCGGAGGAATCCGGGGTTTGACGAGGAAGATGAAGCCCGAACGCCGATTCTGATGGAAGGCGACTGGGGATTTTACGGGCCGAAGACCCCAACCCAATCACTCCCCACCGCTCTTCGCCAAGGAAAGTCATCGCTCTGATACCAATTTGTCAGATCCCGGTGGGGAATCCGACTAGGAGATGGATTGTCACAGGAAAATCGGGTGGATCGCCAAGAACAGAGAGGAATACTCGCTACAGCTAAGAACTAAACTAGGGCTACAGTTGTTTTTCTTTGATATTCGATATCTTCTATTCCCCTCTGGAAGCAGTATATGAGTACATCCCAACTGAGCTTAAGCTCCTTACTGCGATTACAGCTAATTAAGCACTACCCTTAACACACAGTAAAGAAGTACTTAAACAAGCATTAACAAGACTAATGTGGACCGTTGATATCTCTTCATCCGGAGCTGGGCAATCCTGACCATTGGATGGTACAAACTGAAATCACGAAGCGGTATCCTCTCAATAAACTGCATCGCGCTTCCCTCAGGCATTTCCAGATTCTGACATTCATTCTGTGATATTGGGTCCTGTATGATAACCTGGTTCCCCAGTTCTACCTGAACCTTTCTCAGCTTTACTAATAAAGCTGAGCAATGCCTCTGCCCTCTTGTTTGATTTACTTTCTGCCCTTTCAGTTGAGTCGAGAAATATTGTTCTGCTCTTTAGGACTTGAGTCGAGAAATATTATTCTGCTCACCTGCTGTCTTAGTCAATTGCCAATTCAGCGAAATATTCATAGGCCATTCTAGTTCAGGACCCAGTCTCAGTTGCTGTGCACCTCAGAGCTCTCAGTTGATGATGCATTGATGCACATCTTACTTTGTTTGACTAGCTATGAGTAATCCCATGGTGAATCACACTAATAAGATTTCTGCCGTTCATAGCTTATTCCATACATGTCCAGATGAGATCAGAGATTTGTAGTTTGTGCATAATTGTGGTCCTGAATTTCTTATTTGTGTTCATTTTTGTTATATTTATCATGCTTATGCACTAGTTGGAATTCCTTCATACTTGGCTGAAATTTGGAATTTACTTTGTTCTCAATTGGGAGATTTTGCAAAAACAACTAATTTCAATGATTTTCAGGGGTTACTGTCCTAGCCTTCTAGGACAGGTCGACAGAGGGCTAACACAACCTACTTATTTCAGAGAGTAGGAGTTTGGTCAGAGATGGCTGAGTTGCTGTTTCTTCTGTGGTCGGAAGGATGGGCAGCCTTGCAGTCCAGGAGACTTCATTCTTGTGTAGCATCCTGATGAGGTTGCTCTCCTTAAAGATGAGTTGACATCACTGCAGTGCTTCCTTCAAGGTGCAGATGATAAATGGAGAAGTGGGAATGCCAGCATAGCAAATTGGGTTCGTCGGATCAAAGATGCCACATATGAAGCTGAAAACGTCATCGAAATTGCAGAGTATATCGAGAAATGGAACAAGGCGGGGATGGTCTTCGTTGGTGCTATGTTGAGGTATGCTTATATACCTAACAATATCATAGCCTGTCATAAACTTGGTATTGACAATTGTCGTGTAAGGAGGAGGATTCATGAGATAGCAATTAGTAGACCAACTTTGAATCTTTTTTTATCTTAGGGAGACTACTAGAATACGAGAGTTCAGTGGCAAGGCCAAAATGCTGCAAATTCTGATGATGAGTATGTTTTAGTTGGATTTCAGGATGATATTAATCTAATCAAAGCAAAAGTGAAAAATGCAGAGAATGATCAACTAACTGTCATCTCCATAGTTGCCATGGGTGGGGCTGGGAAGTCCACACTAGCTTGGAATGTGTACAATTCATTTAAAATTGATGGTCAATTTGACACATTTGCTTTTGTCTCTATTTCTAAAAGTTTTGAAGTGCTTAATGTACTGAAGGAAATTGCAAAAGTAGTTATGGGGATTAAAGGCAAGGATAAGGAATTGCATGAAATGGGCACATCAGATGAGGTGGAAGAATCACTGGATAAAATTGGATAAGACAAAATAGCGACAGTATTGTATAACTTTCTTAAACAGAGAAGGTTCTTCGTTGTGCTTGATGATATTTGGACAGTAGAGACATGGGATCTCATAAATGTGAGAAAACAAGTTTTTCCTGACGTGAAGAATTGGAGCATAGTGCTGCTAACTACTCGTAATTTACAAGTCACCAACCAAGCTAGTGGATTGACCTATGTTCGTCAACTCAAACTTCTAAATGAGAAGGAAAGTTGGCATCTTTTCTGTAGAAAGGCCTTCCCATCATATGAAAGCATTGACGGAAACCATCATGTTGAACTTGAGAGCCTAGGCAAGAATCTTTCAAGGAAATGCAATGGCGTACCACTGGCTCTTGTCCTTTCAGGAGGACATTTGTCCAACAACCTTTGGCTTGATATATGGTTTAAAATGGACCATTGCTTGGATTGGGAAATCACCAAAAAATGGGACATTATGGAGCACATATTGGTCCAAAGTTACCATGACATGCGGAACCAGCACTTGGAATCTTGTTTTCTCTATGTCGCTTCATTTCCAGATGATTACAAAATTTCATCATTTGCTATCACGAAGTTATGGATTGCTGAGGGCTTTGTGCCACATAGAACCGACCACACTCTTGGAGAAACAGCATGCTACTATTTGGAGGAGTTTATGGAGAGGTGCGTGGTCCGTGTTCTCAAGAGAAGTAAAGCTCATGGATGGATTGAGTCATCAAAATCCATGATATACTATGGGACTGGGCCATCCAAGAAGCTCAAAAGGAAGGATTTCTCAGCGTATGCAAAAATCATGAGGATCTACATGTATCATCTTCTGTTGAATGACACCCTATCGCATTGCATTCGAGAACTTCTTTGATAATGAAATTTACCAATCCTCACCAAATTTATGGACTGAACTAGGCTTCAACTTGTCTTTGGGCACCCTTCATACACTAAGATTCCTGAGGGTTTTTTACTTGGAGAACTCAAATCTGAGAAATTTTCCAAGAAAATAAGCAACTTGATTCATTTGAGATATATTGGATTGAGATACTAAAAAATGTAGTGCTCACATCATCTATTGTAAGCCGCCTCAACTTGCAATACATCAATCTGTCTGGCACGAGGTTGCCTTTTTTGAATATATCTTCTCTGAGGTGAGAATATTTGGAGGCGTATGAGAGAATCTCTCTTGCGCATGACCCAATTAACATCCTTGGGACTAGGTGGAGCTAATGTTCCAGTGGAGATGCTCACGTGTTTATCAAACCGTCACTGCCTTGTTGAGCTCTGTTTGAGTGTGTTGGTAGGACTTATTAAGCTGCCAGACAGCAGATTATTTCCACGTCTCACACTAGTCATTGGTTCTGGTTCTGCCCTACAAGAGCAATGCCAATCCTAGAGAAGCTTCCAAACCTTGTAGAGCTCACATTGGCTGTGGCAAAATATGAAGGCCCTAGCATGTCTAGCTCCAAGTGTGGGTTCCTAAGGCTGCAGTACTTTAAACTATGGTGGGTTTCAGTTGAGAAATTTAGGTTTGAGCTAGGTTCTATGCCGAAGCTCATCAGCTTGACTTTGGAGCGATGTGGAAGTATGACAAGGCTTGCCGACGGGCTGCTGGACCTGCCATCATTTATAGAGTTGAAGCTTGTGGACAAGGAAACTTTCTGACCAAGGAGAGTTGTGAGCAACTTGAGAATAAAGGATGCAAGGTCATCGTCACGAAAAGCGAGCAGCTATAAAAGGTACTTGAGCTTTCCACTCTTGCAGTCTCTGATCTCTTTTCATTCCCTCTTCTACTGCCTGCCATGGTAATTTACACTGCTATTCTTACTGCTAAATTTGCTTCAGTAGACTACTTCGAGTTTAAACCGATGATTCCAGCTGTTATGAATATGCATTTTAAGCAAGAGATGTATTTTATTTTTTTTGTAGCATAAAATTTATAGTTTTTTGTGCCTTCTATGTTTGCACTGGTGCATGTTTCCATACTTAGCTACTTCATGTACTTAACTTGGACCATTGGCTGTGGAGTGTGGACACACCTGAACTGTATGATGTTATTATTATGAAATGCTACTTTGCGCACTAGGTTGAGAATTCTAATAGCACAAATCCTGTACCTAAGTGCTCATAATCACTCAGGTGTTCACAAACAAATCAGTCATGCCTATTAGCGAACCAGGGATACATATAGTTCTTCATGCTTTATCTGAAACAATTCTCAGTATCTCTGCCAATAACGATTTCTGCGTGACAGAAATCTGTCAAGATAAACCCAATACTGTCTTTTACTGTTTACTTTTACTACAATTAACAGAGTTGGGTGCTTGGCGTTAGTTCAAACTCATGCTCTCATACTTTGATGCGCTTTCCCTGCAGGTTAAACACGAATGCTACCTCTGCATGAACATGGAGACATACCTGTTCGCAGGGTGTGAAGCTGACAAGCGAAGGGCAACAAAAACTACTACCAAACTGACAAGTGAAGGGCAACAAAAACTATTGACCATAGGACAATAGCACAGCGACAGCAGAATAGAACAACAACAATGCTGGTCAGGCATCGATGCATCCTCAATGCTTACATGCGCTCTTGGAGTGTGCATGGGTCTCTGTTGTATTACTCAGCATCCCTACTTTTTTTTTTCCCTTCCACTCTCTTAATCTACAACTCTGATTGTATATATGTGGTATTTGTGCGACTAAGCATCACTGATTTTCGGTATTGTTTGGAACTGGATTAGCACTGCCCTTGGCGTCGTGCCCCAGCTAAATGTTTGCCGGGCACCGAGATGTAATATGGTCTCTGACGGTTCTCCTCCATCGCGAACTGAAATGTTGATTGTTTCTCTCATATTCGTGTGCGTGTTTCTCAAAGAGGCTCTTTTAGACACGTCACACAAGATAATCAGGACCACTTCTTTCTTTTGAAAGCTGTATCCTCTTAATAACTGCGTCCTTAACATTAGTTGGTGATCTATAATCAAGCTCCACCCAGTCAATTATAATCAACCTTCCACTAGGCAATATTGGAATGGAAGCTATAATCAACCTTCAACCGGTCAATTACTCTTATCTATTGTCCTAGTATCCTCAAATGTACACATAATATAAACATCTCCATAGGAAAATTAGTAGAACTATCAAGATGGCCCACACAAGTATCATCCTTAAAATATATTTAAATGATTTGGCAATACATATATAATTTTGCTTTTTGAAAAATAGATTGTTGTGGAACTTCATTAGTGATATTTTGATATTATATATTATAAGAGAGAAAATACTTATTTTGTTTTCTAATACTGGTCACATATGACCAAAACATTCTTCCGTAGATACTTTTTGACGGAAATACTTGCATAACAAACAGTAAATATAGTATTACATAATATTTTTCATTTATATCATCATCTTTTTTTCATTGTTGTAATGCTTGTCTACTACATGCTCATAACACATATCATATAGTTTACATCAGTATAGCTGAGTTAACACTCGTTAATGATCTCACTCAATTCCTTCATTGTGTGAAGGTCCACTAAACAAATGGTCATAATATTTTTGTTTTTATGAGAATTTTTAGTAATTATCTTTTTTCCTTAGCGATTGTAAACTACTTGTCATCGATTTTTATTATATAATGGATTTCGATTCCTAATTTACACACACACGCACAAATCAAATTCGTTATCTTAATATATTTTTCCTCAAATTAGCATATTTTTATAATTTTAATTATGATAAAACCAAATTTTCTATTTTCACTTAGTCTGGAATTAAAAAAAACAAACGCTAGTTTTCTTTGACGTTTATTCTAAATTTGCATATTTTTGGATTGCACTTCTTATAGTCTTTCTTTTCTAGTTTTATGTTGGAATTCGTTTTTAAATCCAGGTACAAATTTTTATTTTGAGTTTAGGTTATTTCTTATAGTATTTGATATGGACTGTTTCATTCAAACTTATTTTTATTTAATTTGAAATTTTAGTTTTAGGTTAGATATAAATCCAACTGCTAATTTTCATGTAATTTCTATTCCGAATTTTACTATCTAGTGGTTTTTATTTGAAGTTCATATTAGAATAAAATTGTTACTTTCCTTTTGTTTTTCATTCCAAAATTATGTTATTTTTTTGCTGTTATTTTTATTGGAAGGTACTTCTATACTTTCTTCAAAGTGATTTGCATAATTTTTAAAGCAGAACTGAATGGTGGATAGTGATTACTTACCCTTTTTGGTGCTTTGAGATTAGTACCATTCTTGTTAGAGTGGAAAGCATGTAAATACTACTCCTGTTTATTTAATTTCAATTTTTAGTTTTAGATTAGAATTCAGATACAAATCCAACTACTAATTTCATCTAATTTTTATTCCGAATTTCAGCTATGTATGGGTTTTAATTTGGAGTTTGTATGAAAAATCACATTGCTAATTTCCTTTTGTTTTGCATTTCGAATTTCTATTATTTTTTCTGGTCATATAGGAAGGTTGGTTTCTCATTAAAAAAATTGATGCTATGAAAGATGAGAAATTGTAACTTATTTGTTTCGAAAAAGTTTTTTACCCTTGTTTGTTGACTCAAAATTTGGACCTAGGTTAAGAAGCAATTTGGAGTTGAGACATGTAAATCCCCACCACCCAAGAAAATTTAAACATGTAGAGTCAAATTATGATTTTTTTAATATCGTAAAACTACCTGACGGTCTATTTATAATAAAATCATCCTTTTAAATATAACTACCCGGTGTAATCTTCACCTTTAATAGCGTAAGTGCAAAACTTAGAGAGATAGAAATGTCTCCGTACCAGGGGCGGAGCTACGTTCAACTGTTGGGGTCAGTTGACACCGACGGCTTCCGGCCAAATCAATAGAAAAATACTGTACACTACTGTTCATTAAAGCTGTTGACCCCGTCGATTAAGCTTGCTGACCCCGGTGCTCGCCCGCGCTGGCTTCGCCCCTGCTCCGTACTCCACACATCTATGCCTCAGATCTCAAATATGCCCTCCAGCTCAAGCTGCCACCAGCAACCTCCTCTTGCTCGTCACCAACGTACAGGCTGGCCGGCTTCTATTGACTAAGCAAATCATTGTCGTGCGGCTGGAGTGCCGAGCATTGGGGGCCATGCCTGTAGCCGTAGGAGCAACGCCGAGAGGCTAGCTAGAGCTTGTTATTGAGCTGTGCTTCCATTAGATCGAAGCAAGGGAAGAGAGCTAGAATGTGTCGCATCCGGTCACGCAACATGGCAGCCTCCTGGAGCATGACTTCTTTAATTTTTCTTTTGTCACATGCCCAACGATGGAGACAATTTCAAATTAATAAGAAATATATCTCAAAGCAATAACATCTGACTAATGATATAATTTTACTTAATTAGGACCCACTTGATTAAGGGCAAGATGTTTTACTTTTTTGTGAGAATTTTTAGCTTTTTCTTTTTTTCTTAGCGACTATAAAATGCATGCCATCAATTTTTTAGTAATAATAATTGCTAACAGAAGCCAAAAGTCGTTGACAAAGCAAAAAAAAACAGGGCTATGTAACTGATGGTTTTTGGCTGAAAATGAATAGTAATCTCTACTCCTTAAAAATGTGAGTTGGTGGTCATCGGTCCTTTCTCCCTCCTATCTTCTCAGCTGTTCGATCAAAGATCAGCCATCCAGATCCGCATGTAGGTAGTTCTTCCGCTCCTCATAGAAAAGTCGGGCCGATGCATGGGCCGCGCTCTTCCTCTTCTCTTCTCCTGCATCCTCCGCCTCCCGCAACCACTCCACCTCCCGCCGTGGTCGAAGGGGGTAGCGGTCGAAGTCAAAAATCCATGGTCAAAGTTGAAGCCATGGTCGAAGGGGGCCGTGGTCAAAAGGGGAAGTGGTCGATGTCGAAAGGCCGTGGTTGAAGGGGACAGTGGTCGAAGGGGGAAGTGGTCGACGTTGAAGGGCCGTGGCTGTCGAAGGGGATAGTGGTCAAAAGGGGGCAGTGGTCGAAGTCACAGATCCGTGGTTGAAGTCGAAGCCGTGGTCGAAGAGGGCCGTGGTTGAAGGGGGAAGTGGTTGACGTCAAAGGGCCGTGGTTGAAGGGGACAGTGGTCGAAGGGGACAGTGGTCAAAGGCAAAGATCCGTGGTTAAAGTCGAAGATACTTGGTCGAAATCGAAGCTGTGGTCGAAGGGGGCCGTGGTGAAGGGGAAAGCGGTCAACATCAAAGGGTCGTGGTCATCGAAGGGCCGTGGTCAAAGGGGACAGTGGTCGAGGGGTAAGTGGTCAAATTCGAAGATCCGTGGTCATCGTTAAAGCCATGGTCGAAGAGGGAAGTGGTTGATGTCGATGGGCCGTGGTCGAAGGGGACAGTGGTCAAAGGGAGTAGTGCTCGAAGTCGAAGGGGCAGTGGTTGAAGTTGCGATCATGGTCGTAGTCGTAGTGCCCATAGATATGGTCGTAGCGGTCATGGTCGAAGTCAGGGCCATGGTCGAAGTCGGGGCCATGGTCAAAGTCGACGCCATGGTCGAAGTCGGAGCCATGGTCGAAGGGGGCCATGGTCGAAAGGGGCTATGGTCGACGTCGAAGGGTCGTGGTCGAAGTTAGGGCCGAGCAGGCTGGCGCCGGTAGTCGGGCGACAGTGCACAAGCGCACCGGAGGCCTGCCAACGTATGGCCACCAGCGATGGTCGACCGCTCCCGACCTATGATCACGCGCGATGGTCGACAGCTTCTAACTTACGACCATGAGGTGTGATCGACGGCTTTTGATTTACGACCACGAGCACTGGTCGATGTGTTCTAACTTACAACCATGAGGTATGGTCGATGTCTTCCGACTTATGACCACGAGTACTAGTCGATGTGTCCCGACTTACGATCACAATGATGGTCGCCGGCGTCCAACGTACGACCACCAGCGATGGTCGACCGCTTCCGACCTACGATCATGCGCGATGGTTGACAGCTTCCGACTTACAACGACAAGGTGTGCTCGAGGGCTTTTGACCTACGACCATGAGGTGTGGTCGATGTCTTCCGACTTATCACCAGAGGTGTGATCAACGGCTTCTGACTTCCTTAACGGATTTAAAAACTTTTAGAACATGTTTGTATGCGTAGTCTAAAAATTTTTACCACTCGTGAGTTTTAAAACATGTAGTATGATAAATTTTAAAAATTCGTAGCAACACACGGGCATTCAGCTAAAAATGTGACTCTTAGAATAAGGGGTGAGCTGGAAAAATTAAGGGGAGAGATATGTGTGTGAGATGGGAGTGAGAGGAGTGAGGTGTGTGATGCATCTATAACTTCTTGAGAGGAGTGGAGAAATTGTTTTGAAAAATCATATATTTATATTAACTTTTTGATTTTTTTTTCTAAATAGAAGCTAGAAACGAAAGAAACTGCAACGGTGCGGTAGCAATTCTTACTCTTGGTCTCCTGCTGTGTCTGTGCGCAGCATGACACCAGAAGGTGCAAACTCCAAAGCCCCAATGGTCCGAGCGAGCCCGGCAGGACACCAGCAGCAGGCAGTAGTTTTCACTTCTGTTGCGTTTGTATTCTGCAAGCTTCGGAGGCGTTGTTACCTCTCGCAAGGTGAATCCGTCCGTCCGGCGAGGTGGGACGAGATCGGATCTGCAACTCTGTTTTGTTAGTATTATTTCTCTGTGTAGGACGAATCTGGGTATTAGGGGATCCTGTCCATGGAGATCTGGTTAGTCGGAAAGTACGGAGCTTAATTAGATAGAGACACTTTTAAATTAAGAAGAAATATATCTCTAAGCAATAATATCTGACGGTTGTTATAGTTTTACTTAATTATGACCTATTTGATTAAAAGTCAGATGTTTTTCTTTTTGTG
Organism: Dendrocalamus latiflorus; assembly: GCA_017311315.1. Lineage (NCBI taxonomy): Eukaryota > Viridiplantae > Streptophyta > Magnoliopsida > Poales > Poaceae > Dendrocalamus > Dendrocalamus latiflorus. The sequence continues at coordinate 20,191,644 of CM029642.1, read as the reverse complement.
AGAATTTCTATTTTTTTTCTCTTTTTTTCTTAGTGACTCTAAAACGTTTGTCATTGATTTTTAGTAATAAATAGATAGATGGGGAAGTGCAAGCAAAAGTAACACACAAAACAAACAATAAATGTAAACAATAGAAGTCGAGCAAATTGTCTTTCAACCACACTGCATAAAGGTTCTGCTCCATGGGCGTTATATTATTACAAGCAAGCACACTCAACACGGTAATTTTAACAGTAGTGCAAATCATGGAAAATACCAAATACTAACATAAGCCATGTAGGCATGTAGTCTGACAAACACAGGAAATAGAATAGGAGGTATGTTTCGCAATTGGCGAGCACACGTCGTGCAAACGCGCCTGTGATTACACACCAACGCAAAGCAGGGTGAGTTGAACCCACGGTCTCAGCGCATGTGCATCGATCTGCAAAAAGGAAGGAGTACATCAAAGGATGAGCATATATGGGTGCAGATTAACGGCAAGGAACCAAGTGGCACGATGTCATGATTGAGATGGCAAAATTAATTTTTGAAGTGTGAAAGGACGACTCAAGTAACACTACCGAGCATCTGGTGTAGTTTACTTTAGAACGAAAAGAAAGTTCACTTGGTCTCGTCTCATCGCCGAAGCAGTGGATGGAAGAAGATGCACCGGAGCGTGAATGGGATCTGAGACTTACTGTCGTGGGTGAACTGAAGTTGCCTCTTGGATCTACTCAAATTATCTTATGACGAGCTTGCAACCTTTCTTCTCAAGTTTTTCATGACTTTCCTCAGGTAGCATATTTTCCATGTTTATCAGCTCCAGCATCTTTAGGGACGGCAGGCCCAAGAGCCCATCTGGAAGCCTTGTCATATTTCCACATCGGAAAAGAGCCAACCTGGTGAGCTTCGGCATTGTACCAGCCTCTAACCTCAATTTCTCAACGGGAATACGCCAGAGGTCCAGGTATTTTAGCTGTGGGATCCCACCAGCAGGGCTGGACATGTTGGGGGCTTCATAGTCTGCCACAGCCAATCGAAGACGTACGAGGTTATGAAGCTTCCCTAGAATTAGCACTGGGTCTACTGGGCAGGGGGGCTTAACAAACAGGTGAAGGCTGCGAAGGTTCTGCGGGAGTACACTGCTGTCCGGAAACCCAGTCTTGTCCATAAACAGATATAAATCAAGCGCAACAAGATAGTGATGGTTTGACAAACAGGTGAAGATTTCCACAGGAACACACATTCCTCTTAATGTCAAAACCTTTAGCTGTGTCATGTGCAGTAGAGACTTTCGCAAACGTATCCACACATCATTATTAGGAGTCCACCAAGTTGACTTTGTACCAATGCGCAAGGTCTGAAACTGAAACTCCTTCTGTTGCTCTGGTACTGGCATAGGATTGATAGGAATAATCGATGTATCTATAAAGGGAAATTTTACCATCCTTGAGGGGGAAGAGGTACCAAATTTGAGCCGTTGATCACACTGATCGAACGGCTGAGATTTGGCAGTACCTAGTGGTACTGGACGCGAGGTACCAAGAGGTACAAGGTACCAAGAGGTACCAAATTTTGAGCCGTTGATCACACTGATTGAACGGCTGGATATAATTTGGTACCTCTTGGTACCTTGTACCTCTTGGTACCTCCTCAAGGATAGGAAAACTGCTCTTACTATAAATAACAGAGTCGGGCGCCTGGCGTTAGTTCAAACCTCTCATACTCTGATGCGCTTTCCCTGCATGTTAAACATGAATGCTACCTCTGCATGGAGCCATGGACATGGAGACATACCTGTTCGCAGGGTGTGAAGCTGACTTCTGTTGTATTACTCAGCATCCCTACTTTTTTTTTTCTTCCACACACCTAAGCTACAACTCTGTTTGTATATATTTATATGTGGTATTTGTGCGACTACTCGGCATCAATTTAACTCAGTTTCGGTTTGCATGTATTGTTTGGAACTGGACTAGCACTGCCCCTTCTTCTGAATGGATGTAATATGGCGTTGTGCCCCAGCTAAATTTTTGCCAGGCACTGAGATGTAATATGTTCTCTCACGCTCAATTATAATCAACCTTCCACCAGTCAACATTGGAATGGAAGTTATAATCAACCTTCAACAAGTCAATTACTACTATCTATTGGCCTAGTATCCTCCTCACGTGTAAACATAATATAAACATCTCCATGGGAAAATTAGTAGAATGGGGAAGTGCAAGCAAATGTAGCACACAAAACAAACAATAGATGTCGACCAAATTGTCAGTCAACCGCACTGCATACAGGTTATGCTCCATGGGCATTATATTATTACAAGCAAGCACACTCAACACGGTAATTTTAACAGTAGTGCAAATCATGGAAAATACCAAATACTAACATAAGTAAGCCATGTAGGCAAGCAGTCTGCCAAACCCAGGAAATAGGATAGGACGTAAGTTTCGCAATTGGCAAGCACATGTCGTGCAAACGCGCCTGTGATCACACACCAACGCAAAGCACGGTGAGTTGAATCGCATCACATTCTGTGCACATCAAAGGATGAGCATGGGTTCAGATTGATAGCAAGGAACCGAGTGGCGTAATGTCATGATTGAGATGGCAAAATTAATTTTGAAGTTTGAAAGGATGACTCAAGTAACACAACCGAACATCTGGTGTAGTTTACTTCCTCATCGCCAAAGCAGTGGATGGAAGAAGATGCACAGGAGCGTGAATGCTTTCGCTACATTTATTTGTATGTGGACTCTTCTCAGCTGATATTTCCAAACAGCAGTACTGCTGCAAAGTTGAATGGGTCCATGTGATGGCAGCCACAAGACTCTACCACCAGTGTATTATTGACTGGTTACGGAGGGCAAGTCCTTTGTTCATCCTGTGAGCATCAACCAAACAAGAACAAATACAAAATCAAACAATAGTTGCAACCCAAACCAAATCATACCTTCCACAACCACAACTGTATTCTGACAACATCTCTGAGAGTAGAGACAAGGGCTCCATGGCTGAGGCTGCTGTCTCAGCCGTGGTTTCAAGTGTCAGCAACCTTGCAGCCCAGGAGACCTCGTTGCTATGTGGAGTCATGGGTGAAGTGGACTTCTTGAAGGATGAGCTGAAGCGGCTGCAGGGCTACGTCAACGATGCTGCGGCCAAGCGGAGGTCGGGAAACTCCAGCGTAGCCATCTGGGCGTCACAGATCAGAGATGCTGCATATGACGCCGAGAATGTTATTGAAGCTGCAGAGTACATAGCAAGGTTTCAAATAGCCGGCTATAGCCACCGCTATAGCCGGATTTAGCCTTTGGGAAGGCTAAGGGCTAAGAGAATTCAATTTTAGCGCTAAACAGTGTTTGCCGCTATTAGCCGGATTTAGCCCGCTAAATCCGCTAAATGGACTGCTATTTAGCCCGCTAAGGAGGGAAAAAAACCTGAAGTGGGCCGAATCGGAGCTGGCCGTCTGGAATGCACTTATAAAGTTATAATTGCACATGCTCAAGTGTTTTTGTGCCTTTGTGACTTTTATGCCTTTATGATTTATCAGTTTAGTTTGTGAGTTTATTTGGAGAATTATGGACTGTAATCCATTGAACTTATGTGTTTGTTTGATAATGTCCTGAAGGAATGCACTATGCCTCACTATTTGCTGTTATGAATGTTTTTGTATGCTAAAATATCCTTGATTATATGCTTGTATGTGCATAAAACATTGAATTCTGAGTTTTTTACATATACTTTTACTAATCCGCTAAATAAGGCTATTTGAGGCTATAGCCCGCTATAGCCTTTGTAACCTCTGCGGAACCCATCCGCTAAATGTCTTAGCCGGCTATTTGAAACCTTGGTACATAGAGAAGCGAAATAGGCTCAAGAAGGGTTTCATGGGTTCCATTTCGAGGTATGCTCGCATACCAAGTGATTTGATAGCTCTACACAAAATTGGTGTTGAAATTAAGAGAATAAGAAGAAAGATCAGTGAGATATTTGACGGCGCAATCCGTCTAAATCTTGTTGATTTGGGTCATACTGTAGTAGGGACGGGTCATGTTGAGCATGAGTCTCGGCAAGATTTTGATAATATGTATCAAAATTTTGAAGATGATGATGTTGTTGTTGGTTTTGAGGATGAGAACAAGGAAATAGTGAAAAAGTTAGTTGAGCAAAAGAGCAAGCTTAGTGTTGTCTCCATAGTTGCCATGGGTGGTGCGGGAAAAACTACGCTCGCCAGAAAAATCTGTAGTTCATCTAGAATTAAAGAGCAGTTTGACACAATTGCTTGGGTGACTGTATCTCAAAAGTTCAAGGGCATTGATTTACTGAAGGATATTATGAAACAGATAATGGGGGTCAGGGATGAGTCTAGATCAATTGATCAGATGCAGGAGTACGATGTGGGAAAGAAGATCCAAGAATTTCTATTGCACAAAAGATACTTAGTAGTGCTTGATGATGTGTGGACTACAGATACATGGGACCAGATAAATAGAAGTGTTAAAGTCTTTCCAGATGCAAATAACGATAGTAGAGTACTGTTAACCACACGAAAGGAAGATGTTGCAAATCATATTCAAATGCCAACCTATGTTCATGATCTGAAGCTCCTGGATGAAGAGAAAAGCTGGGAACTTTTTAGTAGCAAAGCTTTGCCGTCATACAAAAGGTCTGCGATTTCTAATCAGGATGAGTTTGACGAACTAGGGAGAAAGCTTGCAAAGAAATGTAATGGCTTACCACTTGCGCTTGCAGTTCTAGGGGGTTATCTATCAAAGAATCTAAATATGGAAGCATGGTCAGAAGTGCTTTTGAATTGGACATCAGCAAAAGATGGGCAGATGATGCAAGAGATACTAGCTCGCAGTTACAATGACTTGCCGAGTCATTATATAAAATCTTGCTTCCTCTATCTAGCTGCTTTCCCTGAGGATTATAAAATATTTGTGACAGATCTCATCGAATTATGGATAGCTGAGTGCTTCATCCCACATACACCAAAGCACAAACTGGAAGAAACAGCACGCAAGTATGTAACTGAGTTAGCTCAAAGAAGCTTGGTCCAAGTTGTTAGCAAAAGCATGGCAAATAAATGGATCAATGCAATAAGGATTCATGATATTTTACGTGACTGGTGCATAGAAGAAGCAAGACAAGATGGTGCTCTTGATGTCATTGACAAAGTTGCAGGTCAAGCTTCATCTCCGCTCTCTGTATACTACAATGTATTTCCCAGTATGTTGATTTCTTGCTAACATACAGATTTACTTCAAAAAAACTGCAGGTCCTAGTGCATCATCATCCAATACCATGACATCCTATCGTTATTCTTTTCAAAACTTCTACAATGATACGATTTTCCAGGCAACACCTAATCTTCGAACTCTGCTTGGCTTTAGACTTCCATCAACGTCCCTACCTAAGCTGAGGTTCCTGAGAGTTCTTCATGTGGAAAACTCAAGGCTAAAGAATTTCTCTAGGGCAATTGGTGGCTGCACTCACCTAAGGTGTCTCAGGTTGAGAAACTGTAGAGGGGTCACGCTCCCTTCTTCAATTGGACAACTCCTTTACTTGCAAACTATAGATCTGAGAGGCACAGAATTGGACACCTTAGTACCAAACTCCCTGTGGGCTATCCCTGCTCTAAGGCATGTTTTCCTTAGAAGGGCGTTTTCTCCACCAAGGAGTGTCCAACAAAAAGAGCTCCAGACCTTATATTTAGATTTTCCAGATGGTGATAGAAAATATTTCTGGAGTGACATGGTGACGTTTTTGGGCCAAATGACCGAACTAACTAGCTTGGACTTGCACGTGACACCCATGCCAGCGGAGATGATTAAAATATTGGCAAAAAACATGCCTCACCTGGTCGATGTTTATCTTGATGAATTCGATGTGGTCGATAAGTTTCCTGAGAGCCATCTCCTCCCACAAAGTCTACGGAGCCTCCGTCTGTTTGCTGATGTCATTAAAGAAGACCCGATGCCGATCCTGGAGAAGCTTCCCTGTCTTGTGGTACTGCGGTTGCAAGGCTATGAAGGCCGGATTGTGTCCTACTCCACCCAAGGGTTCCCTCGGCTGGAAGAGTTGCGCCTTGAGAAGTTTTCCAGTGAGGAGTGGAGGATAGAGGTCGGGACAATGCCAAGGCTCTCCGAACTAACATTTGATGATTGTAGGAAGATGATTAAGCTCCCCAAGGGGTTGTTGCACCTGCCATCCCTCAAGGAGCTACGTCTGTTGGACATGTTCCAGATTGTTGGAGACGACAGCACTTGCGAAGAGCTGCAGCGGAAAGGATGCAAGGTTGGTTACTATGCCCCCTCCTCTGCTTGTCATTCTTTCATTTTCTTTTATTTGACTAGCATTTGCGTTCAAGACTTAAACAAATATTTGCAGTGCATGGAAACAAGCAGCAATATGCTCAATAAATGACATTTAATTTATTTTTGACTTTCTCTACGTTGCTTCCTTGTTTGTTTGACGAATGTACTGGTTGGGTTCATTTTTTTGTCATAACTGGGATCATTTTCTTTTGGCGAAATTTGCTCTATGTCATATATCTATCTACTATATACTAATTGGAAGCTCCTCTAGAATTCTTGATCACATTAATCCTATGGGGTAAAATGGCTAGAAATTTCTACATTAACCAGAAAATTCTTGAAATTCCCATATTACTAAAATAGAAAACATCCTGACCATCTATTGGTGTAATATACGGTGTAGATTAGTTATGGATATTACCATGGTTTACAGACGACGAAAGAGTAATGCACGTCTAGAAAAAAAAAAGACAGACGACGAGGACCTGGGAAGCTTCACGCATCTAGGCAAGACACTGCCAACCCTGCCTAGCAGCATCTTCCCTTCCAATTAATGCTCTTTAATTTTGGAAATTCAACATAAGTTAAAAAAATCCTAAATTCCTAATAGCTCACATGAGCATATTGATCTCCCCACACCATAGTACACTCAAATTAGTCCATATTGCTTCCAGACTAAAAATTTTAGGATAATCAGATAAAAGGAAAAAAATAGAAATTCGTACATTAATCAGAAGAAAAGAAAACATTTGCCCATCTATTCATTTTTTAACAAGTATAATCTTGAGCTTAACAAACATGTTACATCTAATGTCCTCGTATAGAAAGACATACTTAACCGGACATGAAAAAATGATGCAACACACAACCAAATCATAACTCGGAAAGAAGACATGGCCAAACAAAACCATAATTACCCAGAATATAATACGCATGGAGGACCTCCACAAATTTATAAGATTGATGGGCTCTGAATTCCTGATGGAGCTGGATTTGGTGCTCGTTATATAACTTGCATGTATGTATGGCATGAAGTATATACTATCGGAGATCGATTCCTCCCCATAATTTTGGGAGAGACAAAAGCTAGAAATTCCCATATTAATCCATAAGAAGAAAAATAGCTAGGAACCATCCATCTATAACAAAGATCTGCTCAAATCAACATCAAGTGGCAGAATAAAACATTTTTGTAGATTCACACGAGAAAGTTCTGATACAAAGCTCATCATAATGTTAACGATAAATTTTGAATTAAAGTTGAATCCAGGATTAAACTATATTTGGAAACAAAGTTAAGTCAAATTCGGAATTACTTTTAATAAACATAAATTCAGAATAAAAGTATAATTTGGTGTTTTATAACTTCATATTTGGAACTTAAAGTATATCCAAATAAAGTTAATTAGAAATTAAATTTAATTTAAAATAAAAATATCTATTGGATTTACATAAAAATTACATGTGTTTTTGTAAAATTACTAGTGTATGTAGGTGTGCGGTTGGTTGATGCAGCAAGTCAACTTTAAAAATTCCAAAAAATATTCCCTATGTACTTCTCAATTTACTTATGTATAAAATTTTAATTTCAATTTCACTCAGAGTTAAGAGTAACAAAAACGAGAAAATTCTCATAAATGATAAATAAATAGGAAAGGGGAAAAACGAAAAGAATGACAAAATGAAGTCTGAAGTTGAAATTTTAAAGGGTGCTATAATACTCCATAGACTACATCATCAGTTTTTTTTTCAGAATTTTTCATATTGATTTGATGCTTCAACCAATGATGGGTTGCATGACTACAACCTAAGGTGGTTGGACTTAATTAATGTGTTGTATATAGCTGATCTAACGTACAGGTTCCATACAAATTAGAATCTAGGGACGACGTGTCATTTTTAAAGTATAACTCTGAATTGAAGTCACATAGGCAAGGATTAAAGAATAAATTTGGAATATATATATATATATATATATATATATATATATATATATATATATATATATATATATATATATATATATATATATATATATATATAGAGAGAGAGAGAGAGAGAGAGAGAGAGAGAGAGAGAGAGATTCAGAGTATATATTAATGTTGGAATAAATACCAAAACAAAGCTAAATTTTTCACTAAAATTATAAATTCAGTATAGTTCCATTTAAAAATCAATATAGAAAACTTTCAAAGTTGTCTATTGAAATTCTATACATAAATATACAATAGTTCCATATTAACAGTAAATTATAATTTTCATGTTTTCCAAAATTCTATTTTACTCATGCATTCATTTTGTATTTCCATGTTTTCATGTTCCTATAGATTTTTTTGTTACTGCGTTCCAAACATGTCACATCAAAGTAAGGCAATCAAAACACTATTTTGCTAACATATAATGATTTTTAGACTTTAAAAAGAAAAAATATACATCTTCTAATTTGCTTGCACGTGCAGGCACATGGGTTGAAGACTAGTTGGTCAAATCTAGAATTCAAAACTACCTTATTGCGAACGTGGCACTGCTTTATGGGGGGTTTTGTCTCAAAATGCCACTTCCGTCACATTCCATTGGCCAGCCGGCTCATCAACGCTCTTGACCAGTGCAAAATGACTATACTATCCTCAGTGGTACAATTCATGAAAGGGAAATGCCATTGGACAGTGGAGGGAATAGTTGGTGCCAAAAATTTTAGTTGGCCAGCAGATTGGTCGGAAACTTGGAAAGGTTGGCACCAAAAAAAATACCAGATAGCAAACTGCAATCATCACTTGATTAGTAACACATAACCTACAATAAACATGCCTTAGACATAACAAAATACTCCCAAGGATTCTGACATAACAAAGTACATCTCAAGTAGTACATCATCTAACTTAACATACACGTTTGCGGTTTGTAACATGACGTAGGTTCCTGACATTACAAACTAGCTAGATCACATTGTCTGATCTAACAGCACATAAATTCAAGTAACTCTAGGTGGTGGTTGGACGGATTTCTTAGTAACTCTAGGTGGCTTCCAGGGTTGAATGGTAGATGCAGCTGTTGATGGTGTGGCTGCCCTGTTGCTTGGCGTGGCTCCATCTATACGAATCTTGAGCATTAGTACATGAAACACTACATAGTTCTTAGTTCATCCTTGGACCACAATTCCTAGCAGTACAACATAAATTAATCAGAACGTTTCAACATTTTCAACATGCATGTGCTGGAGGCTTGGAGTTGGAGGCTTTGCCTCAGAATCTGATGAAATGAGTTGGAGAGAAGCAAGTAGGAGAGAGGAGTGAGATAGAGAGACAGCCAGGAGCATTTACCATCATTTTTAAACAATGTGAGATGGCTTTCTAATGTCTGGCCAACCGAATGTGACGAGTGTGTCATTTCAAGAAGAAAAGTCCCAAAGCAGTGGCATATTGACAATAAGACAGTTTTGGATAGCATTTTTAGAATTTCAGGTTTGGCCGATGGCATGCAACAAATTTTCCTATCAATTCAATAACTTGGTGTCATTCTCTTGTATGGTTTACGCAGGTGACATGGGAATGATAATCCTCTGGTTGTGGCTCAACCTTGATGCATGCACGAGTCGAAGATTTCTGCAGGATGTGTCAGGGACTCTTCGATTATCCTTCATGGATGCTTTCGTCTTCCTTTATAAACTATGGTTTGTTTTTTAATTGAGTATCTCCAGTGTGTTTGCGTGTTGGCCATTAATATACTGCATTCTGTTTGCTTCTATGTAATAATAATAAACACGGAGCGCAGAACCTGTGCTTCATGGTGATACTGTCAGAATTACTTGTAGATTGAGATTTCCAAATACAAACGTTTGTGCTTCTAACCGCTGTGTTAATTACATAATCTCTTTGCATTTTTTTGGTTGAAAAATAACTGGTTTGGCATCACCGAAATAGTTATGTAGTTACGTATGAACCAAAGGGATTGCTTATTTAATGGTATAACCTTGTTTTAGTAAGATAGTAGAAGACACATATGCTTATTTAATGGTATCAAAGACAAAACTTACGCCAATTCATTGTACGTCGTAGTTGAAAAGCCACCGGTCAAGGTGCGATTATACTAGCCCTTTAAAAGTACATTTTGTGAAAGACTTAACAAAGAAAGATTAAGCTAAACAGATGAGTGTTACAACCGTTTACATGCTCATACTTGCACTCCTAGTCTCTCGGCTAGTGCGTGTGTGTATGTGCACTTTAGTGCTTCCCTATACATGCATTTACACACTCGAGAGATCGACTTTTTTCACATATATAGTGTGTTTTGCACCTATATTTATAAAAATAGTCGTATGTACATGATAATGACAAAAATTGTGCTTCTGTCCAGTCACCAGACGGCAGCGCCCTGCAGTTGACACATAGACTACTGGAGCCCGGCCACCATGCGGCAGGCGCATACCGCCCAATCACCGTGCGGCCGCACACCTACCACTTGGCCACCATGCCGTAGGTCGCCTGCCGCCCCTTCACCATACGGTAGGTAATTAAACCAGCTAATTAGCTGGCTTAGTTACTATCTAAATTAATATTTTATATGTCATATTTTTTTTCAAAATTTTAAATATAGCAAATGAGCTTGAAAAATTATAAAATTTTATGTGCAGCCTTTCAACATAACGTAATTCATTGTGTAATTACCGCACCTGCACAGTAACGGCTATAATAGATGAATTAAATGCTGCTGAGTTAGCTATTAAATTTGCAACATGGTACAACTGCCATTGTAAGTGTGGTAGTTCTACTCTCCAATAGTTTCGTTTTCATAAAGTGGTACCACTGCTTCCCTTTCGGGACCAAAACTAGCCCTCTCTGGAAACAATGTACTACCTACTAAAATTTGGTACTTCCCTTGTGTGGTAGTACCGCTCAAAATTTGCGGTCCTACTATGATGGGGTAGTATTGCCAATTAAACTCTGGTACTACTGTTTTTAGAGGAGCAAACATGCTCCAAAAGTGTCTTTCTAGAAAATACATACCATCAACTAAAAATCGGTCCGACCAAGGTGCGGTAGTACCGCACTACCTTCTCGATCATACCGCAATGCGGTACTACCACCATGTAAATTCTGGTATTATCGATTTTTTCAGAATGCACAGTTGGCTTTTAATTTAAATTCTAAGTGCATGTATGATCCTAAATTGATCTAAATAGCACAAGAACAAGCTGTCAGGCTACTAGGCCTGATCCCTCTTAATAGTTAGATATCTAACCTAAAATCTGGTCTTCCAACCTTTTCTCCTAAAACTGGTAAAAGATAAAATATCCTAGGATATTGATACCTTTGTTTTGGACCATATTGATCTTCATGTTAATCCATAACATGCATCTCTAGGTTGTCACATTCGTCACCAGGACTAAACCTATTAAACATTTGATAAGCATATTAGTCTCATATTCATATTTTGTTGATATATTTAGATGTGTGTGGCTCATGAGTTTCCTTTCGATAATTGGCAAATTTATACATTTGCTTCAATACTGATCGGTAAGCGTATGTTACTTAATGTGACATTGAGATTTAAATAGAAGAGTTGCTGCATAAATCTAGCAACAATGGTTGTAAATGGTAGTGTAATGGAGTAGTGGTAGCATTCCAGGCTTAGAGGTTGGGCCAGGGTGTTACAATCAGACACCGAGTCCTCTTGTCCTCAGCCTCTCTTCCGTAGCAACTCATTCCCCAACTCTCTCTTGGCCGTCGCCATGGGCACTAATCTCGGCTCCACCTTCGGCACCGTCACATCTTCTCTTGTGTCGGCTCCACTAATTTGGGTTTGGGATTTGATTTGAGTTTGGTTTTAAGATTTAAGCTTCCATATTTGAATTTGATTTTGCTACAAATTCTCCTACGCCACTTTGTGGATCATCTTTTCATATTCGACTTCTCATCTTTTAACCCTAGGTTTTGGTTTTCAATTCACCACCCAATGCCAATGGAATTTTAAAAAAGCCAAATGCCAAAATTATCCAAAAAATTTTAAATAGCCCCAAATTTGGGCTATTACAAGAGAGTACAACACAACACTCATACTTCTCTAATCTTAACCTTAGAACACTTGGCTTCAATAAGTAACGCTAGGATGGTTGAATGGCCAACTAGCAAGTCTCTATCCTAACAAGTTAAATACACAAGGCAACCAACTCCATCTAACTCTAATAGATACTATCCACTTAACACAATAGGAGAAACCAGTTAACCTCATATAACACAGATTTTACTCACATATTACATTTATACATGCTTTTCAAAGCACATAAGCATGAATCAGTTAAGTCCTTAGCCTTTAATCTATCTTGATCTTCTCAACTTTTCTTTTACCTAAATCGCTTTTCCAAGCACTGCTCAACTTACCAAAATACTCTTTCTTGACTCAGTCTTCACCTTCTCTTGTAAGCAATCGTCATGCCTGCCACATGTAGGTGCATCACAGGCTTGCCACGCAACGACAAGTCTCCCCCATTCCAGTTCCATTAGATCACGCCTCACTCGAACCGACCAAGCCATATAGTGCAACCCGTCGCTCGAGCTTTCCTTCAATATTTTCATCCTTGTGCTATGTTTGAGCTCAGCCATCTCACCTAGCATCCTTGCTCGTTCTGGGCCCGATTCCTCTATGAGCGTAGCCCCAATTCTCGCCGTTGAACATGGTTGACACTAAGCCACCCTACGCATCCAAAGATCAAGAAGCCGTTTTCGGACATAAGTTGTTCATAACTAGACTCACGTTAATCAAAACATACTTTATGCAGCATTAACACACTAACCAAACACAATTCAAAACAACCCAAAACAAAAATCCAAGAAATTTCCATCTGGGCCGGTACTACCGCCCACCACAGGCTGGTACTACCGCTCCCCGCAACTAGACCTCTCTGAAAATTACAACCAACAAGTAATTAGCGATACTATCGGTCAGCGGTCTAACCGGCAGCATGACAACAAAACTGATAAAATTCAAACTTTGTAAAATTCAAATATCCACTCTATGAAATTGCAATAGTTCATCACAATACTATTCTAGGCTTTCTCGTGTGGCCCTCCAGATGACCTAGTATAGATCACTGAGCTGTGCAATGGATCAATTAAGTATGACAAGGATCAAATAAGTACGAAAAGGATTCAGGAAATATCTTCTGCTGAAGGCCTACAACAACCTACGAAAACATCGAGCATGAGACTTAGGATGTGTTTGGTTGGGTGGATAAGGGTGAATAGGATACGATGATCCAAGATTTAGTGGGATGGGATAAGATAATCCAAGAGTCTGTTTGATTGGGTTGATGGGTTGGTACATGTTATTGTTTGGTTGGTGGGATAAGAATAGATGAGATGAGCCAATTTTGTGTTTGGTTGGGTGAACAGAGATGGATGAGATGGGTTGTGATACCTCTGGTGAGATTACCCTACACAAAATGAATGCAACAGATTGCTACTAGAAATGCCATCATATTTGCAAAACATACAGTAAAGATTTTGCTGATCTGTTAACAATTGGTAGCCAATCTTGAATTTTACTCACAAAATATACGGTAAAGAATTGACATACTGAAAATTAGACCTAAATCTCAAAAATTGGGTAGCTATTTTGGTTAGCAAATGACTCCTCTCTGTCAAATCATTAACAATGGTTGCAGTAACAGGATTGACATCCTTTGCATCAAGCTCTCCCTCCCTTGAGAGCTGAATCTACGACACCATTGCAGCCGCCTCCCATCTTCTTCGTCTCCTTCCCTCTCAGCATGTTTCAGTTTCTCTGAATCGATGTACCACAAGGAAGGCATGGTAGCTCATGGATACAACGGGATAAATGCAGTGTACCTACAAGGAGTTGTGAGATTAGTATTTCCAAAGGATTTATGATGCACTGCGCAAAGAAGTAAAGCGGTTTAATCTGAGATTTGAAGTGCAATAATCTGAAAAATTAAGTTGAGCAGGAAAATTTATGAACCGGGTATAATACATCTCACAGTACTTGACTGCTATGTATCTTTGAGAAGTCTTCTCACAGCCAGTTCCAGTGATACAACCTTGTTTAGCAATTCAATTTGACAGTCAACAAAAAGGTTATCCATGTTTACTGCAATTACTGGAGTGGCAAACTAGCAACAGATATTTGTCCTAATACCAAACAAAAAACCAGTAAAAAGCAGCCAATATTGCACATCAAGTTTGAACATCACTTAAATAAACAGAATCTACAGACAACTGAAGCGAATGGCAATGTCTACTCATAAGATTCTAATACAACAGATGTTTGTGTTTCTTTTGTCACACTATAGGAAACAAAACACAATTACATCAGTAATTAGAGCGGACCAACATATCAAGTCAAGGAACTCCTGAAACTAGCGTGCTTCATCCTTAAACGAATGAATTCCTCACAAATTTGTATAGGACAGCGATTCTCTCATAGAATAAAAATCTATTTGTTGAATGATGAATAAAAATCTATTTGTCGAATGATGTGTATTCATGGGCAACAATGTACTTATCAGATTATGAAATTTTCCCTTTCTCCATTATCACACATGAATAACAATTTCCCCACCGAGTATTAAAGCTTTCACTTTTCAGCTTTCAACCATTCCGTTCAACCTAGTCAGGTTTCCTTCCCTCTAGTATACATTCAGAACCCATCAGGATGAATTTCACCGGCATGAACCAATCGAAGAAGAAAGTAAATACCGCACAAGAAGAAAATAAACAAGAAATGTCGCAAGAAATTGAGGGGAAGAGAAGAAAGCTTACGCGAGGATCCACTTGCCGTTGAGGAGGGTGGGCGCCTCGGTGGGCGCCGGCATGAGGTTGAGCGTGATGATTTCCACCACCTCCGCCTGCGTCTCGCTGGACGCGCGCAGGCCGCGCTCCATCCCGTACAACGCCTCCTTCAGATTCACCTTCATCTCCGCCACCTCGCTCGCCACCGGCGCCTCGGCTACCGTCGACGAGGCACCGCCCTGATCTGCCGGCTCCTTCCCCCACTCGTCCTCGGCGTCCCCGGCCACCGCGCGCAACGATGGGAAGCGTGGGGTCACCGCGAATGCGACGGCCGCCGGAGCCATGAGGCGGCCGCGGCGGAGAGGGCGGGGTTTTCTTGCGGATGCGCAGTAGTGAGTGGAACAGTGGATGAACTCGTCCGACGAATTTTGCCGCACCGCCCCCCATCCAGCATCTGGACCGAATATTCGCTCTCGGTGGATGAGTTCGTCCGAGATGATTTGCTCTGCTCATTTCGGTTTTTTTAAGTTTTAATTTATTTTTTATTATTTCTAAATTTTATCTTTTTTTAATTTTTTTTAATTTCATCTCGGTGGACGAATTTAATTTTTTCACTATATGCATGTGGGACGATGGCACGCATATTGGCCTGGCTTATGTGCATGGTCGATGTGGAACAACGTAACAACGATTTGTCCATTCCAGTTTGCAGAATGTGGAAATGCAGTTATCAATCGGTGGTATCTAAGAAAAGTTGCTGTTATCAACTAGTAGTGTATTGCAGTTATCAATTAGTTGTAAGTTGTAACTAGGAATTAATTAGTATTCCACATATAAGGAAAATCAAGAACATGAGGCAATTGAGTCTGTCCATTACCACTTGTTGCAACAGATTAGCTCTGTGATCTGATGTACATGTAACAACGTCTCTTCTCTTCCTCTCTGCAATCTACAACCCCAGTCGATCGATCCCAGCTACTTCAGTCATCATGCCATCCTCAGGCTCAGACACTGGTGCAGCCAGGGAGACTGGTTCATCTCGTCGGCGAGCCTCTTGCCCTCGCTCTGAAACCTCACCGTTGTCACGACATCGAACTCCTTGAACTGCACCAGCTCGGATTCGGTCGACGTCGACGACACCGCCGTCCCGGAGTCTGAGTTTGAGGACTTCACCTGCTTGCCCTTCTGGCTTCTGCTGCTGCTGCTCCCGGTTGCTAGAGTCAGCTCAAGGTTGCATTCGTCTGCGGAGGCATGGCCTTGCTGTTCGAGAAGCTGTAGAATTGCTGATGGTTGGTAGCCTTCTCGCTCCACGAGACGTCGAGTTTTGGGCCTTTTGGTTTTGTGTCAACGTCGTCGACGATTGCCTGAGCTCGGTTCAATCCGCTCATCTGCATCTCCCTCATCAGTTGTTTCTGAACATGGTACACTCGGTGCAACTCATGAACCTGGTTCAGCAAGGAAGCAGAGATTGGTGAGAAATTTTTGGTGCCCTTAAGATGTTGATATTAAGAATTTTGCGACGGTGAAAAACGGCCGTGAGTAGGTAGTCTGATATGATTACTGCTAATTCATGTTCAGTGCCATGAAGTAGTTCTCATGCATGTTGCGGTTGCACCCAGGCTTTGATTCTGATTTTATATTTCAGATGAAAAAGGGTTACTAATCTTATTTTTATTTATTTTTTGGAAAAGTGATAGTGCTACTTATTTACGTATTCGTCATGCGTGCATCTACTTAATCACATTGAATTCACAATAAAAAAACGTAGTGCAGAGGGTAGTTGAACGCTCTTCAAAGAGGAACATCAACCATGTGTAATGGCACTGAAAGATGCAGGCTACATACCATGTTTCACCTATATATATTAAAGCTAAGAGATAAAAGAACTGTAGAAATTTAGTGATAGCCCTAGGCTGTACGTACAAGCCGCTTCCATTCCTCTCGATCGTCTGGTTGTAGGCTTGGGAGGTATCGGGACTACATACATTCCATGGGATCCAGTAATTCGTATAGTAATTATCCCAAGCATATAACTGTTAATTTAGCTACCTAGTTCTCTCCACAGAAGACAGGAGAGGAAAGTTCAACCCGCCATTCATGTCTTAATTTTCGCTTGCTCGGCCTGCTGATTTTAAAGCCCATCCCCTGCAATTCGTCCAAAATGGCTGTGATCGTTTCGACTTCAGTTTCTGGCTTCTAACTTATTTTTCACTATTTATAAATTTCGTTTTTTTCTGAACTTTTGGCTTTTTGTTGAGCTTTTTTGCCGGTTCTTTTTTCCCGTATTTGTTTGTATTATATGTAATAGGCTAACATATTTTTTATATTTTTTAATTTTTTTTAAATTTAATCGTGCTAAATAAACCTCTGTCAGCTACAGTGTTTTTTCAACCAGCTACAATACTTTTCAGCTATAAGCCGTAAAAAAACCCAAATGTTCACCACCTGAACCATCTGCTGGCTTCGTCCGGAGGCAGCGGGTTGCAGTGGGGCGACACCATGCCTGTCGGCTAGCATCACAAACATGCTGTACTTTACGCATAAGAAAAAAATATGGATGAGAAAATCAAACAGATCCAAGGAAGGGTATTAATTGATGTACATTCCGATTAACACACGCGCGCGTGTGTGTATATATATATATATATATATATATATATATATATATATATATATATATATATATATATATATATATATATATATATAACATTTTTCCATGATCGAAGTGAGTAACCGCATGCAATAAGTTGCAACATTTGCAACGTTGTGATACTCTATTAGAACTCTTGGTGATTGGTTTAGTGATCAGCGATTTTGCGTTGGGATTAATTGCATTTCGTCATCACCACTACTGTAGCAATCAGTCAAAGAAAAGATGGTGATCGATTTAATGTGCTGATCGACATGAAGCTGCGATAACAGAGGATAGAAACAGATTAATCAAATAATATTGAAAGTGAGAATAATCAAACAGCAGGCAGTACTTCACGAACAGAGAATGTTCAAACTGATAATATTGAAAGTGAGAATAATCAAACTTCTGAACTTCCCACTAATTCTGAACCAATATGTGATATCCCTGAGGAGGATAACAATCTAGTCGCAGAAGCTCCTCGCAGGAGCAAGAGACAAAGGGTTGAGAAAACCTTTGGTGACGACTTTATTGTATACCTCGTGGATGATGTGCCAAAGACTCTTTCGGAGGCTTACGCATCTCCTGATGCTGAGTATTGGAAAGAGGCAGTCCATAGCGAGATGGACTCTATTATGTCTAATGGGACTTGAGAGATCACAGATCGTCCTATAGGGTGTAAACCTGTAGGATGTAAGTGGATTTTTAAAAAGAAACTAAGGCCTGATGGAACTATTGAGAAGTACAAGGCAAGACTTGTGGCCAAGGGTTTCACCCAGAGAGAGGGAGAAGATTTCTTTGATACCTATTCTCCTGTCGCCAGACTAACTACCATCAGAGTGCTCCTTGCGTTAGCATCTTCCTATGATCTACATGTTCATCAAATGGACGTGAAGACAGCTTTCCTTAATGGAGAGTTGGAGGAAGAAATCTATATGGATCAACCGGATGGCTTTGTAATTTCTGGACAGGAAAATAAAGTATGCAGATTATTGAAATCTTTGTATGGCCTAAAACAAGCACCAAAACAATGGCACGAGAAATTTGAAAAAACTTTAACATCTGCTGGCTTTGTTGTGAATGAAGCCGACAAATGTGTGTATTATCGTTATGGTGGGGGTCAAGGAGTGATCTTATGTCTGTATGTAGATGACATACTTATATTTTTGAACAAACACTGCCGTAATTGACGAGGTCAAATCTTTCTTATCTCGGTGTTTTGATATGAAAGATTTGGGAGAGGCATATGTCATTCTGAATATTAAATTGATCAAAAGTAAGGATGGGATTACTTTGAATCAATCCCATTATGCTGAGAAAATATTAAGCCGGTTTGGTTTCGAAAACTGTAAAGTTTCACCAACACCCTATGATGCAAGCATTAAACTTCGAAAGAACCAGGGGTTAGGAAAAGATCAATTAAGATATTCACAAATTATTGGGTCACTAATGTATTTAGCTTGTGCCACAAGACCTGACATTTCATTTGCTGTGAGCAAATTAAGTCAGTTTACTTCTAACCTAGGAGATGATCACTGGCAGGCACTTGAAAGAGTGTTGCGCTACTTGAGAGGCACAACATCTTTTGGAATACATTATACTGGACATCCTTCTGTTTTAGAAGGATACAGTAACTCTAATTGGATCTCTGATGCGGATGAGATCAAAGCTACAAGTGGTTATGTATTCACTTTAGCTGGTGTTGCAGTTTCATGGAGGTCTTGTAAACAGACCATATTGACGAGGTCAACATGGAAGCAGAACTTGTAGCACTTGATACAGCCACAGTTGAGGCTGAATGGCTGAGAGAGCTTCTATTGGACTTACCATTGGTTGAGAAACCAATACCTGCAATCCTAATGTACTGTGACAATCAAACAGTGTTGGCCAAAGTCACAAGTACAAAGGATAATATGAAGTCCTCTAGACATGTGAAGCGTAGGCTTAAGTCTGTCAGAAAACTAAGAAACTCCGGAGTGATTGCTGTGAACTATATTCACACTGAGAAAATCTGGCAGACCCTTTTACAAAGGGGTTAGCACGGAAAGCGATTTCCGTTGCATCTATGGACATGGGAATGAGGCCCATTTAAGTTACATCACAATGGTAACCCATACCTTCTTGATCGGAGATCCCGTGACTTAGGCAATGGGAAAAACAAATTGATGTTGTAACAAGAGAGTACATATTTATTGTACCCATGTCCTAATAAACAATGTACTTTCAACTGTATGGAAGGTTGGCATAAAGCCTTGATGTATTCTGTTGTCCAAATAAGGAAAAGGTATTAGCCTGCAGGATACCTAGAAAGAATACATCTACTTGAGCCTAACTGTGTGGTCGCAGTTCACGAGAACGGGCATTCTCTAGAAAGCTCATGAGCAGATAAGGGAGCATGACCATATAACGCTCCGTTTAGGCGTGGTTCATTGGCAGCCTAGTACTAGTTGAGATTTCAAGTGAAATCTGATCACAAAAAGCTATGAATTCAAGGCATAGTCCATTCATCAGCTGTGAGAAGATGAATCTTGTCATTCTAGGTGCAAGTTCAACCCGTACGGGACTTACACTAAAAGACTGGTATATTAACAGTACTTTAGCACAATATCTTTGACTTCTTCTGCTTTGGAATTGGTGGGGGATTGTTAGAAAATGGCCCAATGAGCGAGGCCCATTTTCGCGAATCCCAAAGCATGCATGGTTAGTACCATATTGCTAAGGTAGGGGGAGGAAGACCAATTTATAAGGTGGAGTCCTCCCCACTCCTTGAATATGGAAAGAGATGGTATGAGGATGGCTCTGTCTAGTCACACACACGCGCACGCATGCGCGCGTACTCGCGTATTTTCGCGTGAAAATCGCGTGACTTGTGACTTGCGACGCGCCACGCGTGGCAGACCAAGTCCATCTTTATTTTTGCTAAACTCTGCACCACTATCTCTCTGATTGAATGAGATTCAAACAGTTGAATGAGGCAGTTACTAGTCAATTTGCACTGCTTAATTTGTGATTTGATGGGGCAGTTACCAGTGCATAATTCTGTTTAAACGCAGCAGTTACTAGTGAGTAGTAACAGCAGCGCCCTTAAAAGGGCCTGGAGACGTCCAGGAAAAAGAGAGAATTTTTGCACCTCCATTCAGTCTCTACTTTCTGCTCTGTGATCTTGTGCTGTGGTATTGTGTTGCAAGAACTTCGTCGACTCTTCTTCCCGGCGTGCACCGTGAAGAAGAGGAGCGGTATCTCCAGACCTTTGCTGTCGTGAAGACCTGCACGGGGGCGGCAATAAGGTTTCTGGGCAGCGCATCTGCGCGACCGCTCACTGCACTGCGACACCTTCGTTCTGCACTGTGTCAAGCCTGCGCGGCTTCCTATTCTTCATCAGACTAACAAGTAAGTCGTTCGTGCGCACGTTCGACTTTGTTACTGTATTGTTTTTTTGTGTAATTTCTGAAGTATGATGAAAAGCTTGCTGTTAGTTGTGAGTTTTGCATCATTAGTTTATTATTTATGTCTCCTAATAAAACTTGGAATTAAAATATTGCCTATATTTTCAACATTGTATACGCCATGTGTGACCTCCTACCTCAAAAGTGCACGAGTGGGTCCAGCTGCAGATGTCGATGGTCTCCTTGATCCGGGAGTAACCGTCGATGTTGTGCACGTGGGAACCGTTCGCCACGGTGGCGACAGTGGTGGACGCGGAACGTGACAGGACGGGGGCACCGTCGTCTCCGGCAGCGGCGCACGGCGAGGTCTCCATGACACGTATGGCAGGGCAGAAGTGCAGAATGCGATGAATTGAACGAGGTATTAGAATTTTTTTTAGGGAGAGGTATTAGAATTTGGCAACGAGTATTGTAATCGGTTGCTTCCTCACGGCTTGGTTTCGGTTAAGACTTGTGCTTCACGTATTGTAATCGATTACTACAAATTTTTACTAACGAGTAGTTGGATTCTGATGGAAACATACGGACGTGAGAAAACTTACAATCTCTGCTAGCGACCAGGGTTTTGGTTATGGATTGCAAAAAATAGATCCCACAGCCGGTCAGCTCCGCCTGCGCGCGGCTGCGCTCGCCTGCTACTGTCCGAGCTGCGCCTCCTCGAGCCGTCGCCGCTGACGGCCTTCACGCCGCCGTCCGGCTCCCACACCGCCTTTCCGAACTGCAGATGGCTCGCCCGGGCCTAGGCGCCGCCACCGCTCTACGGCCACCGCTCTACGCGCTGCTGCAGCATCCTGCTCGACGCCACGCCATCGCTCGCATTCCACACCGCTGGTCTGCTGGTGCCTCACTCGGGCTCTGCCGCCGCCGCTTCTCTACACGCCGTCGCTCGCCTCCCGCGACGCCCCTCCACGCCGACCTCGTGGTGCTCGTGCTCCGATGCGCGTCGTGCGCGCCAACCTCGCCGCGCGTCAACGGCCTCTCGCCGAGCCGCCTCCACCTTGCCCGGTCGGCCGCACCGCTTGGCCATGTGCGGTGCCGCTGAGAACGCCATACTGTGGCTGCGTGGGCCTCGTTGTGCGCTCGCCCTCGCAAAGGCAGAGCCGCACACCACTGCTGGAACTCGCAAGCCCGACGTGAAGGGCCGCTGCTCCTCCTTCCCCCGCTTTCTCAACTTGCTCAAACGACCATGCATGTGCAAAGAACTTGGATGGATGGAATGCTTAGGTGACGGGGAATGCGATGGTGTGACATGCAGGGCTAGATTCTTCAAAAATGAATGGGATTTAGAGGAGAGGAGAAGGCATGAGGCTTTGCTTCTTGCTGGGAGGAAATGGCAATAGGGAGGGGAAGAACAGAGGGCACATGGCTTTCCGTCTCCTGCCCCCGTCCTTTCTTTTTTTTTATTTCGGCAAGATTAGTGACTGGAGGAGAGCGGCTGTGGTGGTTAAGGTGTGATTTGTTTTGGTTGTTGGGTTCAAAATGCAAAATTTTGTGTTGGTAGCAAATATGGTAAATGTTTGGACAATTGTGTAAAATAAAATGGTTGCAACTACAGTGAAGTTCATGTCA
This sequence comes from Dendrocalamus latiflorus, assembly GCA_017311315.1. Lineage (NCBI taxonomy): Eukaryota > Viridiplantae > Streptophyta > Magnoliopsida > Poales > Poaceae > Dendrocalamus > Dendrocalamus latiflorus. The sequence goes on along the minus strand of CM029642.1, from coordinate 20,168,951 downwards.
GATAATTGCCTTAGGCTCAGTTACTTGTCAAATTTGCTCTAGAAATTTGTGGTGTTACACTTCCCCAACTTCCTCGTCTTATTTGTTTGAAGGAAGTGAAGTACTCTGCCTAGAATTTTATTGATAAGTGTTGGTGTTCTTGATTTGTTGGTTAATTAATCTTTTCTAATTTGGCTAGCTTCATATATATGTTACTCTTTAATTTCTTGGGTAAAACATTTTAGTTCCATCTTTGCTAATCGATCAATGTTCTGAATTGTATTGAACACAAAGCATCAATATTTCGTATTCGTTGAAGTAATGCAAATACACCGAAAAGATAACAATTCCGGATGCAACGCGTCAGGTTGCCATTATAATTCAGAGGTATAGTGGTGTGCAAAAAGTAGTAGTGCTCTGTTTAATTTTTCTGAGCTAAAGAGGACAGAGAACCATGTGACAAAGTGACAACTGAGTTATTCTGATTTCTGAAGCATCATACTTCATTACAAGATATGCTTTCTTTCTCTTATAAATAGTACATGTAATGAGTGAAGGCCAGCTGAAATATCTGTCTCCTGTGATCCAAGACTTGATTTTTTTTGGAGACAAACACCATGGATGGGATAGTAGCCACTGAACAACTAGCAAGAACAATGAGTCGCATGCTATCTTGCATGCTTGTAGGTTTAGGAGTCACCAGGACCGTATCCTGTACAACATCCCTAAAGGTATGCATCTACTCCTTTTAATCTTGCAACCTGGTATACATTCTTCATTATTGAGAAGAGAAAATAAAATGCTAACAACTGTCTAAACTTGGACTTAAAGCTTTTATCAAGTGTCCTTTGTAAGTCGACACTATTGATTTGTTGCGCCCTGCTTCAGATGGACTGCCACTCCAGTACATCAGGTTAGACAGGGATCTGTCTGTGGTTTGCATTCTCCTTTAATGGATCTCTCTTTGTTGTTTGCATTTTCTTTTGGTCTGATTGAGATAAAGAGTTGATCAGTACATTACTGTTAGTCTTGCTTCTACTCTAGTGCCTTCTATTTATTTCCGAATGCACTGTTTGCGTGGTTACATAATATATAAGAAAACGTTGGCATTGAAAACATATTATAGTACAAAAACTATACAGTTTTTATTCCAAAATTAGGGTTCTAAAACATTATTGTGTTTTCAAATAAAAAAAATATGATAACTCCCTTTGCAATTGACAAGATGATCTTCTTTGCCAGTGATGAAAAATCTAAGTTAATATAGTAAATCATGTCGTACCGTAGGTGTAGGCTATATGTCTTTGATGAAACTAACAAGCGCAACGAATTGAACCATACATTAGGCCAGATAGTGGTGCCATGGTAACGTGCTTCGTCTCATGGTTGTGGTGCAGTGTCTCTTCCGAGCTGATGCATTGTGCACGTTAACCATGACGCTTCTTCTTCTCCCCCTCCAAAGTTGTTTTTTTTTCTCTGAAGGCATCACGTTAACCATGACGGTTCTTCTTCTCCTCCTCCAAAGTTATTTTTTTTCTGAAGGCGTGAGGCTTGAAGTCTAACTACTACTTGGTGCTTTAGCTTCACGAGAGCTTTGTATGCAAATACAATCTTTGTTAGATTCAATAAATCCATTCGTGTATATGCTATGTGGAAATGATCTGCCTATCTCTACTTTACATCACATTTTTCATTTTCTAAGTTAACGCAAGAAGAGAATGCGGCATTGCTGAAGTAAAACTAAAAAAGTGCTCTAAACAATTAATGAAACCAATAAACTAGTACATAGGGATGGCATGATTTACATCCATGTAAAATTGTTCTAATACTGCAAAATAACCCAGAATTGAGCTTGTTTGGAATAACACACTGAAATAGCTTCTAAGAATATAAGATCATGACTACAAATGATAAACCACAACCCTTGAAACACCGACAGAACCGAAATGACCTTGAGGATACCAACAGAATTGAGATTGAGGATGCAAATACAAGCAGCAACGTCAAGTAAGACCTTTCCGGTGTGTAAGAATCTTGCGTGATTTCGCCAACCTTGTATCCAGCAGAATCTTGTATCGGCCACCATGACTGCCCTTGAATTTCGACACGAAGCAATGAACTCAAAGCCCATCTTCTTTAGCTTCCAGCACTGATGCTACTCCAATAACGCCAACGTGGTCAACACCGTGTTCCTACACCGATATTATTGCACCATTTTTTTCTAAGAAGAAAGGCTCAGAAAATTATACACAATATTTTTCACGAAAATGCAGTCTGCGTCTGCTTGCACAATATTTTTCACAAAAATGCAGTCTGCGTCTGCTGCTCATTAAATTATGTGCTGAGGATGAAAAGAACCATGTGCCAAGTGACAGCTGCCATAGGTGCAGGGCACCGCTCCATGGTTGGAACAAAGTACCAGGATGAAGATGGTGGCCTACAGTCCCAAATATGGACCCCTTTGCACCCAACGAAACTTACGAAGAGTACCAACAGTATGGGCGAGCCCAATCGTGACTCCCCTTTGTAATCTCTCTACCCTTCTCATGTAACAAAATATATAGATCCCCCTGGTCACAATGTAGAGAGGGAAAAACTTTCGTATAGGGACAACTTTTGTACACCATAATACATACACTTTTCATTCACCTGATCCCTTTTCGAGGACCCCATAGCCCCTTCTTGTGGGACCCTGGAAAATTCAATTTTTGAACTCTATGTGTATACCGTGCTAGTGCCATGATTAGTAACTATCACGGATAAAATGAAATAGAGTAGCTGATAGACCATGTGGAGATCGTGAATACAGTGATGATGAATAATTAACTTTTGAGTTGCATTGAAATTTGTGTGTGTGAAAGTTTTGATCGACTATGGTTGACGATCGGCAGGCTTCGACCACGGTCGACTGTGGTCTGATCGACCTTGTGTTGGGCGGTCCGATCGACCTTGTGTGGGACGGTCCGATCGGTAGACTTCGACCACGATCCTCAGCTAGAGCTTAGATTGCTATAGGCCTTGATCCATCCATGCCATTTGGTTAATGCTCTTGGGGTATTGTATATACTTTTATTTACGTTAGTATCAAGAGTTGAAAAGTTCGGTTCTTATTGTATTACCTTTAGTAGTCTAGTGCACATATACACGTCATTTTAGCGTAATTTGTTTTGGGCTAGAAGTAGCACCTTTTATTTTGGTTTTTTTATTTAGAGAAAATCTATTCTATGCCACTTAATAACTCTTGATTCTACAATTTACTACCGAATAACTCTTTCTCTATTATATGCCATAGGTTTCAAATTTGTTTTACTCCAAGCCATCCCCGTCATAGCCACTCATTGAGTCCTAAGAAAAGACCATTTTGCCCTCAGGTTCCAAATTTGTCCATGACATTGTTCGATTATTTGCCATTCCCTTGTACTGCCTAACGCAAGACCAGGTGCATGCCTGATAGATAGAAGAGAAATGGTTGTGATTTAGAATAAGTCACTGGTGATTCATTATAGAAATTGTTGCTGGTGATTTGGTAATTTTGTTTGGTACCCAGGTGTTTATTTTTTGGTATGCACTGATTTATTTAAAATAGTAAATAATCTTCAAAATTATAAAAATTCACAGGGGTGTTTCTAAATAAGTCAGTGAGCTAGAAAAAATTTCAAGGCACTATTCAAAGAAAATTTATAGATTTTTAATTTAAATGCTAATAAATGCTACTATTTATAAACAGAGACTAAATGAGGTCTAAAAATTCTGCAAAAATTCTCACATGCTCCTAAGACATCACATAGCTCCTAAAAAATATTATTTTAAATCTTTATACAGTGAATTTGTTCCAGTTTAAAAAATAGCTCAAATAGACTGATTTTGGATTTGAATTTCGAAAATGGAACAAATGGAAGAGTCAGTTCACGAAATTTTATATTTGAGTTGTACACTGCTCCAATGATCTACAATAAAATTTTAGTATTTTTGGTAAGCCAATTTGCCATATACTTAATTTTTATCATAGGGACAAATTTAAATGAGGACAAAATCGTCTTTTGTAGGGGCAACGTACTCTAACTGATGTCAATGGGCATGTAATAGAATTTAAGTGTTATTAAGTGGCATATAATATAGAGAGTGTTTTTAATGATATTTTATAGAAGTTGATGCTATTTAGTGTTATATAATTAATTATCTCGTGAACAATAGAACAAATCTACCCTACTCTATAATACACCAAATTTTTCTTCTTTGCTAAATCCACCACCCTCAATCTCCCCCACAGTCATGCCTAATCTAAGTCCACCCAGATTTGTGTACCAAATAATCCAACTTTATACAAATGAATGGCCCAGTGGCGGACCCAGGAAAATATTATAGCTAGGGCGAAGTCACACTGGCGGACTCAGGAAAAAAACTAAGGTTGGCTAAAGTCGGAAGCGTGAAATAAACAGTAGTACCCAAAAATAAAACAATCAATGATCAAACTATGTTGCAAACACACTAATAAAAGTATGTGATACGAAATAGAAACAACAACTACAATTCGCATGTTAACATATGCGGATAACAGAAGGACAATGAAAAATACCTCACTAATGAAGCTTAATCCACATTTGTAGATGAGTTGTAAAAGAAATAATCTGTCAATTGTGAAAAATAGATAAATCAGTAGTGTCATAATTCGATAATAGAATATAAAAGATGCAATAAAAAAGAAGACAAAAAATATACCAGCAAATAACTAAGTACGTCTAGGAGAACGAGGCATTTTCATTCTTCGAGTTTTCATGTCCGTTCCACTTTCCTTAGTACTTCTGCTTGAAAATTTGCTAAAATAGCTTTTCAAATCCTTTCTATCCATTTTGAATTTGAACAAGCCTCAGGTCATTGTTTCTGGAGAGGTAAAAATATAAGTACCCTTATTTTGACAAGCTAGTTTACATATTCTACAATCTACATAAATTTTTACAAGCTATTAAAACTAATACTCAAATACACAAACTGAAATCTAGAATAAATAGAATTTATTGTACATTTATAAAATAGAAACTATAGAAATACATATGCTTAAATAGTTAAATCACCTCCTCAGCTTAAATAGAAATGCTGAAATGCAGAGCCAAGCGCCCAACCCCAAGCCGAGTGCCTTCTCAAATCCCCCGGCCGGCCGCTGCTCCCTCAAATCCCCCGAGCCACGCCCGCTCGGCCGCTCTCAAATCTCCCGGCGGCGGGCGGCCCGGCCTCAGCCGACTGCTACGCGCCTCCCCGCCTCACGCAGTCGCGCCTCCCCGCCTCGCGCCTCCCGGCTCCCGCCTCCCGGCCCGGCCTCCCCGCCTCCCGGCCCGGCCTCCCCGCCTCCCGCGCTCCCCGGAGTCCCAGACCCCGGCCACCGCCTCCCGGGCTCCCGGCCTCCCCTAGCCGCCTGGCCTGGGCGCCGCCGCGCCGCGTCGTCCGAGACTCCGACTGGTCGACGACTCCTCGCCTCCTCCGCCTGGCCGCCGCCGCGCCGCGCCGCCGCGACGTCCTCTACAACTCCGCCTGGGCGTCGCCACCGCGCCGTCCTCCGCCTCTGCCGCTCGCCCGCTCGCCGCTCGGAATCTAGGGTTAGTGCCTCTTGGTGTTGGCCCGTCACCCGTGTGTCTAGCTATACCTCTTCTGTTGCTTTGTTGGGCTTGGGCCGTGTGTGGTATTTGGGACTAATGGACATGACTTGGGCCTTGTCTTCCGGCAAGAAGTGCACGACCGGGGGGGGACGGGGGGCTGTGCTTCCGCCGCCGCCGGGGGGGGGGGGGGGGGTCCGGCCGGCGAGGAGCTCGGGCGGCCGCCCGGCCTCGCCCGAAGGGTAGGTCCGCCCCTGGAATGGCCTGGATCTCTTCTCAAGTTTTTTTCTCTTACTCATTGAAGATCGTAAGGCCAAAATTATTTGGATCATGCATGCCCCCCGAATCGTGCGCCCCCCCCCCCCCCCCCCCCGGGGCGGTGAATCCGTGCGGCTGCCTCCCCAGTGCGGCTGCCCCCCAACCTCATTCTTCCGCCTCCCTCGCACCGCGCCACCCTCGCCTCCTCCGGCGCTCCGCCCTCGCCTCCTCCCCTCCCTCCTCCGCCGCCTCCTCCCCTCCCTCCTCCGCCGCCGCGCCGCCCTCGCCTCCTCCTCCCCATCCCGCGCCGCTGCTGCCTCCTCCTCCGCCACTCCCTCCGCTTCCCCCGTCCTCCACCGCACCGCCGCTCCCCCATCTCCACCTCTCCCCCGCGCCTCCGCTCCCCCCGTCGTCCCCTCCGCCGCCACTCCTCCCACCCCATTAAAACCCTAACCCAAACCTCCCCTCCCCTCGCCTCCCCTCCCCCACGAAACCTAGCCCGCCATGGCCCTCGCGTTCCGCCTTCGGCGAGCACTAGCGGCCGCCTCCACCTCCGCCTCCCTCCTCCGGCCAGGCTCCGCCTCCCGGTCCCTCCCTCTCGGCCCCCTCGTCCCGCCGCTCCCGCGGCCGCATCTCCCGGGCGCCGCCGCCGGGTTCCGGTTGACGGCGGCGGCGGCTGCGCGGGGAGGGGACTACGGGGGTGGAGTGGACGACGGCAAGATCTCCCCTGACGAGATCCTCTTCGAGGGATGCGACTACAACCACTGGCTCATCACCATGGAGTTCCCCGACCCCAAGCCCTCACGCGAGGATATGATTGAGACCTACCTCCAGACCCTCGCCAAGGTCGTCGGAAGGTATAATCGAATCTTTGGGTAGCGATTTTGTTGAAAAGACCAATGCTTCTCCTGCTTACACTGAACACAATTGTAATGAACTTGTGGACAGATAGTTATTTTGTTTTCAGTTATGAATTCTAACTACTGGCGAGTAGTGTATAACCTTATAGTATGATGCAGCTGTAGAATGTTGGGTAGTGATTGGAGTGCTTATTTGTCAGTTAAGTGATTTCATGTTAAAGATATCTATTTATCTCTAATTGTGCTGATGAATGACATGAGGATTGGTGCAAGTTGTCAAATAGATTCTTGGTTGATGACTTGAAGTGCCATCGTCAATAGCCTTGTTATCTTGATTAATTGCAGATTTATGCTCTTTCTTGTTGTATTCAGTTAAGGAAAGTATAATTTTTTTGGCTCATGACATAAGAGACTGGAAGCTCCAAGCGATGATTACAAAGTAGCAATCAAACAATTAAGTGGATATATAAGCGGCTTTTGTCAAACATCTTCCTTTCCATGATTTTTGATTTGTATCTTGGAATATGTTGCATAGCGTCATATCTTTTTGTGACGTGTTACAGACTTGTAAAGGAGAGCTATTATCTTTACTATCAAGATGAGTAACAGGAAGTGAATAAATGAAATAATCTCAGATTAATTTATTTTTGTAATTTTCTAGAGTGGTATCATATGTATTCCTATTTGTCAGCACATTTCACCTATGCCCCGAATTAATGGTTTTTTTAATTATTGTAGGATGACACAGCTCGGAGACAGGCAGTGCAACCTCCCAATGGGGATGATCCCTACGCCTTCAGTAAGCTTGTACCCATCAATCAGTTTGAACCTTCTGTTTTCTTGCTCCCATCAATGAGTCTGAACTTTGGAGATTATTTATGGTCTGATGCTAAATGTTGTTAGGAGGAAGAAGCCAGCATATAACTTCAATGTGACTTTTTTGGACGTTCTGCACATATAGAAATTTAGATTCTAAGTATGGCTAAATTTAGATTCATAGCAATAAGAGCTAATTTAAATTATCTGCAACTTGGTAAATTTTGACATCTGACATGTTTATTCAGCATATCTAGCTTTGGCTTCTGTCTTGGTCTTCATTTATTTATAATCTTACTATCTTTCGGTTGAAAATTTTGAAAAAGGAACATGTAATCTTGTAATTCAGATCACTGACACTAATGACATGTGAAATCTGTGAAAAGGGGAACTGTAGTCTGTAAATTTGGCATTTTTTCTAATAGAAAATGGGCCAGACTACATTTTTTGGGAAACAATTTGTGGAAAAGATAATTCTTTGTACAGTCAGCATTGGAAAAATAATGTGATTGCTTTTCATGTTTAATAGCAGGATTGGAACCAAATATACCAGGTGACCAGAATGAAACACAGCAACTACCATCAGAATGGTTATTTCATAAAAAAATGCCTCACTCTTATTTGATGAACATTTTTGTGCAGATCTTCTGATATTTTATGCTTGCCTTTTTTTTTCTACAGGATGGAGGAAACACTAATCAATATGTATTTGTCTGGCTACTCTAATAGAGATGTCAATGCTGAAAGTTCACTGGGAGACTCGCAAACAAATGGTTGGCACGAATTTTACTCTATTTTTCCACTTTGTTTTGTTGTGTTGGAAGGAGCTGAAATTTGTACTGTCAATCCTAATTAATTTGTTGTCTCCAGAGGAAGACATAAGTGATACAGTTGAAGACAAACTTGGTAGCTTGGCTTTGGATGCATCAGCCTCTCTAAACGATGCTACAACGCAACAAATAGAAGATGAAATGCAAACTGAGAATTTCACAGCTGTGCATGAATCTTTGGGGGAAGGTGAGGGTCATTATGTTACCGCCTTCGTTTTCCAGGTGTATTGAGTATCAAAATTGAATATCATGTTAGTGATTATCTGCTGCACCTTTTCATTTCTTGAGCCTGATATTTGGTTTCAAATAATGTTTCCCCAGAGGAGAAATGGCTATCTCAGTATGGTCAAGTAGAGTGAGTAGACGGTGATCAACCAGTATTTCCAAGCATGGATCTGTGGTATTGAGATATGGTCACAGAACCAATTAGCAAAGGTCAGCCCATGGTTAGGCCTGTGGGATGTTTAGTTATGGGTTTTAGGAAGCTTCATCCTTCTCTGCCTGCTCGTGGTGGCCTTCTAAGAACTGCCCCTGTGCGTGAAGTTCAACTTGATATTGTACGTGTTTCATCAGGTAAGACTGGAGAGGCTGCAGAAAGACAGAAAATGCATCATTCTTTAGATACTAAGAAATAGTTTGTTTTCCTTCCTAATATAAGCAAGCTTGCCTTCTGCTAGCAAATATCACTAATTAAGATAAGATAACAAATTTATCTCTTTTTTCTTTGAATATGTAAAAGACGGAATATTGTTAAGGGAACTTCCATTGCTTTCTGCTTGACAATTTTGGGCCTGACACTACCATGTATTGCTTACGATTACACGTCCTATTATCAGGGAAGATGTAAGGCTAAGGAACCCTAGCAGAAAATATTTAGCCTCTATCATCATATGACTCTTCCAACCCAACAAAAGATTAAGGGTTTTCCTGATATATGTGCAAATCCTGATGATAGATTTCATAAACAGTCAACTGCACAGTGCCAATCTGAAGTTGACGCTGGGCTGTAGTAGACCAGCCCGACCATATTCCGGGACGCCGGGATCACGACGGAGAGCCAGCTCCTCGCCGCCACCGTCGCGGTGGGTTTATCCAAGACGGTGTTCATAGTGATCGCCATCGTCCTGGTTACTGGATTACCTTCTTCGGCATCATGGCAAGATCTAAAGGTCTGCAGCAAGAGCATATATTGTTCACTTTTCTGCGTGTGCAGGACTACAGCCTGCAGAGGCCTTCCCAGGAGCTCGTGGCCAAGGATCTGCACGGCACCGAGTGGAGGTTCCGACATATCTATCGAGGTACTGAAACTGCAAGAGTGAAGCTTAGCTTGGTGACTGAGATGTGAGCCATACAAGTACATATTACATTCAGCTTCTTTGTTAGGTTGGGGATCTGTTTTCTTGACTCGTGAGAAGAACCTGCACCTTGCTATATCACTTTAGCACGTTGTTCAGGCTGAATACTGAACTAGCGCTTCAACCGTGCTTAGTGGGAGCCTGCATTTTTAGTAATGATTAATCAGGTGGTCCATTTGGGCTATCAGTACAAGTTATAGAATCGCTACTGTTTATCATATCTAGGAAGGACAGGCGAGATGGCATATTTGGATAAACATAACCAAATAGATTGTTGATCGGCTGTATTTGCTTTCTTCCATGCCGTAGTGTTTAGACACTGCTCACTCTGGTAGGCACAGCAACAAAACTTTAGTACTTATGCAGAACATGGCATACTTTTACAACCATTGTGACAAAGCTTGGAAATGCGAAGTTCATTGGAATTTGAAGAAGCCCTGAGGTATTTGTGGTCCTGAGTTTCTAATATGTATCTCCTTTTCCTGCACTTCATAACCAGGGTTCGAGTCATAGTAATCTGGGTAATGTTGCACATGCTGTGGCCGTGAAAAGTATTTTTCACATCTACTACATTCCCAGGTAATATAATACTTTCCTGGTTGTTTTGAAAATCTTTTCAAATGTCTGTATCACTAAATGTAAGTCACTGATGCACATAACATTACAGAATCCTGTCCTTCTCTCATCCATAGTAAGAAAAGGTTGGACTGACACACAGCTATAGCATGCTAGAACAAGTAATATATGTCGGCTATGGAATCTTAAAATAGTAGCCAAATCTTTATTTCTTGTTCTTTAATGGCAAGTGAGATCATATATGTACGACAGCATGCTTTTATTCGTTCAGAAACTTCAATGACATAGTCCAATGCTGAATGTTTTCAAGTACCCACTGTTAATATCACAGAACTCATATTTTTGTAACTTAGAACTCAGGTTTAAGTGCTGGGACAAACAGTTTTGAGTTGATTCTTTGTTGCATTGTACAATCCAACTTATGATATGTTAATAGTGGCTGTCATATTGGCTTCCCAGTTCCCAACCTCAAGCAATACATGTCCCCTGAAAATTGCTAAAAATGCTGCTTGTTTGTCTCACCTCATTAGTCTTGCTGAATAATCTTGTTTCCTCGGACCTGCTAAATCATGTCATTGCATGTGATCCTCAAAGGTGATGAGATAGTGCACATTTGAGGCGGCTATTCTGATTTTAGAGGTCGTATCTGAATTTCATGTTTGGAAATGCCAAAATGGTCATGTGTGGTTTAGTACTTTACTTTATGGTCACTTGTTACATAATATGGATTCTTTTTCAAGTTAGTGTGCTCTGGAGTATGTGGTTGCTGATGCCATGCTTTTTTACTCAATGCCGGTTTGTTATTCGGAGTTGCAGACAGTGTTTTTTTATTGACTTTGCATTGAGATGAATTTTATAAATGTGGCTATAGTTTGATCTTATCTTTGATATGTGGTTGATGATCTATGTACCATAATTTTACTTTTTGCATGTGAGCACAGCTTTAGGACAAAGAGTTAGACAACTTTACCAGTAATTGTAAAAGTATATATTTTCCCTTGCTCATCATCTTCATCATTATTGTTATAATATTTTGGGCTGTATGGTCTAAATGTTTGTCATTATTACATTTTGTTTTTAGTTCAAGCTGTGCAAGGTTCAGTCAGTCCAACTTGGTCAGAAGGGCATTCCATACCTGAACACTTATGATGGACGCACCATCCGCTATCCTGACCCTCTGGTTAAGGCGAACAACACAATCAAGATTGACCTGGGTACCAGTAAGATCGTTGACTTCATCAAGTTTGATGCTAGCCTTGTTGTTATGACAGTTTATCTTCTTTTTTAGTTTATGACAGTTTACTTTTTTCCCAGTGATTCTTTTATTCCTACTAATGTGATTCGATTGCAAACAAATGCAGATGAGCAAATTTCCTGCGAATTCGTTTCAATGCATCCCATTTTCTAACTCAATAATGGGAAGAGAGCTGTGCATAGCAAGTGTCAACACTGGATGGATGTAAGAGGTGCGACCTCTTATGATGATCTAAACAATGTGGGGATGGAGAAAGTCATCGGTGGGTGAGTCCAATGATGTTGTCGCCTCCTCAAAGGATCAGTCGTTATGTGACATGCATTATGTGACAAAAATATTTGGTTATATAATATATGAGACGTGAATCTTAATGAATCTGATTGTTCGTTTTATTTTTTATAAATTTTATCTTGTTTTATATTTTACCGTAGCGTTAGCACGGGCACACTACTAGTTATAATAGCGTGCTCATGTCTGAGCCCCGGGGTGTTCTTTGGTTTATTCATGGAATTCCATATTCCAAACTTGAATAGTTGGATTTCCTTTCTTTTTGTTGCGAGTCCTATATATGTACGTTGATTTTCAGTGGATCCTAACTGTGCGTTGTAACAGTTTTTCATGTGTGTACATTCGAGTCCCTGCCTCTTCCAATTTTAGCTGCTTTTTTTTTTCTATTTATAGCTTGTGGCTTATGTACATTTTTTAAAGCGTGTCAACAGAAATGTTGTAGTAAAAAATGTACTGAGTTCAGTTGTACTAACCAAAATTGCATGCGACTATTTTTCTCTACGTACTATTTCTCACGAACAATTAAAATTCAAAAATTTAAGCCATGAACCATAAGCCACAACAAAAAAAACCAACTTAAGTGTTTGCTACAGTGATACTGAGCTGATGTAGCTACAGTCTCCCTGTCTAGCTATTGTAGCCCTGTAGGGCTATTGCCGCGCACGGCAGGTCGGCTACAGTGCTGCCACAGGGGATAGGTTCGTTGGAAGGGTGCTGATTTACCAAAAATGAATATTTAGAAGTTAAATTTAAAAAAGTGGCTAGAGAGATATTTGCAAATTGAACTTGAATTTCCAATCAATCTGGCATTCAAGCCCATCCATGTGGGATACCCAGCCCTGGGGCGTCTCTAATCTACGCTCACACGTTTCGACGCGCAGTTTTCGACACGCTGGTCGCAGGGCCAGTCCTGGGATTTTAGGGGCCCGGGGCGAAACTAGAAATAGGGGCCCTAGTATAAATATCTAAATATAAATCTACACACACATATATAAAATTTTACCAACAAACACTTAAAATGCGTTATGTATTAAAGAAAATTTCATATCAAAGAGTTTATAGATATTATCTTAAAAATTTCTTCTAACATTTCTAGATGCGAAGTCATTAATGATGGTATTGATATCAATCTCATCCCATGCTCTCAACGCTTTAATTCTGGACTTCAAAGCTCCAATGCTCTCAATTGAAGTTGAAACATCAATGGCAAAGTCGATGGTGTCATACATGTTAGGGCTTCGATAAAAGTTGCTGATTGGCTTAATATATCTTCTCATTGTCATGCTTCAAGAAAACAGTGGTTAATATATTGATTTCTTCAACAACCATCTATCAACAGTGTAGATACATGTCAGCATCATAAATTAACATGAAAGATCAACAAAAACAGGTAATGAAACACATGGTGGTCTAGAATTGACCTGTACCAGCGGTCACCCACATCAAACGGGTGCATGATGAATACAAATATAAGGGCCTCAAATACAGTCTTGCAGGCATTTCCAAATATGAATACCACAACTAGAAGCTGAGATGAGATGACAACAAGAATCTTGGTTGTCGCAATTCCCATCAACAACAGAGTGATGACGACGATTACAATAATGAATAGAACTCTGATGAGGTTGTGAAGTTGCATAACTGCTGTTTTTGTGTCATTCAGAGAATGCGCTAGTGATTTGCGGTCAAGGTATGCCTTTACCTGGGAGCAAAATAACAACCGGGCAAGCAAACAGACAACTTTCAAATACAAATCAAGTTCATCTATGTTGAGCATCAAAATAGAACACACATCAGCTCTTGCTATTTTGCAGTAGCATGTATTGCTTTCAACAATTAAATGATTTACCAGAAAAAGAATTAAATATGACTAGTTACTTGTTAGATGCCAAAAGGGAAAACTACACAACGTGATCATAAAGAAGCAACCATAATGTTCAGACTCTGTAACTTCAAGTTATGGTTGCATGTGTTACTCAAATTCTAGATTTCCACTATCACAAAGGACACATCACATCCACAATTCTGACTGCTACAGGTGAAGTGAAACTAAAATGCAAACATGAAACATTTGAACAAACCTACAAATGCACCCTATGACTTCTGAAATAGAACAAGAATGAAACTGTGGTTGTGTTTGAGCTTTCCATTACCACCCAATTCTTCAAAGCGGACTTTTTTTTATCTTGCCCGTCTCTGATGCCCCCTCAAACATCGGAAGCACCAAGCCCACCTGCTCTTTGGTGAAAAATCTCAGCAGATCCACCTCCTCAATGTACCTTCACCAATGAAACATGGGGCATATTGAAAGATGTATACAAAGAATAGACTAGTGAGCAATCATAATCCTTCTCACTTGTAGCCGGGCGTCTCCGTGCTCGCCCTCGCGGCCTCCGGCGCGCGCGGTGCGACGCGGCGGCAGATGCTCCAGGCGCTGGGCTGAGGAGAAGACGAGAAGTCGGCGGATGCGTAATATACTTTACAAAGGAGATTAATAGCAAGGGTGAGTACCACAGTACTCAGCAAGCATAATAGCAATGAATGCACTGATATGTCTCATGTCCTTAGTCCAAATTTTAGCTTCTAAAATTAATCTAACAAAATATCCATTCTTGCATTTTTAAATTCTCAAATGATTTCTATTTTTCACCCAGTAAGGTACGATCCCGAGTGATCACCGTAGTCCACATTCCAGTGAACTGGCATGAATTCATGATTCTAACAGCACTGCGCAGGCTTGTACCACTGTACCCAAAGCTGCTTTGAACCTTCTTAACTCGGTTTTTCCACACTGCCTTAGGTATGGAATCCAGTTCAGAGTACAGAACTTTTCTCCGCTTACGTTAATTTATCCACCAGCCCATCTATTATCCATCGGTGTATCAAGTCGCTCACTTGGGCTCCACCAACTTCCAATAGTGTTTGGTTGGACTGGCTCCCGGCCCAACACTCCACCTAACGCATATAGCGTCTGGGACTTACTCACTTCCAGACTTGCGTTACTGGTCCTGAGCTTCATCCATCTCTTACTCACACCTAAGTTCTTTACCCAATGTGGTGGATTGGATTAACGTAATAGGATACTATTTTCCGCCCGTACTAGACGGGAAATTGGTTGGCACGACAATTACGGTTCCCTATCCGAGTGAAAACGGGGTAAGTCCTTACATCATAGCCCTATGTAAAGAGGTCCGCCTAGCCTCTCTGCATCCTTTCCCTGAACCTCTTTACCCACCAAATACATCGCTGCTTGTGGGCCTGCTGCTCTTCTCAGCAGTACCACAAGTGAACATATCTTTTCTTACTTTCTCTCTTTCTTTTTCTCCTCTTTTCTTTTCTCATCTTACTCTTCATAACATCATAACATCTTCATTTTCTGATTTCTTTTTAAAACAATGGTTTTCATGCATTTAAATAGAATTCTTACTCTTGTTGGAAATACACATATTTTTAACATAACTACGTGCATGATCAAAGAATGAGCTTGCCTGAGACGTGGGGTAATTCAGAATAGTCAAAACTCGAATTTGCTCCCTTGACTGACGATGGCTCGAATTCTGCAGCATTTAACGCTAGACTTAAAAATAAATATTTACAGCTACAAATTTTGGAAAGGGGGTTAAATAGAGAAATAATTTCCCTCCCACTCTAAAATCTATCTCTAATAGCGCGACCTCTCTAATCCTATTTATGGAGTTTCGAACAGGTTTACTTATTTGTTGATTAAAGAAAGTGCTACAAGCAATACTAGAGATAACTGCTAAAAATTGACTTCTTCACATTTTACTGGGCCTTTCGGCCCTATATGCACGCGCGGCAGCTCGTTGGCTTCGGCCCACCGTGGCTTCTCGCCTCCTCCTTTCATCCTCCCACCGACGCCTCTCTGCCTGCCCTCTTTTTCTCCTCCCACCGACGCCTCTCTGCCTGCCCTCTTTTTCTCCTCCCACCGACGCCTCTCTGCCTGCCCTCTTTTTCTCCTCCCACCGATGCCTCTCTGCCTCACGCCTCCGCTTCTTCTCCCACCGACGCCTCCCTCTCTCTTCCTACCTCTGCTCGTTCTCACCGAATCCCCCGCCGCCTCTTACTGCGCCTCCTCTCCACGCCTCCACTCCATGCTTCCTCGCCGCGCCTCCACGCCGCCTCACCGCGCCTCCTCTCTCCTTCCTGCCTCCTCCTCTCGCTCCCGTGCCGCCTTCTCACCGCCTCACAGACGCCTCCTCTCTCTTCACCGCCTCCCCCCGACGCCGCCTCCTCCTCTCCTCAACCATGGCGCCGTGCCTCCTCTCTCGGCCATGGCACCGCGCCATCGGCTCAGATCCACCTGGATCCGGACCAATCATCGGTCCTACTGCAGTAGATCTACTTTTATTGGCTTTCTTATGGATGAATTGGAGTCTACCCTCACCGATTTGCAGTGACTTGCAGGTTCTTGGGGGGTTCCCGTGATCGGTCCTGCGGCTTCCGTGATAAATCGGGTGGTGGTGAACAAAGATGGGAACAAACCTGGTGCTACCCTTCCTCTCCTAATTAGTTTACATGCATTTTATTTATTTGCCATCTATTCTACACTCTTGCGACTGGTGGCCGAGCCTAGGGTTTTCGGGCGGCGGTACTAGAGATCGGGGAATGTTCATCCTTTGGCTATTTCCCCCTCTAGGGCGTGCTCGGGCTCTGAGGTAGCCGCCGGTTGTTTGGATGACAATGGTGTCTAGGGGTTCTTCTTCCCTTTGATTGGTGCAGCTGTAATCCCAATAGAGGCAGAAAGAAATGGAAAGGGAAATCGGGACCTACTTGATGGGCTGTCGGGCTGAAGAAGGAAAGTGCAAGGGTTGATGGGGACCACTGTTGCTTGCACGCTATCGCTGTCAGGGAAGAAGATATGCTTGTTGCTTTTGCCGGATGTGGGTTTCTTTTGTCTTGTGGTGGTCCCTGTTGACTTGTTCCTTGCTCCCTTGTCCTCGCTGGTCTCGGCTTGTCCTCTTTGCCGCTGCCTCTTCTTCTTCGGCTCCTTCTGCTCTTCACTACTGTGAGCTCTAATCCCACCTTCTGGCCTCTGGCCGAAGGTGCTATGCTATGGTTTGGATTGAGGAATGAGCTTTGGGGATGGTTCCTGGCTGTGGAATGTCTGCTATTTGGTTGTGCTTATCCTTGCGATGGCTTGTGGTAAATGCAGTGTATGGGGCTGGCTCTCGGCTGTGGGCAGTCTGCTTTGGCTGTGTTTATCCTTGTGTGAGCTGTGGCAATGCAGTGCATGGGGACTGATTTTTGGAGCGCTGGGGGAGATATTTCTGGCCTCTCCCTGCTGGCGCTGGCTTGCCTGGCTACAGCTGGTTGCTTTGCCCTTATCCTCTTCGGTCTCCTGTGCCGAGGTTGCTTCGACCTTAAGGATGTGCTGGGCACTGTTGTTCTGGGATGGGTTGGCTGGAAAACATATGTGGGCTTTATGGGTTGGAAATGCAATGAATGTATTTGTGGGCTTTTTGTGGGCTGAATGCTTATATGCTGGGCTGAAAGGAATGAATTTCACTTGTGGGCTAAAATGTATATAGGTTGGCTATGGGCTGAAATGAATGAATAAAATGAGGGCTTTGGACTTGTGGGCTGATAGACATAATTTTCACTTGTGGGCTGTTGTGGCTAAAATTTCATATGCTGGGTTGGACATGAATGGGCTGGAATGCATGGGCTTTGGGCTAAGGTAAGAGTTGTGGGCTCACTTTTCTTAAATTTGCCGGATGATGACGCCCACTGAGACGAGAGGTGCCGACCGGCCCGGGACGGTCTGGGAAGTCTCTAAGACGTTCTCGAAATGGCCCTAATAGCCAAGGGCACTGACGGCAATCTTTCCTTAATTTAATTATTTATTCTCCCTTGGATTGTTAATTATCTGATTCCCGGTGGAGTAATTTTCAGTATAACAAAAATTAGAAAGCAAGATTGCAATCATGGTTATTAAGGCGTCGAGATATCGGCAATATCTCGTCGCCATATCACTGTGGCGGACCGGAGGCTTCATGCCGTCTGGACGGCATGGTGGTGTGCCGTATTCACCGTCGCTGCCGCCGGATCCACTGCCTCCGCTGTCGCCATAGTCGGATCTGCCGTCACCGCTGCCGGATCCACTACCTCCGCCGTCGCCGCAGCCGGATCCGCCGTCGCCGCTGCGCGGATCCACTGCCTCCGCCGTCACCGCACCAGGATCCGCCGTCGCCGCCGCCGGATCCTTCACGACTGCCGCTTGGGGGCGGTGGAGAGTGGCGGCGGGAAGAGGGAGCGGCCGTTGGCGAGCTGGCTCGGCCTCGCCGGCACCAGAGGTGGAGGAGATGGGGGAAGGAGAGAGGAGAGAGGCAGTGGTGAAGAATGCCGAGCGAGCGACGCTTTGCCGGTTTTGAGGGATTTTTTTTTGATATTTTGTAATTTAGCCCTCTTATTTTCTAAAATTGCAATAAAGTCATTTTCGCTTTATATTTCTTCTGTTTAGACCCTCCGGAAGTCTTATATTGTTGTAGCCATCATTTACGTCTTGCCGACATCTCTGAAACGTTAATCAAAGCCCATCATCTCAGCCCGTAAAAGCCCAAGGCTCCAAATGCGAATCGCCTCGTCTCGTCAATTGTAGCCCAGAAAAGTCCATCTGCAACCCAGCCCATGCGGTCATCCACTGACCCGATCAATTGTGCGGAGCCATAGCCGCCGGAGTTGGCACATCGATTCCCGATCGACATTGGGGTCCAGGCAACCGCTGACGCCGACCGTCCGCCCGGTCGTTCCCAGCATACGGTAACGCTGCATCTCCACCGCCATCGCCAACTGAAACGGAGAGACAAAAACAAGGTGTGAGGAGCAGAATTGGGAGGGTTTTGGTTTTGGCAGGAGAGGAGGGAGGAACACGACGCCATTGCCATGGAAGAGGAGAAGGAGACGCCGGCCATCCCCGGCGGCTACCCTCCGTGGTAAAGTTGTGCAAGCACCCTCTAGAGCACCGATCGCAAGAGCAACCCCGGGTGGCCGCCGCTCGCCGGCTCTGCTGCCCTTCGACCATCCTCTCCTTGCCACGTAGAGGCAGGGTGGGCGACAGCTAGAATACAAAACAATGTGAGGACCTACGTGAAAAATATACGTCAGCCACGTTGCTTGACTCGATCTGGGCCACACAAGTGGATCCAACGGTTAGAGGACGTCCAAAATTGGATCGAGGATTTTATTTGCGATCGAGGAACAGATGCACATGGTACTATAGAAACGTTGAAGGTCCTCATTTGCAAAAGTGTCACCTCGCTGACACGTGGGCGCAAACTATGGAGGACCCACCTGTCAGCTGCCCAGTCACAAGAGCTTCTCCTCCCGGAGGCCTCGCCATCGCATGTGGCGGTCCAGCAAGGCGGAGGAGACGTCGCTAGGGGCGGAGCTAGCCCCAACCTAGTCTCGGGCTGGGCCAACTATTTTTGGGCCGAATTCAGCTTAATGGATCGCTTAAAGTCTCCGATTATCTTTTGAACACAGTAACAAAGGTACATCTTAATTGGCCTTTGACTATAGGCCTCGGGCTATAGCCCATCTAGCCTGAGGTCTAGTTCCGCCACTGGCCATCGCTGCATCATGGGAAAGAATTGGGAATTCGGATTGGCAGCCCGATGAGCACCATGGGCGAGAACTCATTGGAACAGGTTCGCAACTGAATCAAGTAGCATTGCAAATTGCAAGCTGCTAGCACCATGCAATCACACCATTGCAAACTACAACCTATTTGCTTGTTTCTCTCAACTCGTGTCATATACAGATTTCAGTTTCAACTAACATTCAGTATTTGGGCTGCATGTGAACAACTTACTCTGAATCGATTATTTGGGCGTTACTACTTGCCTTGCACTTGGTCCTACTCTAAACAACTTTAGCTTTTAAGCTTCTTAATTTTGGTTTTTTTGTCTTTTCGGTTTTTCTTTTTTTCCCTTTCATTCTTTTGCATTATTCCAAAAGATATAACGGTATTTTCTAAATTTTCTATTTTTTATTTTTTGACTTAAAAAATTAACCGCCATCACAATGCATCTGTAGCCAAAAGTCTACAGAAAAAAACCGAAAGCCATTTTTTTGAAGCAGTTTGGAGCAAGCCCTGCACTCACTCTAGGATTGGCTTTGCATCGAGAGTATCCTTGAATAACTGTTTCGAGAGACCTACAGACAGGTAACCATATGCAAATCAAGCTCGCCTCTTGCCCTCTCTTCACTGTATCCCTATCTTGATTGCTGTTGCTAGTAGCTGCTCATTTGGGCTTTTTTATTGATTTATAATTTATTTCACTATTTGGTACCGTACCTTACTTATTTTGTATTATAATTGCCGGTAGCTTTTAACGTAATTAAATTAAAAAATAAAAAGAAAAAACATGTTAACCCATCACGGATAATGCAAAAAAATACGAGGAAAAAAGAAAAGGCAAAAAAGCTTAAAAAAATAAAAAAGAACGAAATTAAGGAATAGTGAAATAGAAGCCAAAAGTCAGAAACTAAAGCCGAAACGAGCAGGACTTATCAAATGTCATATGTATCTGTCAGCCAATTTTTAAAAAACATACATCCAATCTTTCAAATTTGGTAATTATGTTTCATGATCGATGCTTCTGTAGAATGCTGCAGGACTTAAGTAGAAAATATTATCAGTAGCTTTCTTGTTGTACTTAATTAGTTCATTGTACAATTCGGTGATAAACTGCCGCAAGCATTAGCGTGCGTGAGAAGGTCAATGCTCACAACATTCCCCGTTACCTCCAATGTACAACTGCGAAAACAAAAACTTAATGAATGCAAGCAATAAGCCAAACAAAGACATCCCAGCGTTTTGTTACGACGGGACTTACATGCAAGGCAATCAGGTAAAAAAAAAGAAGAAGAAGAAATCGGATCACTCAAAGCAGTGGCGAAAAGATTCTAAACCCCTTCCCATCTTACTATGGCATTGAAAGCTTGAGTGGATGATTACTTACGAGATGCATGCGTCGTCGCATGTGCATTCCTGAATCCTGATGCCCCTCAATCCTATTCCTACGTCACGGACATCAACGCCGTCGATCTTGTGGATGCCCATTGATCTTGATGAGAGCCAGCTCCTCGCTCCATTGGCGAGGAAGCTGAGCTAGTTGCTGTAGTTTCCAAACACATATATACCATGCACTATTCCAATACAATTATATGCCTTATTCTTTTCAGCTTCTAAAAGTTGTTTTTTGACTTTTCTATAGTAACTAGATTTTAAACGAATTATATTTTTAAGATATGATCCACTAGTTAATTGTAGTATATACTAATCTAACTTTATTTATATCGGTAAAAATTGCACGTGAATTTCTGTTACTCTGTAATTTCTTTCACGAACAATTTAAAAGTCACAAATTATAACCAAAAACCATAATTCGTAGCAAAAAAAAAAACAGGCCCATAGTACAACTCACACTGGTGAGTGGTGATGTCAAGGTCAGTAACACCACATGGGAGCTCTCATTTATTGCCGTCCAACCCTTTCCAGCCTTTTCATAAGCTTATATGGGCCGCACAGAGCAAGGCGGGGCCAATCCGTTAGGCCAGGTTTGGGCCCAGCCCACCTTCAAGTCCAAACCGCCGACGAGTGAGGGACCAGTGGACCACCACTCACATTGTTATGACCAAACCTAGAGTTAAAAAAACCCTTGAGATTGAGGTTTACAAATCATCTCAGCTCAGAACAAGCTCGAGCTGGCTTGGCTTAAGGGCCTGTTCTTTTTAGCTGAAAATTTTGAATTTTAGCTGTTTACGACAGAGAGATTGATACAGATGTTGGGCTTTTAACGTGTACTACAATTAACTTGTAGACCCCGTCTTAAAAAAATACTCCGTTTGAAGGTTAGATACTATAGAAAAAAACTAAAAATCGGTTTTAGAAGCCATAAAGAATAGGACCTAAGCTCATAACATACACAAGCCGGCTGAGCCGAGCCGAGCCTCATTCCTAATCACTTCGTTAACAGTTGAGTCTGAGCTGCTCGTTGGGCTCAAAGGGAAATACGCCTCAGAAGCAGGGTGGTGACTGTAAGTAGCACCGAGGCCTAGCCCAACCCATTATCCTATTAACCCTAGAATCCAGCTCAGCAATCAGTAGACCAGCAGTTCAGACCCTACAGTCCACCACGGTCCACGGCACACCCCCGTGGGCCGTGGGTCATGGATCCCGGCTCCATTTGCGGTTGCTTTCGGATTTTGGACCCTCGGTGAAGTGTGTTTCGGTATGAGGAGGTCTAACAACGGCGCAGCGGCGGCGTGCGTGTTGCCGTGTTGGTATTCTCGCGCAGCGCCGCCGCCGGCCGACGCGCCTGCAACGTGAGCTTCTAGCTATGCCTGCTACGTGAGGTGTCCTTCCATCACATCCCTCTGTTTTATTTACTGGCTGCATCGTGTTCTTGATTTCTGTTGCTGTTGCTTGAATGGTGCTGATAATACATCTTTGAATCGATGATAACCTGTGGGATCTGTGATATAGCTCTGTGATTGTGAATATAATTGGCCTCTGGGAGAATTACTCTTGACAAATCAATAGTATTATAGCCAAGTAATCGAGCTGTTGTTTTACGTTTTCTGAATCTTGTTCACCGGTACTATTATTGTTGATGTCTTTTTTGGGCCCTTGGGAATGGATGTTCTATTCAACCTGATCATGATCTGCAATAGGGAGTTGGTGCTTGGTTCATTCTGTGATATTGGGTCCTGTATGATAAACTGGTTTCCCCAGTTCTACCTGAACCTTTCTTAGTTTTAATAATAAAGCTGGGCAATGCCTTTTGTTTGAATTACTTTCTGTCCTTTCAGTTGAGTCGAGAAATATCATTCTGCTCTTTAGGACTTGAGTCGAGAAATATTGTTCTGCTCACCTGCTGTCTTAGTCAATTGCCAATTCAGCGAAATATTCATAGGCCGTTCTAGTTCTGGACCCAGTCTCAGTTGCTGCGCACCTAAGCGCTCTCAGTTGATGATGCACATCTTACTTTGTTTGACTAGCTATGAGTACTCCCGTGGTGAATCACACTATTAAGATTTCTGCCGTTCATAGCTTATTCCATACATGTCCAGATCACTTCAGAGATTTGTAGTTTTTGCATCATTGTGGTCTTGAATTTCTTATTTGTGAACATTTTTGTTATATTTATCGTGCTTATGCACTAGTTGGAATTCCTTCATACTTGTCTGAAATTTGGAATTTAATTTGTTCTTAATTGGGAGATTTTGCAAAAACAACTAATTTTCAATGATTTTCAGGGGTTACTCCCCGATCAATTCGGCTTGAGCTTCTGGCTTCTGGCTTATTTTGCACTATTCATAAATTTCATCTTTTTCTGAACTTTTGGTTTTTTGTTGAGCTTTTTTGCCGGTTCTTTTTTCCGTATTCGTTTGTATTATACGTAATGGGCTAACATATTTTTTATATTTTTAATTTTTTTAAATTTAATTATAGTAAATAAGCCTCTGTCAGCTACAGTGCTTTTTTCAGTCAGCTACAGTGTTTTCAGCCATAAGCCACGAGCTTTTCAGCCGAACCGATCACCACCGGACATGTCGACAGAGGGCTAACACAACCTACTTATTTCAGAGAGTAGGAGTTTGGTCAGAGATGGCTGAGTCGCTGTTTCTTCTGTGGTCGGAAGGATGAGCAGCCTTGCAGTTCAGGAGACTTCATTCTTGTGTAGCATCCCTGATGAGGTTGCTCTTCTTAAAGATGAGTTGACATCACTACAGTGCTTCCTTCAAGATGCAGATGATAAATGGAGAAGTGGGAAAATATGAGAAATTGTAACTTATTTGTTTCGAAAGAGTTTTTTTACCCCTGTTTATTGACTCAAAATTTGGACCTAGGTTAAGAAGCAATTTGGAGTTGGGACATGTAAATCCCCTCCACCCAAGAAAATTTAAACATGTAGATTCAAATTATGATTTTTTACTATTGTAAAACTACTTGACGGTTTGTTTATAACAAAATCATCCTTTTAAATACAACTATCCGGTGTAATCTTCACCTTTAATATCATAAAGTACAAAACTTAGAAAGATAGAAGTGTCTCCGTACTCCACACATCTATGCCATAGATTGCCCCCCCCCCCCCCCCCCCCCCCCCGGGGCTCAAGCTGCCAGCAGCAACCTCCTCTTGCTCGTCACCAACGTACAGGCTGACCGGCTTCTATCAACAAAGCAAATCATTGTCGTGCGGCTGGAGTGCCGAGCATAGGGGAGCCATGTCTGCAGCCGTAGGAGCAATGCCGAGAGGCTAGCTAGAGTTTGTCCTTGAGCTGTGCTTCCATTCGATCGAAGCAAGGGAAGAGAACTAGAAAGTGTCACATCCGGTCACGCGACATGGCGGCCTCCTGGAGCATGACTTCTTTAATTTTTCTTTTGTCACATGCCCAACGATAGAGACCCTTTTAAATTAATAAAAAATATATCTTTAAGCAATAACATCTGATGGTTGCTATAATTTTACTTAATTAGAATCCACTTGATTAAGGGCTAGATGTTTTTCTTTTTTTGTAAGAGTTTCTAGCTTTTTCTTTCTTCTTAGCGACTATAAAACGCCTGTCATCGATTTTTAGTAATAAATAGATAAATAGTAATTGCTAAGAGAAGCCAAAAGTTGTTGGAAAAGCCAAAAAAATAGGGCTATGTAACTGATGGTTTTTTGTTCAAAATAAATAGTAATAATTGAAAAATGTGGCTCTTAGAATAAGGGGTGAGCTGGAAAAATTGAGGAGAGAGATATATGTGCGGGACGGGAGTGAGAGGAGTGAGGTGCGTGATGCATATATAACCCTTTGTCTTATCCTCAGAGCGAGACGATAGC
This sequence comes from Dendrocalamus latiflorus, assembly GCA_017311315.1. Lineage (NCBI taxonomy): Eukaryota > Viridiplantae > Streptophyta > Magnoliopsida > Poales > Poaceae > Dendrocalamus > Dendrocalamus latiflorus. The sequence goes on along the minus strand of CM029642.1, from coordinate 20,144,289 downwards.
AAGAGGAGTGGAGAAAGTGAGAAACTGTTTCGAAAAATCATCATTACTATTATAAAAGAACGAATTAGTAGTCGTACATCCCTTCTCCTTTAACCGCCCTATTCCTTCTACTTTTCATCACTTTCTACTTTTTAACTGATCAGATCAGCCATATTCTATAGCATGATTTTTTATACATTCAATGAATTTCGTTGCAACGCATGAGCAGGTGACTAGTATATTTATATTAACTTTTGAATTTTTTTAAATAGAAGTCAGAAACAAAAGAAACTACAAACGGTGCGGTAGCAATTCTTACTCCTGCTGTGTCTGTGCGCAGCATGACACCAGAAGGTGCAAACTCCAAAGCCCCAATGGTCCGAGCGAGCCCGCAGGACACCAGCAGCAGGCAGTAGTTTTCACTCCTGTTGTGTTTGTATTCTGCAAGTTTTGGAGGCGTTGTTACCTCTCGCAAGGTGAATCCGTCCGTCCGGCAAGGTGGGACGAGATCGGATCTGCAACTCTGTTTTGTTAGTATTATTTCTCTGTGCAGGACAAATCTGGGTATTAGGGGATCCTGTTCATGGAGATCTGGTTAGTCGGAAAGTACGGAGCTTAATTAGATAGAGACTCTTTTAAATTAAGAAGAAATATATCTCTAACTAATAATATCTTACGGTTGTTATAGTTTTGTTTAATTATGACCTATTTGATTAATGGTCAGATGTTTTTCTTTTTGTGAGAATTTCTAGTTTTTTCTTTTTTTTCTTAGTGACTTTAAAACGTCTCTAATTGATTTTTAGTAATAAATAGATAGATGGGGAATTGCAAGCAAAAGTAATACACAAAACAAACAATAGATGTCGAGCAAATTGTCTTTCAACCACACTGCATACAGGTTCTGCTCCATGGGCATTATATTATTACAAGCAAGCACACTCAACACGGTAATTTTAACAGTAGTGCAAATCAAAATACCAAATACTAACATAGCCATGTAGGCATGCAGTCTGACAAACCCAGGAAATAGGATAGGAGGTATGTTTTGCAATTGGCGGGCACACGTCGTGCAAACGCGCCTGTGATTACACACCAACGCAAAGCAGGGTGAGTTGAACCCACGGTCTCAGCGCACGTGCATCGATCTGCAAAAAGGAAGGAGTACATCAAAGGATGAGCATATATGGGTGCAGATTAACGGCAAGGAACCAAGTGGCACGATGTCATGATTGAGATGGCAAAATTAATTTTTGAAGTGTGAAAGGACGACTCAAGTAACACAACCGAGCATCTGGTGTAGTTTACTTTAGAACTAAAAGAAAGTTCACTTGGTCTCGTCTCATCGCCGAAGCAGTGGATGGAAGAAAATGCACAGGAGCGTGAATGGGATCTGAGACTTACTGTCGTGGGTGAACTGAGGTTGCCTCTTGGATCTACTCTTTTTTGTTTATGATGAGCTTGCAACCTTTCTTCTCAAGTTTTTGAAGGAAAGGCAGGAGAACTGCCATATATTAAAAGAGAGTAAGAAGAACCATTACAAAACGGTCAACCGACCGAGAGCTACGAGGCAAACACTAAAGGAAAACAACAACACAACAGAAAGGAAAACAACAACACAACTGAAAAGAACTACTACTAAAAAGCCCCAGAAATCTGACCGCTACCCGATTCCAGTCGCCTCTCTTGTCGAAGCAGCAAAACTCACTTGCCTGTGACCTAAAACTGCTTGGTTTGCCACCGAATCCACCGAGAGGAAAGAGTTTTCGAAAATTCTTCTATTCCTCTCCCTCCAAACACTCCACCACGTTTGAACTAGGGCCCCAATGCATTCCTTTTTTGTTGATTGTGGCCTAATTTTTGTAAAAGCCTTCCACCAACCCGAGAGGGTAATGTAACTTTGACCAGCTGGAAGATGTGCCAGATTCAACAGTTCTATTACTTTGCTCCAAACCGCCGCAGTAAACATGCAATCTTTTGCTAAGTGACCAGGGTTTTCTCCCTGTTGAAAACAAAGAACACACAGAGGATTGCATGGCCAATTTCTTTTGAGGAGGTTGTCTGCAGTTAAAATCTTGTGCTGCAAAAGGAGCCAACCAAAAGATTTTGCTTTCTGTTCAGCGTGTCCTTTCCACAAGTGGTTAAGATAAGGTTTCGGGATTATACCACTAAACTGAATCAAGTAAGCCGAACGAGTCGAATACTCCCCATTTGTTGTCCATCTCCATAAAATGGAATCTTCCGTATCTTCCAAGGAGAAAAGATTCAGGCTTCCAGCTAACCCGATCAGTTGAGAGAGCTGAATAGCATCCGAAATTGTCCCAATACAATTTAACCAGAAATGTTGTCTCATGGCATCTTGAACCGAAATTCTTTTCCTTCGAGAAATTCTATAAATATCAGGAGCTATGAATTTCAAGCTCTGATTATCCAACCACTTATCGTTCCAGAAACTAGTCTTAGCTCCATTTCCAACCAAGATTGTCGTGCTTGCCGAGAAAAGAGCGATGTCCTCTGTGTTGCACGGCAGCTCCATGGAGGACCAGGGCCGAGTAGGATCTCGCCATCTTAGCCACAGCCATCTTAAGCGAAGAGCTCGGGCGAATCTTTGCAAATCGAGAATTCCCAATCCTCCTAGGGGGCGCGGTTTACACACTGTTGACCAATTTACTAGACAGTGTCCTCCATTTACATGTTCAGGTTCTTTGCCTTTCCATAAGAAAGCTCTTCGAAAACGATCAATTTTGTTTGTCAACCATTTGGGCGCGGGCAGTACTGTCAAGAAATAAGTAGGCACAGATGAAAGAACATGTTTTACCAAGGTTTCTCTTCCAGGCATGGTTAAAAACTTTCCCTTCCACCTCGGCAGTCTGTTTGCAATTTTATCTAATAGGGGTTGGCAGTCAATTTTTCTCAGTTTGCGCGAATGCAAAGGAAGTCCGAGGTATCTACAAGGAAAAGAACATATCTTGCCTTGGAAACATTGCCTAGCAGATTCAATTAGCTCAGCTGAGCAAGCTATTGGATAGACTTTTGTTTTATCCAAATTTGTGAACAATCCAGAGGCCCTTCCAAAGAGCTCCAAGATTGCCTTGAAAGCTTCTAGATTATTCTGTTCTGGCCTTAGGAAAACTGCCACATCATCCGCGAACATGGAAACTCTAAACGGTAATTGCTGTCCTGACAAGGGCGTGAGAATTCCGTCCTCCTCTGCTCTTGCAATTAGTCTTTGCAAAGGCTCCATAGCTAGAATAAAGAGCAATGGGGAGATGGGGTCACCTTGTCGTAGACCTCTAGCATGCCAGAAGGAGTCTCCAGAGAAGCCATTTACCAGAACACTTGAAGAAGACGAACAGAGGAGATTTGCAATCCAATTTCTCCAAGCCATACCAAATCCAAAATTTTGTAGAACCTCAATCAAGAAAGGCCAACTTACGGAATCAAAAGCCTTTGCCACGTCTAACTTTAGAAAAAGACTTGGAGTTTTCTTTCTCTGAAGAAGCTGAAGCACCTGCCTAGTGTAGAGGAAGTTTTCATGAATAGATCTCTTTTTAATGAAAGCATTTTGGTTCTTAGAAATCAATCTGTCCATCACAGAAGCTAGCCTCAAAGCCAAAAATTTAGAAATGATCTTTGAAAAACTATGGATGAGGCTGATGGGTCTAAACTGATCAAGTCGATTTGCATCCAACTTCTTATGCATAAGAAAATTTTTTGCAGAATTCAGAAGCTCTAGGTGCTCGGTCTGAAAATCTAAGAAAGCTTTAATTGCCTCGAAGAGATCTTTCTTGATTATGTTCCAAGCTTTCCGATAAAAACCTCCAATGAAGCCGTCTGGACCAGACGCTTTTTCAGCTGGCATGCTAAATATTACACTTTTTAATTCCTCTTCAGAAATTTGTCGCTCCAACTCCTCCATCTCTAACTCCAGCCTCGGCAATTGCAGTTGTTCCCAGTTGAGGGAGGAAGAGCGGTTGAAAGCAGAGCCTGTTTTTTGAACAAAGAAATCCGTCATTTGGCTTAACTTCCCCTCTGTGGAGAAGACTGGTCCATTTTCAGAGTCTAAAAATTCAATGAAGTTCTTTCTTTTCCTGCCATTTGCCCAGAGATGGAAAAATTTTGTATTTGCATCCCCTTCTTTTAGCCAATTCAATCTAGCCCTTTGTCTTAAACGGATTCTGTTCAAGGTCGCAATCCCAAGGACTTTTACCTTGATATCTCTAAGGAAAACTATCTCTTCTGGTGAAAGGTGTCTCTCCTCTTGCGCAGTTTCTAGTCTTAGAATGATTTCATTTGCCAAAGCTAACTGTAGGCGCAAATCACCAACTGCGTTTTTGCTCCACCGCTTGAGAGATTTTGCTAGGCGTTCTAGCTTAATGTGGAATCGCAATAGGGGTCTGGTTGTGTTAGTCGGCTTGTCCCAACTAAGTAGGACCTCTTCAAGGAAATCTGGTCGATTAAGCCAAAACGACTCAAAGCGAAAACCACGGTTCGGCCTCTCCTCCATGTCTCCTCTCAGGAATAAGGCGCAATGATCTGAATTTGCTGAAGACAAAGCAAACATATGAGAATGGGAAAACAATAGATCCCAATCCACCGAACAAAAAGCTCTATCTATTTTTGTCATCGTTTGCCGATCTGGGCCTCCACGCCAAGTGAATTTCCGGCCATTTAAAGGCAATTCCTTTAGGTGGAGTCTGTCAATACATCCTTTGAACCGGGACATCATCCTTCTGTTTAAATTATCATTGTTTTTGTCGCTGGCCAAGTAGATCAAATTAAAATCCCCAATAACCAGCCATTCATCCAGCACAAACTGTTGTATGCCTTCCAGCTCTTGTAGAAAATTGATTTTATCTTCTTCAGCTTGCGGTCCAACACCACTGTTATTGACCAAGTTACTCCTTCCCCTCTCATTTTGAGATTTGCAGTAAGGGAGAATTGTCCCAAAGAGACGTTGGATAATTCTAAGAAATTTTCATCACAGGCTAAAATAATGCCACCTCTAGTTCCAGAGGATGGTAAGGCTGCGTAGTGAAAGGAGAAGCGCTGACCGAGGCATCGTGAAATGATTTGGCTGTTGACCAAAGACAGCTTGGTTTCTTGGAGACATACAATAGTAGGCTTGCATAATTCAACCATTTCTCTTAAGCAATCTTTTTTAGCTCCTGCATTTAATCCACGCACATTCCAATTCAGCAGGTTACAGTTTGCTTGCGACATAAATTAAAAAGAGGGGAACGACTAGGGGTCTTGCTCCCTCCTTGCGAAGCTGGATGAGAGGCCCAAAACACAAAACACGCTTCAAGGAGGGGCTGCAGAGTTGGACATACAGGAGGAGAGACAAACTTAAACAGCACACTAAGATAACTAGAGGGCTCTTAGTCTTCATTCTTTGGCGGAGCAAAGCTACGACGCCTACTCACACTTCCTTGCCGTTTAAACTGGGATAACAACAGCCTTCTTCTTGCCTGGGCGAATCCTTGGTGGCTTGCACCCACCCTTGTCAATGATGTCTTTCAGTTTCTGCAACTCATTAGAAGACAGAGGCTTCTTAAAATGCTGGAAATAGAGATTTTTGGCCAGATCATCAAAGGAATCTTCTTTTTGCAGAAAACCAAAATGCTTAGCTAAGATTTCTTGGGCTAACAACTCCAAGGAGGTGCCCTGCCTAACTTTAGATGCTAGACACACGCTGCGGCGAGAGACTGGAATAACCTTTGTTATGGAGTCACGGCGTGGAGGTGGCGTGCCCTGCAGGATTGGTGTTGCAGCCGGTTTGGTGAGCTTTGCCAGGAAGGAGCCTAGATTTTTGTTGGGCTGCACTGGGAGTTCTGGATGAGTCTCTCCCTGTCTTCCAGCTTGACTTGGTGTCAGGGCGGCTTCCAGCAGCATTGGGTCAGCACGGCTCCCATCAATCCTACTGCCATTGTCATGGGCGCCCTGCACAAGAAACGCCGGGTCATCTTGAGGAGCTTCTCGTTGGTCATCAACAATCAAAATAGCAGCTGCGTCTCCATCTGGAAGTTGCACACTACTAATAGCCATTGACTTGCAAGCAATGTCACCTGGAGTGGCGGGATTTGCACTTACAGCAGCTGCAAATGAGGGATTTCTGCCACGGGACGGCTCTTTGGAAGGTGGAGAGCGGCGAGGCCCGTGCACCTCCCTGCTCAACTGCCTTCCATGACGATCATCGGCGGAGCGCTGATCGCCCCTGAAGCGCGGCTCTTTGCTTCTGCGCCGCATCCCCCCATTGATACGGTTCCAAATGGAGCGGCTTCTATGTCGCTCTCTGTTTGCATCGCCCCAGTCGTCTTCATCTTCCGGACGGCGGGGTTGAGTAGTCCTCGGTTGACATGGCGCTGGGAGAGCTCGCTGGGAAGCTCCTTCCCTCGCCCCATCCATCACCCCATAACGCCACTCGAAGCGCCTGGAGCGGTGTGGAGGAAAACCCGCTGCCTCCTCACTGCTAAAGTTCAACTCTTCCAGAGTGTCCAAGTGGACAAGAACCTCATATGTAAGCCCTTTCTTGATCTCCTTGGGCCGCTCCCGGCGTAGGGGCTCTTCTGACAAAGGATTCGCCAGAGGGGGCGCCTCCTCATCAGCATCAGTGACGGTCAGCCACACTTTCCTGGGGATCAAGCTTGGGTTATCAGTCCAGACCCATGCATCGTATGTGCGGTTGTAGAGTCTTCGACGGGAGTACTCCTCCACATAATGAATGGAGCAGCTTCTGCCCAGGAGACGGGCAGCCATCCCCTCAGTCCTGGCGTGCATCGGGACCCCTTCAAGGCACAGGCGGGCGTGGAATCGCAGCGCTGAGGCTTGAGCGTGACGCAGCTCATCCCACGGCCTGAAATGGTAAGCACGTCCTCCAGGGGCCTCCAGACTTCCCCAGCTGAGGACAGCATCACGATCGCGCTGGAGCGAGAACGTGACAAAGAAATCCTCTGGGTGGAATTTGGTGACTTGCATCTCCATGTGCCTTGTACAGAAAGCAGAGCGAACGTCAGCAGCGAAAGTGCTGGGCTCCACTCTGCCAACCTGAGCACCAACCACCCATGCCACCACCGATCGAGCCGAGAAACGATCGCGCAGACGGTCAGTCTCCCCCGAAGCAGCCGCCACACAGTGGTCTTCCTCTGGGCGCGCCAAATGGTCCCCCAGAAACTCCATGGTCTCAGCACGAGCCTGATGGGGAGCAGGTGCTGAACACAGGGGGGAAAATGTTCCTTGGCTACCAGTGGTTGGGTGGGCTGAATGCGCTTGAGTACAGAGGTCCTGCCTGTCATCTCAGTTTTATAGCAGCTTCCAGTGTTTCGACTTGCCAATGAATTCGGTGGTTGGGGACCATTTAAAGTTGGGCAGCTTGCTGCAGCGTGACCAGAGCGTCTGCATCTCCAGCAACGAAACGGATCCCTACAATCTTTCACTACATGATCACAGCCTAAACACCGAAAACATTTGCCCTTCATCTTTTTCCAAAAGAAAAGCTTCTTGAGATTTGCTGAATCTAGCTGAATTGAATGAATTCTATTACTACTCAAGGACTTCAAGTGCTGTGGATCCGGTTTCTTTCTCCACCAGTGTGGGGATTTAACTTCAATCCAGCTCTCTGCTCTTCCTTTGGCTACCACTGGTTGTTGAGGCTTCAATTTGTGGAGATCTAGGTTGGATTGGGTCCCTGCCTTGTCCCCTAAAAAGGTGTTCATTGAAGTCTCTGCTTTCTTGCCTTCAATGCTGCCAACAACCATCCCCCCACCCTTGCTGGAAAATTGAGTAGCTAGCACTGTGGAAGGGGTGTCTCCAACGAGCTGCTTCTGCGGAAAGGGACTAACAAGCTGCGGAGAATCTTGGCTATTCGCCGCCCGCAAGATCTTGAATTGACCAGAACTACCGCTACACAAGCTACTGGAACCGGAAGTAATGCGAAACGAAAGGGTCGGATTTTTCGCCATACCTTGCAGATCTTCTCCCATTGCAGCCTGAAAAGCCCTTTCTACCAGAGGGGAAAAGCTCTGAACCTCCATTGAAGGCTCCATCGCATCCGGGACGCTGCTTGGTGAGCCTTCAATCTCTTCCTCATCCGAGCTCCAAGACAGACGGACAGCCGCATTAATGCAGGGTAAAGCTTCGGCGAGGCCATCCAGAGGACTGGGTACCACCGAGGAGGGTGAGGGAAAAGAAATAGGGCTTGCGGATTTTGCGGATCTAGGGATTTGGCGATTTACGGGGGAGAAGGGAGGGATAGAGGCCGAGGAAGACTTGGGGCTAAGGTGGGGTGAAGAGGCGAGAAGATCTTTGGACGCCGGTAGCGGAGCACTCGCCGGCGGGAGGGGGGGGGGGGATAGGGTCGTCGGGGGAGTCGCCTCTCCGGGAGGGAGAGCCGAGATGTGGCATCTTTTTACACTGCTCGGAACTTCTCATGCCAAGGTAGCATATTTTCCATGTCTACCAGCTCCAGCATCTTTAGGGACGGCAAGTCCAAGAGACCATCTGGAAGCCTTGTCATATTTCCACATTTGAAAAGAGCCAACTTGGTGAGCTTCCGCATTGTACCAGCCTCAAACCTCAATTTCTCAACGGGTACCCACCAGAGGTCCAGGCCTTGTAGCTGTGGGAACCCACCAGCAGGGCTGGACATGTTGGGGGCTTCATAGTCTGGCACAGCCAATACAACACGTACGAGGTTATGAATCTTCCCTAGAATTGGCATTGTGTCTACTGGGCAGGGGGGCTTAACAAACAGGGAAAGGCAAAACCCAGTCCTGAAACCCAGTCTCGTCTATAAACAGATATAAATCAAGCTCAACAAGATAGCGATGGTTTGACAAACAGGCGAAGATATCCACAGGAACATAATTTCCTCTTAATTGCAAAACTTTTAGCTGTGTCATTTGCAGTAGAGACTTTTGCATACGTATCCACACATCATTATTAGTACACAAAGTTGACTCTGTACGAATGCGCAAGGTCTGAAACTGAAACTCCTTCTGTTGCTCTGGTACTGGCATAGGAATAGTCGATGTTTGTATAGACGGGATCTCAACATGCCTCAGTGTGTCTATAGCCCACAACGATTTTGGGATATAGGGCACTGGTGTGCCTTGCAAATCAATAGATTGCAAGTTGAGGAGGCGTCCAATGGAGGATGGCAGCATCAAATTTCTACAACCTATCAACCCAATGTATCTCAAATGTATCAAACTGCCGAGTTGTTTAGAAAATTTCTCCAAATTTGAGTTGCAAATGAAAAGGACCCTCAAGAATCTTAATGTTTCAAGGGTAACAGAAGGCAAGCTGAAGCCCAACATGGTTCGCACATTTGATGCAGATCTGCCAATCTCATCATCAAAGAAATCTACCGAAGAAATGCGATATGCTGTGATTGTCTCTGAAGAGGATACATGCAGGTCACCATGATTCTTGCACACCTTGAAGAATCCTTCTTTCTGGGCTTCTTGTACCGCCCATTCGTGTAAGATGTCATGCATTTGGACTATCTGCATCCATCCACAATAGTCCCTCTCAACGACTTGAACCATAGATCTTCGAGCTAGCTCCTCCAGGTAGTCACGTGCAGTTTCTTCTATTGTGTTTCGGCCTTTATGTTGCACAAAACCCTCCGCAATCCATGCTCTTATAAGAGTATTAGCTCCAAGTTCAGAATCCTGAGGAAAAAATGCCATAAAAAGAAAACAAGATTTCAAGTGATGATCCGACATGTCATCATAACTACGAGCTATTATGCTCTGCATAATGTCCCATCTGCTCGTAACTTCCCAATCCAAGCAACCGTCCATTCTCAACCATGCTTCTCGATGAAGGTTCTTTGCTAGGTATCCTCCCAAAACAACGAGAGCTAGTGGTAAACCATCACATTTCTTTACAAGACTCTTGCCAACACTTTCAAGCTCACTGCGATGGTTCGTATCAATGCTTTTATACGATGGGAATGCCTTCGAACTAAAAAGTTGCCAACTTTCCTCCTCGTTCAGTAGTCTAAGCTGATGAACATGAGTCAACTTATTAGCTTGATTGGCAGCTTGCAAGTTACGAGTAGTTAGCAACACCCTGCTCCCGTTCTTGATATCAGGAAAAGCTTGCTTAATTCTATCCCATGTATCCGTTGTCCAAACATCGTCAAGTACAATCAAGTACCTTTTCTCTTTAAGAAGATCACACAATTTAGCTGTTATTTCTTTTACCCCCATCTTCTCCAACTTCTCCAGTATTGCCGTTTTGCCAAACTCTTTGTCTTCCATTTCGATCCCCATAGCTTGCATTGTGATGTCCTTCAATACATGGAGCACTTCAAACTTTTGTGAGATAGAAACAAAAGCAAATGCATCAAAACACTCTCTAACTGCTGCTGAATTATACACTTTCCTTGCTAGTGTGGTCTTTCCCGCCCCTCCTGTTGCAACTATAGAGATGACAGTTAGCTGTTTGTTCTCCATATTTTTCAGATCTTCCACAATTTTCTCGGCTTCCTTCTGAAATCCAACCACGACGTCGTCATCATCACTAAGAATTGGTCTATACAGTGGATCGGGTACATCACGAAGCACTTCTGGTACTGTACTCCCAGTCTCCCACCAAGATTAGTGGAAGCACTAGTAATTTCTTGAATATTCCTTCTGATACGACGAATTTCCGCATCAACTTTATGGAGGGTAACCAAGTCACTTGGCAATTGAGCATACCTTGAGATGGCACCCATGAAGCCCTTCTTCAGCCAGTTTCGCTTCTTCACATGCTCTGCAACTTCAATAACGTTCTCAGCATCATACGCTGCATCTCTGATCTGGCGGACCCAGACGGCTACGCTTTTATTCCCGGACCTCCTCTTGCTGTCCGCATCATGAAGGAATCCCTGCAGACGCTCCAGCTCGTTCTTCAAGAACCCCACTTCACCGGTGACTTTGCATAGCAGGGACGTCTCCTGGATAGTAAGGTTGCCGAGTCTTCCAAGCACAGAAGAAACTGCAGACTCCGCCATGGCTGCAGCAGATGGCCGTCCCTAAGCACGAGCGGGGGCGACCCGGACCGACGGCACGGCAGCCGGCGAAGCTTGGTATGCGGGACTGGAACTGAAGAGGAGTGGAGCTCACGTCCGGCGGAGGCGCTCACTACTGGAGCTCGCCGGTTCGACTGGAAAGGGAGAGATGATGCTTGAAGCAGGAGGTGTGAATGAGCGAAGATCAGGAAGAAGAAATGAGAGAAAGCGGTTGAATGGGCCACGGGACAGCGCGAATCCGATAAGTTGGCTTCGATGCATCGTCGTCAATGGATATACGCGTTTCTGGAGTGTGCATGGGTCCCCTGGCCTCTACTCTTGTTTTTCTTCCAGGTTTTGTTAAACGTCATCCGGATGTTTTCTTGCTAACTATCATCCAGATTTAGAACTATTGGATTAGAGATCTAATGGCCATGAATTCTCCCCCTCCTCTTGAATTCTACCTCCCCCCTTTTTGAAAAAAAAATCTCCCCCCCTTTAAAAACAAGGACCTCTTGATTTCTAATCCAAAGGTCATAAATTTGGATGATAATTAGGAAGCAAATATCCGGTGATACCTATACACTCCCTTTTCTTCCACTGTTGAACTACAGCTCTAAAATATATTCTGCTTCGGTTTGCATGTATTTAACCATCTTTGTAGACAGTGGTGGACCCTGGATTAAAATGTAGCTAGGGCAGACTCGTAAGCCATAAAGCAAACAATATTACCCATAATAAACTAAAGGTTGTTGGTTCGCATAAGGCAGTAGAACATAAATGTCAGATATAGCTGTCGAGATGCTGAAGTTCTTCCTGGTAACTAGATTGAGTTGTACCGAAATCTCTGACACCCAAAGCTAGACGATCTTGATTGGTTTGAGAAGGCCTGTTTCAGCGATACATTTCAGATTGGTCTCTAGTGTCTACATTAATGAAATTTGTTGGGAACTTCTTTTGTGAAACACAAAACTTACATGTACCATGTTTTTAGCATCTGATAGCCCATAATGTCAAAATGTTCAATGTTCCTCTTATGGTCTAGATGATCCAACGTGGTGTAGAAGGGATAGTTAGGAGCATGTTCCACCTAAATAGACAAAAATTATAGCATTAAGCATATAAGCAGAACTTCCAACAGAGACAGGAAATCCATGAAAGTACCTCTTTAAAGAGTGGAGTTCTTTGCACCGCATTAGAGCTCAGTTGTTCCTTCGGTAAGCAACCTGATGAGATTTCTATACTATCTAGAATTAACTCATTTTTTGATATACTAACTTTTGAAGCCTTGTATAATTCCAATAAAGATCTTGTGTACCATGTTTTTGAAGCCTTGTATAATTCCAATACTATCTAGAATTTGAACTCCTCACTGTTTGTAAACACGAATTTGCCCTAAACTATCCTCGTCGGTTTGGTGTACAGCAGTCAAGAGTCATTCCGAAAGAGCTCAGAAAAAAGTTACTCGTTGATCATGCTGGTAATCTGGAGGGCGTGGGCATAGTGGAATGCGAGTCTTCAACAACGCATCAGTTTACCACCGTTGAGCCCGAAGGGAGCATGGAAGAGCCGAGCCGAGGAGGGGCCGCCGGGGAGGTGAGGGTCCGGCCGGCGACGGAGCTTGAGCGGCCGCCTTGGCTTGTCCAAAGGGTGGATCCGTCCCTGATTGGGTATATTCACATCATTATAAGTTTTTTTTTTCTGCGTGGACGTAAACTATCCACGTTTTTTCTCTCCAAATTCTGCACTTACGGGTCCCCTGAGTCCTGACAGAGCGCGTGAAAAGAACAGTACCGAGAGTTGTATGGTCCAGGTTTCCTAACGTTCAATAGCAGTTGTTTCCTAGTCAAGTGAACCAGTATATACGTCGATCAGGCTGGAGTTATAATTCATGAACTTTGACCATTGGGTATATTCACATCATTATAAGTTTTTTTTTTCTGCGTGGACGTAAACTATCTACGTTTTCTCTCTCCAAAATCTGCGCTTGCGGGTCCCTGACAGAGAGCGTGAAAAGAACAATGCCGAGAGTTGTATGGTCCAGGTTTCCTAACGTTCAATAGCAGTTGTTTGCTAGTCAAGTCAACTAGCATATACGTCGATCATGCTAGCTGGAGTTAAATTTCCACCAACATTATCTTATTGGTTTGGTTATCTGTCGATTTTCAATATGTAGTCTATAACCCAACCTAATATCAAGTGCTATTAGGTTGTGCCAAGTGCTAACTAGTTAATTTCCTTCTCCATGATGTCACTTGGTTCGCTTACTGGTCAATGATACTCTCTCCAATAACAAAAGGAAATCATTTTTAATATCAAGTGCTATTTCTACAGCAGCAGGAGGTTGAGCTTGCGGCAACAGGATAGCTGCAGTGTGGATTTGAGATCGAATTACTCCAATAAATTCGACATGCCCACCGATCAAATGCTTGTGGAACCTTGGTGGCCCTTCCAGCTAGGGCTATAAAGGAGCTAAGCTCAAGCGAGCCTGACCTTCTAAGCTCGAACTCAGTAGAAACTCAAGCCGAACTCAAGCAAGTCTGAGTTAGGGTCTTAACCTGGAGTTTGCATGACTTGAGCTCGAGCTTAAGCTCGGCTTCAATATGCTTAGTAATAGTTAAAATAATTTAATATGTACTAATTTTCAATAATAAGAAAAACTTAAGTTCGAGTTCGGTTCGAGTTAGCTCAATAACAGTAAAAAGTAATTCAACATACACTAATTTTCAACAATAAAAATGCTTGAGCTCAAGATCGGCTCAAGTAAGCTCGATAAGAGTTGGTATATATCTAGAGCTGTAAGAAAAGCTCGAGACTCGCGAGCTTTTTTATGGCTGTTTATGTATGTATATCACAATATTGAACTGCAATATGTTTGTGTATGTATATCACAATATTGAACTGCAATATGTTTGTGTATGTATATCTAAGAATTTGTTTCATTTCCATTGATCAATGTTAACGTACGTGGCATACTACAGGTAAAGGCATTACATCGTACATTCCTTGATAGTTAATTTCCTGAACTATCCACTTGTTTCTTAATCACAGTCCAATAACCATTTGCCATTTTAGTAAATCAGAGAGTACTCGTCGATTTGGTTTCTTGATGCTGTAGTGACTACTCAGTCAGTTAGGAATGTGGTACAAACTGGGTTCTGGTCATTGGCCACATGGATCCCATGGCCAGCAACCTTTATCAGAGATTTTGGTCTTTGCTTGGATGGGTTCTGAATGGTGGGATTCCAATCCAATGCATGTGAATTTTAACTGAATTACGTCAAAATCCCACCACTCTGAACTGCACTATGCAAGTATGCACGGTTCTTAGTTCTCTCAGCCAATTAGCTTCTTTCTTTCACTTTTGGAATTTTCATTGTCATTTCACATGGCAATGCAGAGTTCAGTTGGTAACAACTGACAAGACTAGATTGCAAACACACAAGAGCGGAGTGGTGAATCTAACAGATGCCTCTAGATATTCTGCGTGTAATGTAATCTCCAAAGTGCAAATGGTACATCTGCGCATGCTGCTGGAGTATCATGCAAGCCAAAAGGACGGGCCGGCCAAAGTAGCGCCGTCCATCCCACGTTGTAGATCGGCTCTCTGTCACGTCGTTGAAGGAAGAGGTCACGTCGTTGCTCGGCTGATCAATCGTTAGTTATCCATCACGGAACCCCCATTACAGTCCAATGAACGGGTCCAAAGCGCGTCGACCATTCATATCATTGGACCGGTCTCCCGCTTCGACCGGCGACGACCAAGCAGCATGGCCGGTCTGGCACATATGTATGCCTGTTGTGCTGGTGCTCAGCTTTAATCCTCCTTCCAGCTTCCAGGCAGCGGGCAATTTAGCAAGCGGAAGGTCATGGCCACGGATCAACAGTAGGTACATTAATTACGACTATGGCATGAATTTTGCTCTTGATTTTCCATGAACGTAGTTATATTTGGTGCACATGGTTGTTTGCAGTCTTTAGTGATCTGAATTTAAGCTGTCCTTGGCAGCAGCAACTTACTTCTACTACCCACTCAGGCAGCCACAAGCCAACCTGAGGTTCTGAGCTGGTCTTCAAGCTTCGCCACGCACAGGAACAAAGCAGGAGATGGATGGAATCATGGTGAGCGCTGCCACGGGGGTGATGAACTCACTCCTCGACAAGCTCACCACGCTTCAGGGTGATGAGTACAAGCTGCAGAAAGCCATGAAGCGCAACATCACCTTCCTGAAGGATGAGCTGAGCAGCATGAACGCTCTCTTAGAGAAGTTGGCCGACACGGAGGTGCTTGACCCACAACAGAAGGAGTGGAGGAATCAAGTGAGGGAGATGGCCTACGACATCGAGGATTGTATCGACAAGTACATGCACCAGCTCCACCACGAGCCAGAAAAACTTAGTGGCATCATGGGATTCTTCCTCAACTTCATCGAAAAAGTGAAGAAGCTGGGAGCTCGCCATGAGATTGTAGAGCAGATTCAAGAGATCAAGGATCGCATAATTGAGGCAAGCCATCGACGGAAGAGGTACAAGCTTGATGTTGGGGATAACTCAGGTAGTACCAACGTTGTGCCGATCGACCCTCGGTTGCCTGCCCTCTATGCTGAGGCATCCGATCTTGTTGGTATTGATGTTCCGAGGGATGAGCTCATCAAGTTGATGAACGATGGGGAGGAGCAGTTGAAGGTGGTCTCAATTGTCGGGTTCGGAGGATTAGGCAAAACTACTCTCGCAAACCAAATATATCAAAAAGTTGGTGAACAATTTAATTGCCAGGCTTTTGTTTCAGTATCCCAAAAACCCGATACGAGAAAGATTTTACAGAACATACTCTCTCAGATCAACAAGCAAGGCTATGCAAGTACTGAACTAGGGGATGAGGAACAACTTATTAATGCACTAAGGGGCTTCCTCAAGGACAAGAGGTATGCTCTCTGTTTCATATTGCAAGTCATTCTAGGATTCAAATTTTGTTTTGCATTTGTGGTACCTGGATTTAGCCAATCCAGAATCCCGTGAAACTACTGCACTATTCCTTAAATTAGTAGATGGTGATCACAGATACATTACTTAATCATTTCATACATAATGTAAACTATATCATTCATTAATATTACAAAGTATCAAAGTTAACACTACTGTAGACAACGTCATCACAGATAGTTTCATGAGTCGTCTGAATTTATAGGTCAATAAATACATGAGGTCATCACAGATGATTTTTGAACCGTCTGTGATGTAGACTATCACAGATGGTTATTAACTCAGAACCATCTGTAAAAAATTCACAACATAGATAATTTTGTAAAATAACCATCTGTTTTGTGACTATCACAGACGGTTAATACAAAAAACTGTCTGTGATGGTTCTTTATATAGCAAAATAGAATAAATTCTATTTTTGGCTAACCTCAGGAATGCTAGCCATACCCTTTGAAAATAAGCAAGCAGATCACATATAATTGTAGATATTATAGGATACGGCAATCATTACACAGATATCATAAATAAATTACAACTGAATGAATTACAATTGAATTAAATACAATTGAATCAAATGTTTGATTATCTATTAATTGTTGTCGTCGGAGTTGAACTCTCCCTTTAGATCAGTGACATTCGTCACCAAGAAAGGGGAGAGCCGTCCTTGAATATCAAAGAGTTTGTTAAGATCGAATGAACTTAAGTTGATTATCATATCCTTTTGCTAAGAGTAAAGCCGTAAACTAGACAACGTAAATTCACAACTCACTACTTGATTAGATAAATGATGCCCACATATTTCATGGTAACACTAACATAGTCTTGCACACTCCACAATTAAAATGAGATAGAGACAAAGTCAGATCGTATATCACACTTGACAGTTAAAACTATGATAGTCATAATAGTTGTTGTTTTAAAATACCCTTCCAATGAGACCTTGTAGTAATAATATATACCAAGATGACAAAATAAGAACCAACTATCCATAAATTCTTTTAAAAAGTAGTCAGGCTGCTCATATTAGTATTTCTCAACAATTACAACAAAAACATTAAAACATTGTACACTTGGACTTCAAAGGGTATGAAACAAATCACACACTCCAATGTGTTAGGTTCTATGAAGTAGGTCATAACTATTGTCTCTTCCTCCTCATCATGCCATGTGTTAGGCTTGGTTGCTGTTTTAGATGTAAAAGAACCTTTGGACTGTCACGCCCTTCTCTATGTGACGCCGGGTGGCCTAGGCAAAGGCAAGCTAAGGTGGTTGGGCCAGGGGGAGCCAGGTGGGCCGGGGATAGGTGGGCTGGGCAGGGCCATAATAAGGAAATTCAAAACTTTTGAGATTTCAAAATTGAACTAAAATTTTGAAATGATAATTTGAATTCAAATCCAACTTTTGAATTTTGGCACAAGCACAAGAACATTCCCAAAATGTAATGTTACAGATACTAACCCTCCTTAAATATAATCTTTACCCCGAGATTCAAACTACTCTAAGAATAGAAACAGGTAATCACAACAGTTCCACACATGCCCATAACACAACCACCTATGATAACATCTACCATAGTCCACAAGTGATCCCGCAGGGGTTAATATCTCATAATCCAACCAAATACTGAGCCCAAAATGTCGCCTAGCTCATTGTTAAATATCTGCCAAACTATGATGACCTATCAAGCAACAACATAGCAGTTACTCGATCATATCCTTCTCTTTATCAGTCTCGCTATTAATCTCTTAATTCACAAGTGACTCCCATTAAAAGATGAGAAGGTAAAGCATATATAAGGTAGAGAAGACAATTGGGTAAGGTCCTTAGCTCAACTTAGTGATTTTAAAGCTTTGAAACACAAGAACCAATTTGAAATAACGAAAGATAGCAGTAGGGATAACACATAATTAATTTTTAACATAGGACTAGGTTTTAGCCAGTTCATGAAATACAGTGCCCAAAAAGCAAACAGGCAAACACGCCATACTTCAAATAGCAACAAACCACGACATGACCGAGTTGGCTACGGGTTAGTAATCATTTTTTTACATTGTAAAATGAGAAGTAAAGATAAGAAAAGATGCTAGGAAAAGTAAAGGGTGCAGTAGTGTGTTGCCTCATATTTTGCACAACATTTTGTTAGTTCCCAAGGTTCATATTCTGATCATACTACTCCTTTGTGCTTACTTAACTAAAATTTTAAAACGAGTTAAGTGGCTAGAAATAGTGGGATAATTTTTTTTTCATTTATGATGATAGCCTAAGATGAGGACAAAGGGTTTGCAGTAGTTATGAGTTTATGCTAGATGGGCAAACTTATTCTGATCATAGAAATTTTAAAACTCATAGAATTTAAAACGAGTTAAGTGGCTAGAAATAGTTTCACATATATATGCCCATAACACAACCTCCTATGATAACATCTACCATAGTCCACAAGTGATCCCATAGAGGTTAATATCTCACAATTTGGCCAAACACTGAGCCCAAAATGTCACCTAGCTCATTGTTAATTCTCTGCCAAACTATGATGACCTATCAAGCAACAACATAGTAGTTAGTCGATCATATCCTTCTCTTTACCATTCCTGCAATTAATCTCTTAATTCACAAGTGAATCCCATTAAAAGATGAGAAGGAAAAGCATAAGGTAGAGAAGACAATGGGGTAAGGTCCTTAGCTTAACTTAGTGATTTTAAAGCTTTAAAACACAAGAACCAACTTGAAATAAATGAAAAAGAGCAGCAGGGATAACACACAATTAACTTTTAACATAGGACTAGGTTTTAGCATGTTCGTGAAATACAACGCACAAAAAGCAAATAGGAACACACCGTACTTTAAATAGCAACAAACCACGACATGACCGAGTCAGCTAAGGGTTAGTAATCATTTTTTACATTGTAAAATGAGAGGTAAAGATAATAAAAGATGCTAGGAAAAGGGAACGGTGCAGTAGTGAGTTGCCTTATATTTTCCACAATATTTTGTTAGTTCCCAAGGTTCATATTCAAATCGTACTACTCCTTCATGCTTACTTAACTAAAATTTTCAAGTGAGGTAAGTGGCTAGAAATAGTGGGAGAAATTGTTTTAAATTTACCATGATAGCACAAGATGAGGATAGAGGGTTTGAAGTAGTTACATATTTTCAGCTCACGACATAGTTTTGAAAATCATTGTAAAAAGCTTTTAAAAGTAGCATTTGCAATAGTTCAAAATGAATGTTTCAAAAGCCCTTTTGGCGTAGTGTTTTAGGAACATTTTCAAATCATTTTAGTTCTATCTTAATGTCTAAAATATTGTCAAAAACTTCTATTTTTAGAAGATACACTTTTCTTTAAAACACGGGTCATTTTGAGACAAGATGACAAGGAAACCAAAAAAAATGATTTAGATAAGATGAGAAAGCTAAGTGGAGAATATAGGAATCCTTGCTATTCTTACCCCTCATTTTTTACAAATATTTTTAAATTTAAAATAAGTTGTATTTGAAAAATAATTCCTTAATCTAAGGGCCATTCTATTTAGGGCTTAACTTACAGTTAACATGGCTCTGATACCAACGTTGTGGGGAACTCGGGTGCGAAACACCTGAAATCACCGTATGTGTTCTGTACTAGTCCTATGATTAGTGGCTAGTACACACTTTCACAACATTGATATCACATCCATACAAATCATATACATTTAATTTATGACAAAGGGATGAATATATAAGCGATGCAAGATAAAATTTACAACATATGGTCGACCGGCCAAATAAATATCAGAGTCAAGAGTAAAGTGCAACGGATAACAAGTTAATAAGCAAAAGCATCCAGTCTTATGCCACCATAGCCCACAAGTAACCGATTGGGGATTAGGCTTTAGAAAAACCCATCATTGAATTCCCTAGAGCCAGTGGCAAAAGTATACATCGCCTGGCACATATTCTTCTTCATTCTATGATCAACAATAATTTAGGCAAGGTTGAATACATTGTGTACTCAGCAAGACTTGTAGTGTATTGCAACATTATATATATATATATATATGTGTGTGTGTGTGTGTGTGCGTGTGTGTGCGCGCGCGTGCGTTCGTGCGCAAGGCTAAAAAAATATGAGGCTCTATGCTAAGTTATTTTCATCATGAAGCAAGTTTCATTTGCAATATCGATAAGTAGTAATTTGCAACGGAATTATAAAAATCATTTGATATGTAATGAAATAATATTATATAACTTTACAGTAAATCACATCAATTCATAGGCTTCCTCGACTATGAACATCACACAATTCTTACCTATGGGCATAGCACACGATTAGACATACATGCCACCCTATTATGTTTAGTGAAACAATTTTGAAAAGGGAAACTATACCCACTGGGCCTGCATCCAAGCATGCTCATGACCACGACCATGACTATGTAAATAGTTTTAAACACTCTCAAGAGGTTGTACAACTTTACCCACATGAGATAATCAATTATACTAATGACTATGGTAACTTTACGCTTCCTTTGGTGTGTGATGAGAGTGATTATCATATAGCTATTGAATCATCTAGTCCTAACCTTGGACCAGCCCGATGAATGGACAAACCCTCACTTGGGTACCCCAAGTGAGCTGAATGACAGACCCTCACTTAGATGTGTCTGTCCCCTAAGTGAGTATTCATTGTTGTATTAGCAAGTTTTGGTCCCAACACCATGGTAAAGAGAGCCCCTACAAGCAAACCTAACCGAAATGCCCCCACTACTTCTACGCCTACCACAATGCAAGGCTAGACCTAGACAATTTTAATCAGTTAAAGCCAGTGTTCATATAGCAAATGTGGTTGTATGGTGTGACTTAGATGTGCGGCAATAGTGTTCAGTCCTTAATTGACCCGAGTGAGAATCTCCCCCTATGTACAAGTGAGGTTCCTCCTCACATTTTATAGTTTATCATATAACTCGCCCGCATCTAAAAACTAGGTTTTTCATTTTATTTTATACTAAATTAACATAGATTCCTACTCTAGACCAACATTTTGAAATCACCCATGTCCATGCACAAGTTTTTCGAAATATCATATTTAGTGAAAGCATTGCGTGGCTAGGCGTCTAGACCATATATCAATGTAATATACCCAATTTGATATTAGCTATTGGGTGGGTTCTTTTGAGCTGATGGCTTATGGCTTAAATATTTGAATTCTGACTGTTCTCGAGAGGCAGTACGTAGAGGGAAATAGTCGCATGCAATTTTGGCTAGTACAGCTAAACTCAGTATACATTTTACTATAATTTTTCTATTGACCCGCTTTGAAAAAACACACCATTTAAAAGTTAGTTACTATATACAGTACAAGCATAAGCCAACTTTAAGCCTAAAAGAACCCGGCCATTATCTAAACCATGTCCTAAAAGTTACAACAGTGAGGATATCATATTTGCAAGGAGGTGTGCACACGGTTGTAACTACCATTACCCACAGTATAGCAATTTTAATGGAACGTACACGCTTGCATAATAGATTTTACAAATAATATATAACTAGTTGAATGCCTATGTGTTGCTATGGATTTTTAAAATTTATCATATTATATATTTTAAAACTCACGGGTGGTAGAAAATTTTAAAATATGCATACAAACATGTTCTAAAAGTTTTTAAATCCATCAAGTAAGTCAAAAGCTGTTGATCACACCTTGTCATAAGTCAGAAGATATTGACCACATCTTGTGATCGTAGGTTAGGAGCCCTCGAGCATGCCTCATCATCGTTAGTCGGAAACCATCGACCATCTCGCGTGATCGTAGGTCGAGAGTTGTCGACCATCATTGGTGGTCATAAGTTGGTAGCGGACGACGATCGAACGTGGTCCTAAATTGGGAGCCTTCGACAATGGCTCATGGTTGTACATCGGAAGCCGACGACCATAGTTCATGGTTGTAAGTCGGAAGCCATCGAGGATACCTTGTGGTCATAAATCGGAACACATCAACCATCACTCATAGTCATAAGTCGGAAGACATCGACCACACCTTGTGGTCGTAAGTCGAAACACATCGGCCAGTGCTCATGGTTGTAAATTAGATGCTGTCGATCACACCTCGTGGTCGTAAGTTAGAAACCGTCGACCATCATGCGTGATCGTATCGGGAGTGGTCGACTATCGCTGGTGGTTGTATGTTGGCAGGCCTCCGGTGCACTTGTGCCCTGTCGCCCGACTGTCGGTGCCAGCCTGCTTAGCCCCGACTTCGACCACGGTCCCGACTTCGACCACTGCCCCCTTCAACCACTGTCCCCTTTGACCACGACCCTTCAACATCGACCTCTTCCCCCTTCAACCATGGCTTCGACTTCGACCACCTCGTGGGTCTTGTCGCCGAGGGTGGGGAGCTCGATCTCAGGGTGACCTGGGGGTAGGCAACGAGGATGTCCAACTGGAGGGGGAATTCGTAGTGGTGGAGGTTGTGGATGAACTAGCAGGTGCCCTTTGGGTTAGTGCTACGATAACGACCATGACCGCTATGACCATGTCCACGGGCGCTACGACTACGACCATGACTGCGACTTTGAGCACTGCCCCCTTCGACTTCAAGCACTGCCCCTTCGACTTCAAGCACTATCCCCTTTGACTTCAAGCACTACCCTCTTCGACTTCGACCACTGCCCCCTTCAACCGCTATCCCCTTTGACCATGGCCCTTCGACGACCATGGCCCTTCGATGTTGACCACTTCCCCCTTCAACCACGACTCTTCAACTTTAACCACAGATTTGCGACTTTGAGCACTGCCCCCTTTGACCACTATCCCCTTTGACCACGACCCTTTGACGACCATGGCCCTTCGACGTCGACCACTTCCCCCTTCGACCACTGCCCCCTTCGACCACTGTCCCCTTCGAGCATAGCCTTTCGACGTCGACCACTTTCCCTTTTGACCATGGCCCCTTTCGACTACGACTTTGACTTCGACCACAGATCTTCAATTTCGACCACTACCCCCCTCGATAACTGTCCCCTTCGACCACGGCCGTTTGATGACCATGGCCCTTCAACGTCGACCACTTCCCTTCGACGTCGACCACTGTCCGCTTCGACCACTATCCCTTCGACGTCGACCACTGTCCCCTTCGACCACGGCTCTTCGACGTAGACCACAGCTTAGACTTTGACCACTGTCCCCTTCGATGACCACGACCCTTCGACATCGACCACTTCCCCCTTCGACCATTGCTCCCTTCGACCACGGCATCGACTTCGACTATGGATCTTTGACTTCGACCATGGCCCCTCAACCACGGCCCCCTTCGACCACAGCTCTGACGTCGACCATGGCCCCTTTCGACCACGACCCCGACGTCGACCATGACCCTTCGAGTTCGACCGCGGACCGACTTCGTCGACGACCCTTCAACTTCGACCACAACCCTTTGACTTCGACTACAACCCTTTGACTTTGACTGCGGACCGACTTCATCCACGACCCTTCGACTTTGACCATAGTTTGGACTTCGACCATGACCCTTCGACTTTGACCACGGCCTGACTTCAACCACAGCCCTTTGACTTCGACTGCGGACCTACTTCATCCACGACCATTCGATTTTGACCACTGCCCCCTTTGACCACGGCTTGGACTTCGACCACAACCCTTCGACTTCGAGCACGGTGATCGTGCGAAAATAGCACACCCGCAAGTGCACGGGTTGCCACTAAAATAGCGGCGAGTGTCGTGTTCTCCACAGGGACTAGACTGAGGCTACCGATGCTCAGCTAAAGCTAGATCAATCGAAACGGGGGAGGAAACTAAACCTAAAACGACTACCAAACTAGCCGAATGAAATGACGAACGAACTAAATAATCAAAAGACAATGAAATGAACGACCGTACGAATGGACGTCGTACGACCGAACAAACAGTACGATGACTGACTACACGAACGATCACGACTACCGACTGATGACCTAACTAACTACCGACCGCGAGACAGAAAGAGAAAGTCGAGAAGCACTGGGGAAGTCTAGAAGCACGGAGGGAGTCGAGAGAGAAGGAGGGAGAAAACGATCGACAGCTAACTAGACAACGACAGCAAGACAACACAAGCACAGAACTACGAACGACTACACGACTTAACTACCGACCGATCATGAGATAGAAGAAAAGAGGGAGGTCGAGAAGCACAAGGGAGGATCTAGAAGCAAAGAGAGAGTTGAGACAACACAGGAAAGGGAGACGATCGCCGGCTAGCTAAATCGCACAAGTCAACACTAAGACACACATAAACTGCACTAATAGATCAGTGAACACAAGCACAATTCACAACTTAAATTCTTACACATATAACACATAAAAACTGAATAGAGACTTCAACTAATTACTAATTACTCGACAACAGATACTAATCACAGATAGCAATTAGACTACTAACACAAGATCATATCACCACAAGCACTGATAGATGAATAACTAGCAAAATCACATGAGCTGAACCAATATCCATATCCATCATGATCCACAAATCAAAATCACAGTTCACATCACAAGTTAACATCCACAGTGCAAAGGGTAATTAACAGTTAACAGAGTAATAGTAATGAAGAGCTGAAGAAATAAGAGGAAGAAATTAGACAACCGAGAAGGAAGAAGGTGAAGCAGACGGGAGGCTGAAGAGGTGGTGATGTCGCCGGTGATGTCGGTGAAGTGGCAGCTCCCTGGTGGTGATACTGAAGGTGGATGAGGAAGGCTTGATGCAGGACGGCGGTGAAGAGGTTGAAGAAGTCGCCGACGTCGAGGATGATGCAGATCGCCGTCAGTGTCGGTGCTGCGGAGATCGGTGCGGTCGGCGGGATGGCGCACCGGACTCGGTGGAGCAGTGGGGTAGGGTGAACTGTGGGTGGTGCAGAGGAAGAGAGAGGTGCGGTGGAGGAAAGGAGAAGCGGCGCCGAGGTGGGGCAAAAAAAGAGAAGCGGCGGCCGGAGTAGAGGGCGGTGGCCAGATGTGGAGAAGAAGGGAGGAGAGGTGGCGACGCTTGTGGATCTGGTGGAGGAGAGGAAGAGGAAGGAGGGGAGAGGCAGACGGTAGAGAAGGTAGGCGGAAGAGGTGGCACACCGGAGAAGAGTGGGAAGATGGCCGGAGATGGCGAGATGGCGGCGCACGGGAGTAGGCGGTGTGGTGGAAGAACGGCGAGTGGAGATGGGCACAGGGGCGGTCGATCTGGTGGAAGAAGCGGCGGGTGGCTGCGGTGATGTGAAGGCACGCCGACGAGTCGGCCCAGCCTCGCCGGCGGCCGGAGATGGAGAAGAATCGGGGGAGCAGATGAAGGCAAGGAGGAGACATAGAGAAATGCCAGGCTCCAGCTTTCCACAAGCAGCAGCAGCGGGTTTTGAGGAGATGGGGAATTTTGGCATTTTGTAGATTAGCCCTCGAAGATTCTAGGGTTTACAAGGAGGTCTTTCCCCATTAGTGTTTTCTTCTATTTCGGCCCTTGGAAACTCTGATTTCTTCGCGGTTTGATCCTACGCATTTGTGATGATGCGTACATTTGTACAGAGCAGTCCCGGAAAGCCAAATTTGTCGTTTATGTGCCTCGTTTGCGCCGGCCTATGGAAAAGCATAAAAAATGTAAAATAATCCAAATTGAGCAATTAATTATAGAAAAGCGTGTAAATGATGATAAATGGCTTAAAATGCGAAGAATATGAGGGTAAAATGATGGCTAAATATATGCAAAAATGACGCATGTCACACAGCTTAACTTCGACCACAACCCTTTGACTTCGACCACCACCCCTTCGACCACGGCTTCGACTTCGACCATGGATCTTTGACTTTGGCCATGGCCCCCTTCAACTACAGCATCGACTTCGACCACGACCCCTCGACTTCCACCATGACCCCTCGACTTCGGCCATGGCCCCTTGACCATGGCCCCATTCGACCACGACTCTGACTTCGACGACTAGCTTGGGAGACCAAAATCACCAAACAACATGATAGGCTCCGAGCGAATAGCAGGAGGTGGTAGAGAAGCTCACCAGGTGAGCGACCGCTGGGCCGTGGCTAGGGGAGAGCCACGTGGGTGGGTGTAGTAAGAGGAAGCCACTGTCGCTAAGTGCCCTTCACTCTGATCCACTGGCTGCTGTCACTGAGCGTTATTCTCTCCGATCCACTAGCCGCTGTTGCTGAGCGATGTGCCGCTGGTTGGAGGGGCGATGGAAGATGGAATTAGTAGCGGTGCCCTAGGGAAAGTTGGGGGACTGTGACCAGACGTTGTCGCACGGAGAAGGATTTGGTGGCGGTGCCAAAGAGGAGGAGGAGGCACGACACGAGGGTTCGGGGGAGAAGGAGGTGGCGGTTGCGGGAGGTGGAGGTCGGGAGGCAGCGACGGCCAGATGGGGAGAGGAGGCGGCAGGCAAATGCATTGGGGAGGCAGCGACGGGGGGATGCGACGCTGCTAGGAAAAGTTGAGGGACTGCGACCTAACGCTTCGTACAGGGATGGAATTGGTGGCGGCACTGAGGAGGAGGCGCGGCACGAGGGTTCGGAGGAGAGGAGGCGGCATTTGCGGGAGGTGGAGTGGTTGCGGGAGGCGGAGGATGCGGGGGAAGAGAAGAAGAGTGCGGTCAACACGTCGACCCGACCTTTTCTACGAGGGGTGGAATAACTACCTACATACGGATCTGGACGGTTGATCTTTGATCGGACGGCTGAGAAGAGAGGAGGCAGAATGGACCGACACCACCAACTCCCATTTTTATAATAGTAAGGATAATTAAAATATTGAGATCAACATGGTCAAAGAGGGTGCTTGCCTTGCTATTGTTTCTCCAAGAGTTGCCGGAATCGATCTCGCACATTTCCAGTACATCAATATCTAATTGATAAAAGTGAAACGAGCACAAATAAGAGCCTAATAAATTAAAAAGAAACCAAATCTAGCTATTTTTGCTTAATATGAAAGAACATGATGTTAGAAAAATTTAGAGACATAAAACACTCAAATTGGAGTTCATAACAATTTGGTTTGGCTAGAAAATTCTAGAAAAAGAAAAATAACATTTTGTGCTAACCAGATTTTGAAGTCTTGAATTAAACTCCTATTTTCCTTCAAACTCATGATCTTCATTTAATATAGAATCCATGAGAATTCCTCCAACTTGATCCAATTTGACATGCATGTGTTGCTCCGCTATTATCAATTAAGGTTGCCCATCTCACACAAACTCACGTATCTAGTCTCCTCACCACATATTAATTCATTTAATCAATTCACAAATGTTGAATCCAAGAACATGCATAACACTCTCCAATCTCATTCCCATGTCTTTGGTCTAAATCCCACACTAACCTCCACTGAGATATAAACAAGGTAGTTGATCAAATAAATAATGCCCGGACTCACGGTATACCGTCCATTCGATCCATCCAATAATCATAAAAAAATTCACCAATTATGGGCATAAGACCATAAATTAATCCAATAATCATTCTCTACTAGACTATTTATGCCAATGCCACCTAGTTAGTTCTACTAGTCTCATCCAGAGATGACTTTACCGGTCGATATTTTTTGATTTTCGGTAAAAACTGGTTTTACTGGCCAGCACCGGTTAATTTACAAACCGGGCCCAAAACTTTTGGCCCAATTTGAAAACAAAAGCGGCCTAACTTGCCCACTCCATATCCTCTAAATGCTATCCTAGCTGACAGAGTATTCAATCTCACAACTATCTCCTCTAGCAGCTGCATGCAAATGAGCTCCTCTTCGGCTCTTCCTCCTCTAATCCATTCTCTTCTTACCCAAATCGGCAAATTGGGAGCAGATGGAGGTGTAGGGCGAAACTGATGACCCATCCTGAGCTCCTCCTCAAGCTCTCAAGGTCCTGTGGGGAGACATGAGGGGCGGAGATGGCAGTCGAGGTGGAGCAAAGGTGGGCTCATCGGAGGCTACTTCCGACAGTCCCTCGGTTGATTTGTGGGTGCATGACCATGGTGTGGACATGAGGAATCTCATGGTGGTGGTGGCCTAGTCCGATGTGGTCCTAGATGGGCTAGCGGTGGCGACGCCCGTGGTGGCACCAAAGAGATCGACGGTGGGGAGCTTTGGTGATGAGGCTACCTGGGAGAGGGCAGGAGAAGGTTTAGGATGTGGAGGTGGCCACGCTGACGCTGAGGGTGTGGCATGGAGTAGCTGCGATTAGCGGATCGACACGAACGGTGGTGTGACCAAAGCATAGCAATGGTGCGGCTTCAGCAATGGCATATCAAGTAAACTCAATCACTGCCCTATGAATTCCTATTATTAGATCGTCGAAGAATTTATGCAGTAGCTCATAACTTGCTTGCTATTGTCAAGGAACATGTTTACAACCAATTTTGTTTAGGGTTTACATGGATGTGTTTATGAATGTACGTGTATGTGTCTGAGAATATCGTCTGAAATTCCTCCAATATTTTCAACTAATTTTTGGCCATTTTTCACCAAGTTTTGGCCAATTTTATTTGAATTTTGAATTTCATTTGAAAGTTTCGGCACAAAAACTACCAAAATTTTCTAAAAATCACTATAATCGGTTCTATTGCTGACCTCCTGTAAAAAAGTAAAAATGGTAATCAAAACCTGGTCTCATCTTGGCAAATTATAACCATATACACTGAATCCCCATCAAGCAAGGGTTTATATGGCTAACCAACACCTGATGCGCCTTCTAATTTTTATTGCACACCAAAAATCCAGTAGCTCAATAGTTAATCATACACATACCCACTACCAAATTAATAACTAAAATTCTAGTCATATGCATACCACCATGACCATCTCATAATCTTACATTTACAAATCTAAATTGAGGGTACGAGTTTATTGATTTGGCTCATAAGACCCATCCAATATTTATATGGTACTCCGATTAACTGTTTGCGATCAAATAATACAGTGCTAGTTTCTCCCAATTCTAGCATCTACGACTCACATAATTATTGCTTAAGTCATCCAACCAATTGTGCGTGATTAAATATTCCTTTGATTCAACCTCCATATCTCGTCAAATATCATGACGAGTTGATAATAAAATCCTTATTCATCTTAAATCAAAAATTACTAAAAGCTTCTAATTAATTTAACCTTTGATTTCGGTATGACTCCAAAATAATATTACTTGATCAAGTAATATAGTAAAACATTTGTTCTAACATCCACTGACATAATACCACTAGGTCACACCTAGAGACAATTAAGACCTATTAGAGACTTATACCGGTTCTAGTCTATCAAAAACATTTTATGCCAAACATGCATAAAAAATACAATGATAAATGGTGTTAATGCAACATGCATAGCTAAATTGCATAAATATTAATATTTCACTGATGACACTAGGCGTGCCAACTGCCATTGAACACGATCTACTCGGTCACTCGTGTATAGTTGTCAACGTCGCCACCAAATTCACATCTCTCCGGGCCACTTGTGCATAGTCACCAGCGTCACCGCTAGATCCATGCCTCTGCCTTTTCTTCTTTCTTCTTTTTTCTTTCTTTTCTTCCTCTTTTTCTCTTTCCTCTCTCCTCATTTCTTTTGCTACTCACATGTCAGTATGCAACTGACTCTCTCTCTCATCTTTTCTTACCATTCCTTTAATTAATACTTCTCTTTTTCTTTTCCACCTGATGTGCCTGTTCTTCTCTATCCTCCTTCATTTCTTCTTTTCCTGCAGCGGTAGCACCTCTATTCTCTCTCTTCCTCAATTTTCTTTACTCCTCCGTTTCTTTCCCATCTCCATTTTCTTCTCCTCCACCTGATGGCTGCTGATTTTCTCCCTCTTCTCTTCTTCTCCATCTTCTCTTTCTTTTCTTTTCTTCCTCCCACAAGCACTCCTACATCTCTCTATAGCATTTTTTCCACCTTTCTTTTTCTCCATTTCCTTCCATGCTCCACCCGCATCACCTCCTGCTTCTTCTCTAGGCCAATAGCACCGAGTTAGGCCGTCGACCACCTACTTCTGCTACCGGTCTACGCTAGACACCATCGCCGGTCTGCGTCAACTCCGGCTGACTACCAGCGTAGCCTCCTCTCTGCGCTACTCCTGCTCCCTTGTGCCAGGCCACTGCTGCCTTCTCCTCTGATCACACCTTGGCTGCCCTCCTGCACGCTGTTAGCTAGCTCAGTCACCGCGCCATAGGCTCTGTTGACCCAGGGATGGAACTTGACACGAACACACGGTGGTTAAGAACACGCACGAACACCTCTACTCCAACTCAAGACACACTAGTTTGCACTGTAGCAATCCACCACCTGCTTTTCCATTTTCTCATTTATAGACTCTGATTACATGTGTACAGGCTAAAACTACCCAACTCTTCCGGCCACGATCTTCATGACTTGCACACTCCCCACTACCCGTATGACTTGCTCCATAAACCATCACACTCGATTTAGTGGACACGACCAGTCACATGTAGACAAACTACTATTGGCCTGGTCTACAACCACGCACAATCCTTCGACCACTTCTCCGACCATAGCTTATCGACCAATATCTCCAGTTGTTCCACTCACACAGATGGTACTACCAGTCTTCAAGCATGACCGGGTATTATAGTACGAGCACCGACCATCAACCACTATGTAGCTCGAATTACGACTGTGACTTCTATGACTATTGTACTACGTCCACTGTAGCACGAGTACTACTATAGTACTACTCTGAGTATCGACTGCATCGACTTACAACTACGACCACTGCACAGTTCGACTTACGACTACGACCACTATGCAGTTCGACTTGCGACTATGACTACTGCAACCGGTCTCCGACTCTAGGTCTTCGACTTGCACTCGACATATGACTACAGAGTACTCGAATACACCAAGTACTTGATACGACTACACAGTACTCAACACACGAGTACGACCACACAATACTCAACACACGAGTACTCGACACAACTACACAGTACTCGAACAAACCGAGTACTCAACATACAACCACTAACAACAACACAACAAGTTTAGTTCTAACAATCATCCCCTTAATCTCATTGCCATTATTATTGAGTACCTTCACTCCGACCTTCATAGCAGTGCCAGTTCGTCATCGGCGTCAGCCATCATGAGATGCGCCTCCGCCTTCTTCAGCTTGTGGCACTCACTAGCAAAGTGCCCTCGTATGCCACAGTTGTAGTAGTTCACCTTCTTCTTGTTGGACCACCACTCACTGGTCTGCGAGTCATTGTCATCCTCGTTGTCATCATCGTCCTCGTGGTCATCTCTACGACCACGACCATCTTTGATGCCGCCACCTCCACGATCACGGTTCTTCCTCACACCGCTGCCTAACCCTTCCTTCTTCTTATTGAGGATCTATCACTTCCCACGCGTGAGCAACAGATGCTCACTCTATTTGGCATCGATTTCAATGCACTCGTCATAGGCCTTGTACCGCCCAACAAGGTCTTCAACTGTGAGGATCTTCAAGTCCACACACTGCTCGATGGAGGTCACAAGTTGCATGTAGCACGACAGGGCGGCCGAAGAAACCTACAAACAACGGCAATTTCATCTACCGTGGTGTCGCCCAATGCTCGGATGCTAGAGATGACCGATGTCACTCGACCGATGAAGTCTTCGACGGACTCCCTTTCCTCCATCTTCAGCCCTTTGAAGTCTCTCTTGAGGGATTGTAGCTTGGCTTCACACACGCGCTCGTGCCCCATGTGCACCGTCTTGATCACCTCCCATGCCGACTTGGTCGTATCCTTCCTGGTGAGAAAAGACATGGGCTCTTCCAACACTGACTAGTAGATGGCGTATAGTGCCATTCGATCCTTCTAGTACCCAGCGGCACTAGGTTTGATTGCTTCCCACACACTCTGAGCCTGAAGCACCACCAGCATCTTCATCGCCCAGACGGTGTAGTTCGTGCAAGTGAGCTACGGGTATGACAACATCATCGTGCTCTCCCTCTTCACGGCCACCTGTGATCTGGAGGCAGACAAATCACCTCGAAGCAGGCTGTGAACCGATGGCAGAGACATACCCCTTCCTTCTCTCGGCATCTTCTTGGCTCATGGGAATCACCAAGTCTTTTTCTCCTCCTACACACATAAGTCTTCCTCGGTTTCTTCTCTAACAAATGAAGAACACCAAGCTCCGATACCAATTGTTGGCCCAGGGACGGAACCTAACGCGCACACCTAGTGGTAAAAAACACACACGAACACCTTTGCTCCAACTCAAGACACATGAGTTTGCACTGCATCAATCCACTGCCTGCTTTTCTATTTTCTCATCTATTTATAGACTCTGATTACAAGTGTACAGGCTAAAACTACCTGACTCTTCCGGCCATGATCTCCATGACTCGCACACTCCCCACTACCCGTATGGCTTGCTCCACTAAACATCATACTCAGTTTAGTGGACACGACCAGTCACATGTAGACTAACTACTATCTGGCCCAGTCTACGACTGCACACAATCCTTCGAGTTCTCCTTTGATTCCTTTCACCATGTCCAATCGACCACGATTTGGGGATGGCTGCAGCTTGGCCGCACATGGCAGCGAGCAGAAGAAAGGGCTGAGATGGCTAAAGGTATGGGGAAATTTTAGATGCATCAGGTGAGCTACAAAAACTATGAAAATTTTTATGACTCTTGATATAGTGCATATCATTGTGTAAAATTTTTAGAATTTTATCTAACTTGGATTTGTATTAAAAATCTTGGAAGGATACTATTATGTGTATTCAGCATTGTTTCAATTTATGTAATTTTGAAAACATTTTCAAAAATGTTTAAATTTTGTTTCTAATACCATATGTGTGTGTGTGTGAGTGAGTTTTTGAAATGATTTCTATTATATATTTTCTCATGCTAACTTTTGATCATCTTTTTAGATTTTATTTTGAATTCAATTTGGATTACAACCAATGCACATTTTGTTTTCCAAAAGTTTTATGTTTGCAAATTATTTTTCCAAAGAAACTCCAATAAAAGCCAAGGAAATTAAATGCATGTAAAAAGTTTTAAATTGTCCTCAATTTTGCATCTCCTAGAATTTGGGATGTTAGAAATCTACCCGCTTAAAGAGAATCTTGTCTCCGAGATTCGGATGGAGAGGAATAGAGGTAGAAAGATTGGATCACTTTGTTACAATCCAATCCACTGATATCCTTCACACCAAAATTTTTTTGACTCTAATGCCATCAGTACCGGATTTTGAATCTCTTCATTTGTATCTACTATACTTTGAATAGAGCTATCCCTTAATCTTAGTAGTTGATCATGACTCACACCAAATCTATTTAATTCAATCTCTCTCAATTTAACACATTAATAATCAAAATAATCACTAGTAATCTCAGATAATTATGATTCAATCACCACACTCTAAGTCTCAAAAATTCAATCCATAGTGGCTCCCCACTCATGATTTATTTCATATGCACCCATATATAAATCAAATTCCAATTCCTACTTCCATTCTCATATGGCATATACTCTTATAAACTTATCTTGTACCAAGATTGTATTCCAATATATTTCTAATTGATTATTATTGTGACTCCATTTATCTTCCAATACATTAGCCTTCTAAGGGTGGTAATGGACGTCTAATTTGTAATCCATGATTAGCTTTAACCATCTTCGTCGTTGGAGGTTGATGTTTGTTTTGGTCAAAATGTACTTGCAACTCTTGTGATCCGTGTAGATATCACAATGATATCTGATCAGATAATCCACCAATTTTTTAGAGCATGCACCACTGATGCTAATTTTAGGTCATGGGTTGGACAATTATCCTCATGGGGACAAAGTTGTCAAGATGCATTGGCCATGACTTTCCTCCTTGCATAAGCACATAGCCAAGACCTTGGCATGAGGCATCATAGTAAATTTCAAAATCCATGTGTATGTCTGGCAGGACTAATACAAGGGTGGTGGTCAACCTCTTCTTCAATTCTTGAATACTCTTTTCACAAGCATTTGGCCATTCATACTTTTTCTTTCTTGAGTAGGTGGGACATTGGTCTAGACAGTTTAGAAAGTCCTTCTATGAAGCATCTATAGTATTCGGCCAATCTGAGAAAACTTCGGACTTTGGTCACTGTGGTGGGTTGCTTCCAATCTAAAACAGCTTCGACTTTGGATAGGTCAACTTCTACTCCTCCAGCAGACACAATATGTCTGAGAAAACTAATCTTGTGGAGCCAGAAGTCACACTTACTGTACCTGGCATACAACTAGTGTTTTTCCAGCTTCTCTAGGACCAATCATAGATACCCTATGTGTTCCTCAGTGGTCTTGGAGTAAATTAGGATGTTGTCTATGAACATAACCACAAATTTGTCCAGATATTCCCTGAATACATTGTTCATGAGGTTCATGAAGTAGGCTTGGGCATTGGTCAAGCCAAACGACATCACTGTAAACTCATATGGACTATACCGGGTGGTAAATGCTGTTTTGGGTATGTCTTCTTCCCAATTTTGAGTTGATGATATCCTGACCTCAAGTCTATCTTGGAGAATACAGAGGATCCTATAAGTTGACCAAACAGATCATCAATATAGGGCAAGGGGTACTTGTTCTTGATGATTACATCATTGAGTGTTTTATAGTCCACATACATTCTGACGGTGTTGTCCTTCTTCTTTATAAAGAGTACCAGCGAACCCCAGGGGGATGAGCTAGGTCTGATGAATCCTTTCTCTTATAAGTCCTCAATCTATATCTCGAGCTCTTCAAGTACATCTACTACCATTCGGTAGGGTCACTTGTCAATTGGGGCGGTCCTTGGTTTTAGTTTGATCACAAACTCTATGTCCCAGTCTGGTGGCATGCTGGCAATTCATCAAGAAAACTTCTAAGTAATCCTGAACTACAGGGATTTCTTCTAGCTGCTTTTCTTTAAGATGATGGATTGCAAGACCCAAGAAGGGATGATCCATGCTAACCTTTATTGTCAATCCAGGGTATTTGGTTAGTACCACCTGTCTATTGGCACGGTCTATCATTCCTTGGAATCTGCCCAACCAATTCCTTGGTATCATTCCAAGGTTTGGGATGACAATACCATAAGGTCTATTGTTATTGTATGAGCACAACAGGGGCATAGGGTACCCCTTTCCCCTTGGGGGTATATGGACTAGGAGCTAAGAGCTGATCGACAGAGAGAGAATAAGCTAGTGAGAAATGAGTGGCATGGGGCCTCTCGCACACCTCATGGGGGTTTATATATACATGAGTGGGATAGGATGACAAT
Organism: Dendrocalamus latiflorus; assembly: GCA_017311315.1. NCBI lineage: Eukaryota > Viridiplantae > Streptophyta > Magnoliopsida > Poales > Poaceae > Dendrocalamus > Dendrocalamus latiflorus. The sequence goes on along the minus strand of CM029642.1, from coordinate 20,109,086 downwards.
TTCCCATCCTATCCCTTAATAATTACAAAAGGTAAGGGTACATTGGTACATTCCCTTATACTATTGGGCATGTTACAAGGCCCAGTCGTTTGGGGCTGGGCTACCCCCACAATAGTACTCTCTCGACAGCAAGCGTGGAGGTCCTGAGGGGTGAGTTGACATGGCCATTTGGCCCAATCCCCCATCCACCGACAACAAGCATAGAGGTCCCAATCGACAAGCTGATGCAACTGGTAGCTCCAGCCCCTGGGGGTGAGCATGCTCTAAACCTCCTGGAGCAGGGTTCTTCTTGGACTAATTATGACGTGTTCATGGAATTGCTCAACAGAGCCTGAGCAGCCACATTGAGGTGGTGCCCCAGACTTGGGTGGCACATGGTTAGCTGCCCCTCTGAGGAGATGCCTACGAGGAGGGCGATGAAATCCCTCGACGCAACCGTAGCCGCCTTGTCGAGGTCGAGCCCCTAACGTGAGTGGCGCTTAGAGGGGGTCATGGGTCTATCAATGAGACCTAGTCGTATAGTGCCTCACGGCTATGTCACTCCTGACATGGTCATAGGCGTCGACGTAGTCAGCGGTGGGATGAGGACTTGAAGCACGCGCTCTGTCCCTAGCCTTCGGACGAGCAATGACAAAGGCACGACCACGAGGCAATCGAGCATAAACGAAGACTCGACCCCGAAGCAATCGGATGAGTGTTGATGAAGTCCTGACCATGAGGTGGTCGTACAATGCCTCACAACCACATCACTCCTGACATGGTTGTGGGCATCAATGTAGTTGGTGGCGGGATGAGGAATTGAAGTGCATGTGCTCCGTCCCCACCATTCGAACAAGCGTCAATAAAGTCAGTGATGGGATGAAGACTTAAAGCGCATGCTTCGTACCCCACCACTCAGACAAGTGTCGACGAAGTCGACGGTAGGATGAAGACTTGCGTGCGCACTCTGTCCCCCACCCTTCGGATTTGCATTGTTGAAGTTGGCGGTGGGACGAAGTCTTGAAGTGCTCGTGCTCCATCTCCACGCTTCGGACTAGCGTCGATGAAGCCTCAACCACAAGGTGGTCAGACAGCTGTTGATGAGGTCTTAACCACGAGGTGGCCATAGACGTCGACAAAGATATGACCACAAGGTGGTCGCAGGTATCGACGGAGTCGGTAGGGATGAAGGCTTTGAAGCGTGTGCTCCATCCCCCATCCCGACCACGTGGTTGTGGGTGTCGATAAAGACTTGACCATGAGGCAATCGGATGAAGTCACAACCATGAGGTGGTCATGCATCGATGAAGTCTGGACCCCAGAGCAGTCAGAGGAGCATCGATGGAGTCATGACCACCACGTGGTCATAGAATGCCTCATGACTACGTCGCTTATGACGTGGTCATGGTCATCGACGTAGTCAGCCACGATCTGAGCCCCACACTTCGAATGAGCATCGACAAAGTTGGCAGTGGGACGAAGACTTGAAGCGGGCACTCCATCCCCCACTGCTAGGATGGGTGTCAATGAAGTTCCGATAGTGAAGTGTCAGATGAGTGTGGATGAAGTCCTAGGCACGAAGTGCCGGATAAGTGTCCGTGAAGTCCTGACGAGGAGGCGGTCAGAGAGTGCCTCACGACCATGTGGCCATGGGCATCAACGAAGTTGGCGGCGGGGCAAAGACTTGCACGTGTGCTCTGTCCCCCACCCTTCAGACTAGCATCGATGAAGTTGGCGGTGGGACAAAGTCTTGAAGTGCACGTCCACTATCCCCATGCTTCAGATTGGCATCGACGAAGCTCGACTATGAGGTGGTTGGACAACCATCGACAAAGTCTCCACCACAACATGGTCGTAGATGTCAATGAAGATGCGACAATAAGGTGGTCACAGGTGTCGACGAAGTCGGTGGCAAGATGAAGGCTTTGAAGCATGTGCTCTGTCCCCCACCCTGACCATGTGGTCGTGGCCATCGACAAAGACTCGACCACAAGGTGATCAAACAAAGTCGCGACCACGAGGTGGTTGTGCGTTGTCGGATCTCAGAGCAACAACTCCGAAACCCTCTGTGTTAATCACACTAGTCCAGGATCAGCTAGTGCACACAGTGGATAACAAAGACAAATATCATGCATAATGACCAACTTTACTTAACTGAATATGGGCCTGATGACCAAAGCTTACATCCATGGCACATAAGCCAAAATTAAATATAAACAACGAAAAGAAAAAACCGAAGCAGAAGAAGCCCACTGAGCCTGCCCACAGGCAAACGACAATGAGACGCGGCCTATACATCCTGATCCTCACCGAAGTCGAAGTTGTCCTCTGAAAAATGATGAATTAAGCAACATGAGCACATAAAGTATCCCACAAGTTACACCAAGAGGTTTAACAGAGTTAATGCATGCATAAGGATTGACAAAGGAAGGCATAATAAGGTTAATTGAGCGAGAAGCAAGATTGAAGTAAATATTGTAAGTAGATTCAAAAGCTGAATTTTATACAATAAATAGAAATACGATTTTGATAAAATAATATCGTTAGTGCAGGCTTCAACCAAACACTAACCTATCCATAGGTATCCCACCTAGACCATCTTTGCTCAAAACGATATCATATGGATTCCATCATCCGTACACTTTTTAATCTCTCATGGATTCCATCCACCCATAAGGTTTTCATAAACCATTTTGAAAAAACAAATTCTAATCCATGAAAAAGTTTACTCAGCTTGCCCATGACCGTGGGCATGGCTATCCAGGATAGATTATACACTCTGCAGAGATTGTACAACTTTACCCACAAGACATGATCATCCCATATTGCCACCGAATAAACACACTTCCTTTGGTATGCAGCGAGGAGATCATGGCAAGGCTTTTACAATGCAAAGCCTTCAACCTGGCCAAACCAACACTGAGGTTTTACCACAAGTTGGAGCCCCCTCTTGAGACGAGTGAGACTTCTCATGGCCTATGCCACACTCACTTTCAACCGACAGTGAGACTCAGGTTGGGACCCACAAATTAATTAGCTAGGACTATCCCATACCAGCCTTGTGGTAGTATGAAAGGGCTTTGTAGCAGTAGCTCACAGACCAGTCCTTAACCGACTTAGGCACCAACCATATAACCCTTGTGCCTGGCAATCAACATTGTGTCACCAAACAACAATGCATGCCAACAAGCACCCACAACCTAACCATTTTCCTAAGTCTAAACCATGTTTTTATAATTTGTTTTGCAATAACTTATAGACTTTCTTGACTCACCAAAGTCAAGAATACAATTGAAAAGCCTATCATTTTATGCGAAAAAAGGTTATCCCAAAATAAAAATTATGTCTAAGCAGGTCTAAGCATTTGATACAAAATTTCTCTAGGCCATACTAGTGTATTAACTAGAGTTTTATCTAAGGTGACAAGGCATGTTGAGGTTCAATGTCAAATTTGGCCATATACAAAGGAATTTGGTGTAACTAAAGTTTAAATCAGATTTGAACTAATTTGAATAAAAGTACGCATGCATAATTATTTAAAAACAACATAAATAATTTAAATTACTTGGGAACAACATGATCAAATGTGTAACTTGCCTGGCTCAAAGTCTTGGTGCAACGAATCGTCGAAATCGTACTCTCCGGAAGAGTCGTAGTCTACGCACGAAGAACCACAACGAATAAATTCAAATAAAATCCAAAAATTATAAAATATATATTGTGGGATATATTATGATTTTAGTTGAATTTAGGAGAAAGAATCAACAGATTCAGAGTTTGAACGACGAAGAACGAGTCATCGGAATATCGGTTGGAAAGGAAATTGCTGGAAAATATCAAACGAAGGAATAGTTCTCAAAATCTTTTTGGCTGGATTTCTAGTTTGCTAGTGTGCAACACAAGTGGGGAATGAGTAGAGGAGGTGGTGGTTCAATTTATAGGCGAAGAGGAGGAAGAGAATGGCCGAAGTAATGGCCTGAAATAAAAGGAATGTCGGTTTTCAATGCATGAATGCAAGAAACTGAAATTTTAATGATTAAAACTGAAATGGAATTGATGTTTGGCAATGAATAAAGGTGTTCTTGTTGCATGCCAATTAATTTGGTAGAAGGGATTGATTTTGCTTGCTTGCATGAATGGCTCACGATGGCTTTAACTGAAGAATAGAGTGTTTGTTGGTCTGATGCGTGGAGATGGACAACAAAGGAAGGAATAAGAAATACTAGGCTAAAAGGGTATAGTCCAAACACCTGAAAAGAATCCATGGCACTAGGTGTGGTGAGAACTTTGGAGTTAAGCGTGCTTGAACAAAAAAAAGACTTTGGCCTGGGACAGATATCTCATTATTTTTAGAAAAAGAGAAGTGCCAAGAAAAATACTTCAACCTAGAAAAATAGAATGTATTTTATCGAGATTTCACAAGATTTGAATTTTGGAAGTGCACAGAAAATTTTGAATGGAACTGAGGCTTTCAAAATGAACTAGGCATTGAAATTTAAATTTTAAAATTTTGGAATACTAAAGAAACTTCCAATATTTAAAATAATGGTAGAAATAGATAGTTTGGAATTTTTATGAATTTAGAAATTTGAACGGGCTCAATCGGAGTTAGGATGAAGGAGAACGGGCTTCTGGAAGTTTAAAGCTAAAGAAAAAGAAAAATGCTGATTTTTTGAATTATTTTTATGCTGAAAAATTGGATTATGATGTCAGCATCTAATTTCATTTTTTGGTTGATTTATTTTTACATTGAAAATGATTTTATTTGACTGACAGGTGGGGTCGGGTTTATGGTGGACTGGGTTCATGGATTGGCTTGGTTCACCATGGACTCAGTTCACCACTAACGTGGAAAGGAAAAGAGGAGGTGGCAGCCAAGTGCTGACGTGGTTGAGCCAAGGTGCCATGTGGCTGCCACACAGCTGCCATGCAAGCACGGTGCTAACACGGCATGGCCGGCCCAAGGCGGCGCTCTGGTCCACGGGCTCGCCGGTCCTCCGGCACTAGGCGACGGCGGCTGAGGGGTGTAACAGCAAGAGGGGAAGGCGAGGAAGTGAGCTTACCTTGGCACAGGGTTTGAGGGGGCTCGGAAATGGGCCGACGATGAGGTGAGGTGGCGACGTTTGGGTAGTGGCGGTGACAGGGTTCCGGCGGCTTCGCTCGACGGAGGGGCGCAAGACGTGCGCATGGCAACGAGGAAGGCGTTGGTGACGTCGACGAGGCACGAGAGTAACCAGGGCAGCAGCAATTTCTCATTGGAGCTCACTGGGTGGCTAATGAGGAACACTGCACGGGGAAGACTCACGAAAGAAGAAATTGGAGGCGGGGCGTGGTGCGGTGTGCCGAGAGGAGCTCGGGGAAGGGTTTGTATAGGCGGGAGTGATGAACGACGGCCGGTTACTTGCCGGAATTAAGGTCGGCACAATGGGGCTTAAAGAGGGATTTAATGGGAGTAAAAGAGGGGAAATGCGGTGGAGTAAACTCGGGCAGCTTAGTCGCCGATAATGGCATTGAATGCTAGAGCTAACGGGAAGAAATGGTCGAAAATTAAAAGCTCGAGGGGGCATCAATGGTGGCAGACGGAGGAAGAAGAAGGGGAGGTGGAAGGAAGGGCCGACATGCAGGGCGTGAGGAAAGAGAGAAGGGGAGGGGCGGGCGTACGGATGACCGACACGTGGCGAAGAAGAAAATCACAACCGTCGGATGAAGAATGAAGAGGTAAGTGAAGACGGAGGGTTGAGATTAAATTGAGCGACGGTGGATTGAACCAGGGCTTGACACGTGTTAGCCTAGGGAGATTTTGACTTTAAAATTCTATTTTTGATTTCCAGAAACACTAAGAAGCTTTGAAAATACTTAGAAAATATCAAGTAAAGCCTAAAAATTCTAGAAAAATTCTCAAACATTCCTGGAAATATTTTAGACTTAGAAAAATATTGCCAACTTAAAGTTGGTCTTGTATTTTTTACAAAAATACTTTTTAGCTTTGAAATTGATTTTTAAAATCCTGAAAAGCACAAAAATCCAGATAAAATCAAAATGCTTTAAAATAATTAATTTGAAATAGTATTTTTATATAAATTGAAAATACCATTTGTTTAATAATATTTTTATGTTTTTAGTTAAATTACTTTTAAGAAAAGCCTTTTTTAACAACTGAAAACAGGCTAATAAAATCTCCAAAAGTGAAGCAACCAAAGAACACTTATTTTTATTTTAAATTAAATTAAATTTAATTATTTTTTATTGAATATTTTAAAATAAACAGCTGGGCTGTTACATGCGTCGATGAAGTCTCAACCCTAGAGTGGTTAGAGGAGCGTCGATGGAGTTGCAACCACCACGTGGTTGTGGAATGCCTCACGACTACATTGCTTATGATGTGGTCATGGGCGTTGATGTAGTCAACGGTGGGCCGAGGACTTTGAAGCGTGCGCGCTCTGTTCCCCACCCTTCGGACGGGTGTCAATGAAGTTTCAACCACGAAGTTCGGACGAGCATGGACAAAATCCTGGGCACAAAGTGTTAGACGAGCGTCCATGAAGTTCTAATGATGAGGCAATTAGAGAGTGCCTCATGACTACATGGTCATGGGCATCGATGAAGTCGGCGGTCAGGCAAAGACTTGAAGCGCACGCGCTCCGTCCCCCACCCTTTGGATGAGTATCGATGAAGTCAGCGCTGGGATAAAGACATAAAGTGTGCGCTCCCCCTACCACCCCGCTCAGACAACTATCGTCGATGCCATGACCATGAGGTGGTCAGACGATTGTCAACGAAGCCTCAACCCCAAAGCAGTCGAGTGTCAATGAAGTGTCGATGAAGCATCGACCCCGAAGCGGTCAAGCATCGACTAAGTCATGACCATAAGGTGATTGGATGAGTGTCGATGAAGTCTGGACCACAAGGTGGTCGAATGAGCATCGACGAGGTCTCAACCACAAGGTGATCGTAGGTGTCAACAAAGTCTCGATCTCGAGAGGTCGGACAAGTGTCAACCTTGAAGCGATCAAGCATCGATTGAGTCCCAACCACGAGGTTATCAGACGAGCATCGACAAAGTCCAGACCACAGGACGAGGGGCTAGGCCAAATGGCCATGTTAGCTCGCCCCTCAGAACCTTTGTGCTTGCTATTGAGGGAGTACTATTGTAAGAGTGGTCTAGCCCCAAATGACATAGACTTGTAACAGGCCCAATAGTATAAGGGAATGTACCCATGTACCCTCACCTTTTGTAATTATTAAGAAGTAGGATGGGAAATTCCCATCCTATCCCACGCATGTATATAGATACCCACAAGAGGGGATCGAGAGGACTCATGCCACTCATTTCTCACTAGCTCACTCTCTCTCTGTCGGTCGACTCTTAGCTCCTTGTCCATATCCCTCCAAGGGGGAAAAGGGTATCCTGTACCCCCTGTTGTACTCATACAACAACATCTGCTGAGAATCCAAAGTCTTCCATGGTAATCTCTACTTTGGGGCTTACTGATGTCATAGGTCTCTTCAGTCTACAAGTTAGCAATTTAAGCATTTCAACAAACTTTCTAGATATGAATGAATGCAAAGCACCAGAATCAAATAGAACTTGTGTAGGTACTGACTTAACTGGGAATGCACCCATTAGCATTCCAGTAGCTTCCTGAGCTTCTTCTGCAGTGATGTGTTTCACACGGCCTTGGTTGGGTGTTGAGGCATTCCTAGATGCTTGCGGAGTTTGATGGCTCTTGTTGGGAGTTCACGTTTGACCTCAAGTCAGGGTAGCTCCCAAGTTGAACTTCACTGGCATGACTTGGCGATTCAGGCATCTACTAGTGAAGTGCCCTTTCTCCCTACAACTTAAGCAATGGAGTTGTGTTGCCAGGTTGGTCGTAGAAGATTACCCTGTGGGATGAGGAGTGCAGAGCACATTCCTACTAGGACGCAGGGCTGGAGCTGGAGCTTTTGGTGGGGTAGCTGCAACTTGCCTGAAGAAGGGGTTGCCATGATATACTAGCTTCTAAGTATAATTACCTTAAGGTCTCTGGGCTACCATCTTTCATTTGCGGTTGGCCTCCTTCATTCTCCTCTTATTTTCCAAAATGAGAGCCTTGTTCACCAGGTGGTGGAAACTGGGATGGTCTTGGATGATCAGCTACATTCTCATTTCTTCGTGCATGCCTTCTAGAAAGCGACCAATCTTCTCTTCTTCATCGGCTACTTCTCCTAGAGCGTAGTGAGCCAATTGGTTGAGTTAGATCAAGTACTTATTGATCAACATGTTTCCTTGCTTCAAAGCTTGAAACTCATTCTTTTTCATCCTCATAATGCTAGCAGATACAAAGTTTGTTTTGAAGGAATCCTTGAATTCGATCCAGGGGATCACATGGCTTGTTGGTTCAGTTTCTTCTTCTTCTTGCTCTTTGGTGTTCTCCTCTGCTACTTGCTCATGTTGTACTTCCTACCCTTCCTCTTGTACTTGTTGTCCTCAGCCATCGAGCTATCTCCTCCATGAGTGGCGAGGTAATTTTCCCACCAAGCAGCTGTGGATCGCTTGAGCTGGTGGGTGGTAAAGTCCACTTTATCTTCTTTGACACATCAGACAAGCTGAAAATTCTTTTCAATGTCGCAAAGCCAATCTTCTACATTGAATGGCTCATTGGCAGATGAAAATGTCAAGGGTCTGGTCTTTAGGAAGTCTGCCAGCTTGGAGTTGTGACTTGCTGCCCCTACCTGCTGACTGGCGGACAGTGCTTGGAGAATATGAGTCTGCTGGGCCATGACTTAGGCCATGGTTACATGCACTAACAGAGGGGAAGGAAGATTCTGATCATGGCCACGGTCTCTTCCTCAGCCTGTGGCACTTGCAGTTTGACGAGTGGTGGCACCACGTCCTCGGGCAATGGCTCTTTTAGGGGCCATCTATAAGAACAGCTTAGGGTTTAGGTCTAAGGATATATAAGGGTTCACTAGCCCTCTAAGAGCACAACAAAAGAACCATCCATCAAGAGAAACAATAAAATACAATACAAAGCCTAAAGTGGCTACATTACATTAAGGGGATAAGTGTTACATGACTTCTAGACACAGCATATAGGCCATGCTAAGTTAGGACACTAAGGTGTCCTTGTGTAACTAGCACAGGCGAGCTGAGGCAAAATGCTTCGCATCATAAATAGCAGCAGAGCAGTGGCTATGAGGATGCTCAATCTGAAAGGTATGGAAATTGAATTCCCTTCCCATGCTACAGGAATACCTCCATCAAGCAAGATTCCTAGTCCAAGATCTAGGTCTTTTGGCCCCCAAAAATGGGTTGGTAGCAATAACCTAGATACTGCATCAGCTGGCGGAGGAGGCTAACGAACTCTCCGTCAACCTCACTGTGAGAAAAGAAATCCCACGGGCCCTCAGAAGCTAATCTGACCATCTACAATTTTGAACCAAGAGAGTTAGAACCAGAGTAAAACATAAAGATAAGTAATGGTAAGTATAAAACTAAGAGCAATGAGTAAGAGCAGTAATTATGCTATATTTTGATCAAAGCTTTTCTTATCCTTTTGAAAAGAAGCCTCAAGTCCTTAGTTACGACCAGTCTAGCTAAGGTTTCTATAGCTGTATGCTCTGATACCAGCCCTGTTGGACCTAGATTTAGGCAATTTAGAATCCTCTGTGAAATCACTGTACTATTCCCAAGATTAGTAGATAGTGCTCATAGATACATTGTTGAATCATTACATACATGATGTAAACCATACCATTCATTAATATTACAAAGCATAGGAGTTAAGTATACCACATCAAGCCAAGTTTACATTAGGGTTGAATAGGCCAACTAATTACATTACACAAAAGCGAAAGCGGTGGCGGAATCAAAAGAGGAAGGCGCATCTCATTATAGGCAAGCGACTGAGATAAACTATGTGCGATCGATATTAACCAAGGACCTAATCAATATGGGTGCACACCTAGGTTGACTAGTCAACTAGATTGGGGTGAGAGCTAGACTACTAGGGCCTAAAATTATTCTCCACCATCTTCTACTCCATTAGCTCCTTGCTCCTCATAGTAGGCATAGTGACCTTGGTCCATAGGCTCTGAAGGGGGCTTAGGGGTGAAGGTGATTACAAACCATAGTGCTCTATGAGCCAACAAACAGGATGCAAGTATTTATACATGCAAGGCTTGACAAGAAAGGTTCAAGTTCTTTTATTTGCTAAGGCAACATATCAATTTCCCAATAATTAACAAATCCTACGACTTAGCATTTTATACCATTCAGGTTTTATTATAGAGAATGAAAGTGTGCATTATTTATAACGATGTAGGTTTCATCCACCTATTACATGGTTCACAATGCTAAATTTTGATTACTTGGTTACATCTACCAATATTAACCACACTAGGTTACATCCACCCAAGAAAAATCCAAATTAGGGTTACATCCATCTGATGAGTTTTCATCCCACCCACGAAGATTTTTAAAGTAGAAACTGAGTCAAGTAAGTCCCATGCCCGCCCTTGACCATGGGTATGGTTGTTCGAATAGTTTATACTTTGTAGGGATTATACATCTTTACCCACAAGAGATAATCAACTTGTTATATTTTACACATTTATTTGGACATGTGAATCAAGAAGATCATCACAAAGTCTTCACAATGCATCTCCTAGTGTAAGCTACACCCGCTAAGATTTCATTCGAGGGTGATTCTACCACACCCAGACCCCCTTTTGTGCCACACAATGGCTTATACTAGTGACATGACCCATGTCCATGATGGCTTAAGCCAACAATACGACTCATGGGTCATGCCAATGCTGCAACTCGCATCAGTGGATACAAATTATTTAGCTAGGTTGATACCGTTATAGACTTGTGGCTATACTATTTTACATTGGGAGGTCATCACATGATTAAGTACTTAAAATTATCTAGGTCGTACATGCCACAAATCACCATTTCTCATGCAACATTCACACCATCCATCCACCCGGATATGGTAACATCAAGTTTTTAGGGTTTCGAGAAGCATAAACTAGGTTATATTAAAGTATTAGTCATTTACACCCAATGACTGCCCAAAACAATTTTCATGTTTAAGAGATGATGATTATGGCAGTTTAATGCCCTTGGTACTTAAGCAAAGCTAGCATGGCACTTAAGTACTCACTATAGCTAGTTAAGTTACCAATAGTATCTAGGGTGACAAAGATTATGTGATTCAATTATCAAAGGATGGCATAACGATACTTACATTATCAAGTGGGCATGCAACTATCCTTAAGTTTAATATACGTTTGCGTAATAAATAAAGTATGCAATTTGATAATTTAAATGAACATAATTTTCATAAAATGTAGGGCCAATATAACCAAAATGTTAACTCCTGGGTTGGATCGATCTAGGGCTCGTTCGCATCTTCGTACTCTATTTGGACGATTACATCGAGAAACGGACAATAAGAAAGCAAGAACAAATAAATACAATAGAAATTCAAATGAACTTTAAATTGAACAAAACTAGCACCATTAGATAGATCTTGAATTTAGAAAAATTTAGAAATAAATTTCACTAAATTTAAAGCTAGGATAAGAGAGAACGAGCTCCACAAAATTTATTTTCAAATTAATTCCAAAAATAAACAAAGGAGAGAAAATTAATCTCTCTAACAGGTGGCCCCACCATTTTAATTTAATTTTTAAATTAATTTTATATGGAAAATAGTCCTAGAGGCTGACAACTGGGTCCCACATATTTTAATTTAAAAGGATTATTTTCTTAAGGGGAATGGGCTCAAAGACTGACAAGTGGGGCCTTGTTACTATGTAAATAGTAGATAGGGCCCACATATTAGTGGCCCAAGTTTTAAAATCCGGATTTAAAAGAAATTAAAAAAGGATGGGGCCTGCTGTTGGTTTAACTAGTTTATGGATTAAAGGGGGAGGCCCACATGTCAGCCACTTTACTAAACTGGTGCAAAACACATCATTAACATTAATTAAAAGTGCTGAATGCTAATGGCATGGGAACAGTGTTCCCTATCGGCTGAGTGACAAGAAGGGGAAGCGCGGTGGTTGGCGGTGATGGCCAAAATGAGCTCCTTGGCTCTGTGTGAACCCTTACGCAGGGCGACGCGGGCCAATTTGGCCTCGGAGGCGGCTGACGACGAGGCCAGGTGACGAGGAAGAACCGGCCAAGGTGTGGCACTGGGCTAGGTGATCAGAGGTCGATTAAAGGGGAGGGGAACTACTAGGAGGGGAAAGGAGCTCACCGAGGTGGAAGGCCAGGCTTGGGGATGGTAGGGCTAGGCAGTCAGTGGAAGACCGGTGCGGCATAGGAGGGAGAACGTTGCCGGTGGAGCTAAGGCAATGATGGCCCGAATTGGCACTGGAGGTGTCTTCATGGAGACGCAAGGAGGCTCTGACAGGAGGTATCGGACTAGGATGCTCGGGATTGATGGCGAGGATGGTGGCCAAAGCTAGAGATGACGCGATCTCTAGTGAGCTGGAAGGGAAAGAAAGCTAATTAGGCTCAGTGAGAAAGGGAGTGGAACATGGTGATCACAAGGGAGTGCCCACTAAGGTCTGAATCTCACCGAGCGAAGCTGGTGATGATGATGTTCGTGTTGGCAAAGAACGATCACGAACGCTCACGCTCGGACGAACTCACGTAGATGAGGCAGCAATAACAGATGAGAGAACACAATGTGTCGCTGTGTGCTGGGCTGCTTTAGCCGCACCTGGTTGGCTTTCTTTATAGCACAAACAAAGACCGAATCAACTCATACACAAGCCCTGAATCAAACTCTCAATCGGACTCTTAAACCAACTCCTAAACGATCACGCGGCTCGTCCGTTTCATATACAACAAACAAGATTATACTAACAAACTCCCCCTAATCCTGTTGCCTTCACATGATCCCGCTGACACTTTGGTTTACCTCAATACCGAGAGAGTAGGTGAGCAGTCCTAAGTCACTCATGCGAAACATGGACATCATCTCGCACTTGAATTTGTCAATGCCTGCTTGAGTTGTCCCGGTAATAAACAGGTCATCGACGTAGACGCCAATGATCAATGGTCCTCTTGGTGCCCGTCGCGTGTACAGCGCGTGCTCATCCATGCACCTGCTGAAACCTAGCTCCTGGAGGCTAGCGTCCAGCTTGGCGTTCCAAGCACGCAATGCTTGACGGAGTCCGTACAAATCTTTCCGTAGCCTCAACACCTTCTCTTCATGCCCAGCTGCAATTAGGGGTGAAAACAGATCGGGTTCGGACGGATATTGCTGTTACCATATCCTAACCCATATTTTTTTCTCCGGATTTGGTATCAATTGGATTCGGTACCAATCGGATTCGGTGTCGGATCGGTCGGGATTAACCCAATTCGTTTGCACCCCTACTTGTTTGTAAGGAATGCATACAGTGCAGTAAATAGAGTAGGACGCACTGACTTGATGTTACTATTTAATAGCTGGTGTGGAAGATTTTATTTTACCATTACAAAAGAAAATGAAACGTCAAATAGTAGCACTAACATGAAATCATACTTGAAGACGTATCGAATTCGGACGGATATTCGGATTCGGACGGATATTGCTGTTACCATATCCTAACCCATATTTTTTTCTCCGGATTCGGTACTAGTCGGATTCGGTACCAATCGGATTCGGTGCCGGATCGGTCGGGATTAACCCGACCCGTTTTCACCCCTAGCTGCAATGAAGCCTGGTGGTTGCCGAACATACACCTCCTTGCTCAGTTCATCGTTGAGAAACGCCGACTTGACATCCATGTGATGCACAAGCCAACCTTCCTGAGCCGCCACAGCGAGTAGCATCCGGACCGACTCCATCCAAGCAACGGGTGCGCAGACCTCATCGCAGTCGATCCCCTATTGCTGGACGTAGCCTTTCGCTACGAGTCTCACCTTGTGTTTGACGATGGCTCCCCGTTCATCACGCTTCAGTTTGAAGACCCACTTCAGGCCAATTGGACGATGGCCTGAAGGCAAGTCGATAAGCGTCCACGTACTGTTCTGCTCGATCGACGCCATCTCCTCGATCATTGCCTTCCGCCAGAACTCCTCACCACGTGCCTCATCGAACGTGGCAGGCTCATCGCCCACGGCAAGCAGCAGATCATCCCACATCTCCCGCTTTGCCAGTCCTGGAGTCGCTGTCGGGCCGAGGATGTTCTCCAGTGTTCTGAACCGGAGCGGGACATCGTCGTCGTGGTCGCCATCCAAGTCCAAGTCCCCGCTCGGTGGCGAAGCAAACTCGATCTGCTCTACAGGGATTGGGGCTGACTGTGGCGTGCAGAGCTCAGACCCGCACGTGGGCGTCACTGCACCGGGGGTCGCATGTGCTGCCGGTGTCTCACCTCCCAGCGTGGCGTCGTGCGTCGCGTCCTGCACTCCCATGTCATGGTGGACTATTACCGTTATTTGGTCAACGTGAAATGGTTCCGAGTCTGCTGTGCTTGAACCCTCGCCGTGCTTGCTCCAGTCCCAGGACCTTGCTTCATCAAACACCACATCGCACGATATGATAACACGTTCGGTGTTCGGATTGTAGAACCTGTACGCCTTGGAGCCCGGCTCATACCCGATGAACACCATCAGTGTACTGCGATCCTCGAGCTTGCGCTGGTGGCCGTTCTTCACATGTGCGACGCAGCCAAATGTGCGGAAGAAATGCACGGGTGGCTTGTGACCGTACCACGCTTCAAATGGCATCATCCCCTCGACGCTCCTCGTCGGCGCGCGGTTCAGGATGAAAACGGCCGTCGTGACAGCCTCCCCCCAAAACCAGTCAGGCATGCGCATTGCCTTGAGCATGCTCCGCGCCATGCCCAGCACGGTCTGGTTGCGCCGCTCCACCACGCTGTTCTGCTGCGGAGTATACAGCGCGGTGAGATGGCGCTCGATGCCCTGCTCGGCGCAATAGTCACCAAACGTCCGTGCCGTGAACTCGCCGCCGTGATCTGTGCGGAGCGTGCCCAGCTTCCTTCCTGCTTCTGCCTCCGCTCAAGCTTGAAGACGAATTATCGCCGCTGTGGCCTCATCCTTCGACGCCAGTAGCACGATCAACATGAACCTGCTCTTGTTGTCGACGATGAGAAGGAAGAGCTGTTTGCCGCCGGGCGTCTTTGGGGTGATGGGCCCGCACAGGTCGGCGTGAACCAACTCCAGTAGGTTCTTGGCTCGGTGCATGCTTGCCACCGGGAACGGGTGCCTCCTTTGCATGCTGGTGAGACAGCTCTCGCAGACCTGGTCGATGTGGTCGATCTGCGGGAGCCCAGCACCAGCTGCCCCTGCGCGAGCTGCTTGAGCCCCTGAAATCCGAGGTGGCCATACCTGGCATGCCATTACCAGGTCGCTTCGCTGCTCCGCGCAGCGAGGCACACCGGCTTACCGATGTGAAGGTCGAGGACGTAGATACGGCTTGGTGAGCGTTGCACCTTCGCCATCAGCTGCCGCCGTTGGTCCCAGATCCTGAGAATCCCATCCTCGATCAGGATCTTGAAGCCTTCCTCATCCAGTTGGCTGAGGCTGATTATGTTCGCCGTCAACTTGGGGATGCGGTAGACGCCGCCGAGCTCTTGGTGCTCCCCGTTCTTGCAGTTGAGGAGCACCGTGCCACGCCCTTCGATGCCGACGACGGAGCCGTCTGCAAATCGGACAGTACCGCGGATCCCCGTGTCAAGCTCGGCGAAGGCGGTTTTCACCCCCGTCATATGATTCGTCGCGCCGGTGTCGAGAATGTTGGTGATATGCCCTAGAGGCAACATGGAGATGTTGAATATATCACATACTATGTTTATGATACATTGCTTTGTTCCTTGAAATAGACATTATCATTATTGATCAATGAGTATGTGACTTATTCATGAGACTCTTAATGCCAAAATGTTGCTATTTCTAAATGATCCCTGATCATATATCATATGAGGAACATATATGATTCAAAGATCAGCATATGTATTGATTGATGATCATGTCTCATGGATCATGGTATGGAGATACCAAATCAATAATATGGACATGTGTTAGTGAACATATGTTGGATAGACCCGCCATGAGACACTGCAGAGATTCCATGTGTCATTAGTTGGTCTCAAGTAGTGTTTATGTAGAATCGTTAGACTTGAGATCATCATGGTTCCCAACATGCGTAGTAGCCTATTTTGGGACTACTAACCACTACTCCGTAACTGGGTAGTCATAAAAGTAGTCTTCGGGTTTGCTATGAAACATGTAGTGGGATGTGAATGATCAAGATAGAATTTGCCCCTCCTTGTGGGAGAGATATCTCTGGGCCCCTCGATGTAATGGATTATGAAAGTGCATGGCCATGCCAATGTGATTGAGGAGTCAATCACAAGTTTATAATCCATCATGGAATCGAGAGAGTGATTGAGCCATTAAGAGGATGACACAGGTCTCGCCTTGAGCTTAATCTATATCGTGAGGCAAAAGGATTCGTACATGAGAACATTACAGGTTCAGCCGATATGATCTTTACGTATACTTTGGGGTTAATATGTCTTGCTAGAGGCCGCTATTAACAGGGTGACCGGAAAGGTGTTTCCGGGTCGCGACCAAGTATACGTGAACCTACAGGGTCGCACACTTAACGGGTTGGAACACTAATTCGAATGTGATTCGGATGTGGGCTCAATTCGGATAGAGATCCGGATAGACTCCTATTGGGCCTCGGTCCACGAGGCCCAAGTGAGGAGGTCTATATATTTGGAGGCGGGGGGGCTGAGGGATGCACGCATATGTTCCTCCCGAACAAAACCCTAGCCGCCACCTCCCGAGCCAAACCCTAGCCGCTCGCGAGTGCTGGTACACTCGCGATCGGAGTTCCAGCCCCGGACGTGTGGATACCGGTGGAGGCGCTGCTCGTTGCGGCGTTGATCGGCATCAACAAACTACAGATTGGATCTGCTCGTGGTGTGGTTGATCGCGTGGAGGAGACGATCTGTTCGGGACGATCGGCTACTTCCACTACTACCTCGACGCGCGTGGTTGGATCGGCTTCTCCAACTCTTCTTCCGCTGCGCTGCGCGTCTAGTGGTAACGATCTATGATCCCTTCTTAGCATGATGTCCTGGTGTGCGCGGTAGAAATTTTTATTTTCTGCTATCGTAGCCTACGCGCGTTCCTTCAGTGGTATCAGAGCCATCTTGCTTAGTTTGCGATCTGGATCAGCGCATATGATGATATGCGGTTGTAGTAGATTGGATCTATTACAGTCTAGATCAGTCGGTTCATGTGATGAATCGATGGTAGCACGGGTTGATGAGATCAATCGGTGAATAGGGGTTGGATGAGGCGCAGATTGTATCACTACTGGTGCCCTAGAGATTGTCTCGGATCGGCATAAGGTGGTTATGTCGAATACTAGTAGGATACGAATCTGATAGCCTCGGGCCAGTGGGAATACTAGTGCCCTAGAGATTGTCTCGGATCGGCATAAGGTGGTTATGCCGAATACTAGTAGGTTACGGATCTGATGGCCTCGGCCCAGTGGAAAAACTAGCATCCTAGAGAATGTCTCGGATCGGCATAAGGTGGTTGTGCCGAATAGTTTTTCCATTGCGATTTCATAGATTGGATCTGTAAATTTCGTAGGGTGTTCAGGGCGCTGCCCTGAAACCCGCGGGGGGCGGCCCCCCCCTCGACCCCCCGCCCGCTGACCAGCCAGCGGGACCGCCGTGCGTACCCGCCTTGTATAGCGTCTTGGGTTCACATCGTTAGGTAGAATACGATTCTACGTCTAACTTGTTTTTGCAGAGAATGACGTGAATAGTATGGCCCTATATCTTATTGGAATGTATGAGATGTATGTGATGCATGTAACATTCGTTCATGGCCTGCGTGTCATGATTATTTCAGCTATTGTTAGCTGTCTATATTGTATTTAACGACCTGCGTGTCGACCTTAATGCTTGAATCTATCTTTGTAATCTTCAATTTCTAGCTATTATAGGTAGTAGCCTAGTTTTGAGGTTACAAGCTTTCAAGCATGGTGGCCTAAAGGAGTGATGTGGAGGATGGAGATCGTCTACACCTACATGGAGATGGAGATCACCATTTGTTTGGGCCATACTACTTCACAGTTAAATGTGTTTATCTGTGATATTATCTATCTTATTCTTATGCAATGTTTTTGTCATATGTTGCTTTGGTAGGATAGAATCCCTCATAAAATTAGGTGTTCATGCCCTTCCATATGTTGCACCAAAAGATAATGATCACCGCATGGTAGGTCTACCAAAGTAGAGTGCCGTCGGTTATCATCATTATTTGGGGTAGATGTCGGACATCTACATGCGGAAGCATTTGGTTTACTTAACAAGGTTATCAAAACAGTTTTGGACCTTGGGGCATATATTGGGGCCGGGGCATGTTGATGTCACCCAACAAGCAAGAGTCACATAGGGATGTGATTAGCAAGGTGTTGCTTACCCATGTCACTAGTTTTCTAGCCGTGATGCCAAAGCTCACTAGGAATTAGTGAAATGAGGTTCTTGACCCACTATGTAACTTAGAGGGAGTTTTGTTGCAAAACACATAGTGGGAGTCTTTTGTTAAATTGTTTAATAAAAGATGAACATAAACATAGTGCTAAACTTTGCATATTCTTTGTTGTAGATCATGTCAACTAATGCCGCATCCAGTTCTTTTAATTTGCGATCTATTCTTGAGAAAGAAAAACTCAATGGAACGAACTTTATGGATTGGTATCGCAACTTGAGAATTGTTCTCAAGCAAGAGCGCAAGGAGTATGTCCTTGAGTCTCATTATCCTGATGACTTGCCTGATAATGCTACTGCGGCTGCACGGAGAGCTTATGAGAAGCAAACGAATGATTACCTTGATGTGAGCTGTCTCATGCTTGCCACAATGTCCTCTGAGCTTCAGAAGCAATATGAGAACACAGATGCCTACAATATCATTGTGGGGTTGCGTGGTATGTTTGAGAACCAAGCAAGGGCTGAGAGGTTCAACACTTCAAAGTCCTTGTTTGCGTGCAGGCTTGCAGAAGGGAATCCCGTCAGCCCTCATGTGATTAAGATGATTGGCTACATTGAGAGTCTGGAAAAGCTTGGTTTTCCCCTTAGCCAAGAGTTGGCTACTGATGTGATTCTCCAGTCGCTCCCCCCGAGCTTTGAGCCATTCATACTGAACTATCACATGAACAACATGGATAAGACCTTGGCAGAGTTGCATGGGATGCTAAAAGCTGCCGAGGAAAGCATTAAGAAAAGCAGCAATCATGTGATGATGATGCAGAAAGGCAAGGGCAAGCCCAATGTCAAGAAAGGCGCGGTCAAAAGAAAGTTAGCTCCCGATGAGATCGCGAGCAGTTCTAAGGCCAAGCAAGTCAAGAAGGGCGCTGCTCCTAATGCAGATTGTTACTACTGTAAGCAATCAGGTCATTGGAAAAGGAACTGCCCAAAGTACTTGGAGGATCTTGAGAAGAAGAAGGGAAGTACGACTTCCTCTCCAGGTATAAATGTTATAGAGATCAATCTTGCTACTTCATCCACTGATTCTTGGGTATTTGATACCGGATCGGTTGCTCACCTTTGCAAATCGTTGCAGGGGCTAAGAAGAAGTAGAAGTTTGAGGAGGAGCGAAGTGGATCTTCGCGTTGGCAATGGAGCAAAAGTTGCTGCGGTCGCTGTTGGCACCATGCCATTGTCTTTACCTTCAGGATTAGTTTTGGAATTGAATAATTGTTATTGTGTTCCATCTCTTTCCAAGAACATTATTTCTGCTTCATGTTTGCAAGCAGAAGGTTATGACTTTAGATCTGTGAACAATGGTTGTTCTCTTTATTTCAAAGATATGTTCTATTGTCATACTCCATTGGTGAATGGGTTATATGTTCTTACTCTTGAAGAGTCACCGGTCTATAACATTAATGCAAAGAGGCAACGTTCGAATGATTTGAATCCCACGTTTATTTGGCACTGTCGCTTAGGTCACATAAATGAGAAACGCATGGAGAAGCTCCATAGAGATGGTATTCTGCACTCATTTGATTTTGAATCATTTGAGACATGCGAATCTTGTTTACTTGGCAAGATGACAAAGGCACCTTTCACCGGTCAAGGTGAACGGGCAAGTGACTTATTGGCACTCGTACATTCTGATGTATGTGGACCAATGAGCTCAACAGCCAGAGGTGGTTTTCAGTACTTCATAACTTTTACTGATGATTTTAGTAGATATGGGTATATCTACCTGATGAAGCATAAGTCCGAATCCTTTGAAAAGTTCAAAGAATTCCAAAATGAAGTGCAAAATCATTTAGGCAAGACAATCAAGTTTCTACGATCTGATCGTGGAGGCGAGTATTTGAGCCATGAGTTTGGCAATCATCTGAAGGATTGTGGAATTGTTCCACAATTGACTCCGCCAGGAACACCTCAATGGAATGGGGTATCTGAACGGAGAAATCGCACCTTATTAGATATGGTGCGCTCCATGATGAGCCAAAGTGATCTTCCGTTGTCTTTTTGGGGGTACGCTCTTGAAACAGCCGCTTTCACACTAAACAGGGTTCCATCAAAATCAGTAGAAAAGACACCATATGAGATGTGGACAGGACAACGTCCTAGCTTGTCTTTTCTTAAGATTTGGGGATGTGAGGCTTATGTAAAACGTTTACAATCTGATAAGCTCAGTCCTAAATCTGATAAATGCTTCTTTATCGGGTATCCTAAGGAAACAAAAGGATATTACTTCTATAATCAAGGAGAAGGCAAAGTGTTTGTCGCCCGGCATGGTGTCTTCTTAGAGAAAGAGTTTCTCTCAAGAAGGGATAGTGGGAGCATGGTGCAACTTGAAGAAATTCGGGAAACACCTGAAAACGTTTCAGCTCCTACAGAACCACAACAGGATGAACAAACTGTTGAAGAACCTGTTGTGGACACACCGGCACCACGTAGGTCAGAGAGGTCACGTCGTGCACCTGAAAGGTACATGTTCTTGACTACTCAACAACGGGACATATTGTTGTTAGACAACGATGAGCCTAAGACCTATGAAGAAGCGATGGTGGGACCAGACTCTGAGAAATGGCTTGAAGCCATGAGATCCGAAATTGAATCCATGCACAGTAATCATGTTTGGAACTTGGTTGATCCACCTGATGGTGTTAAAACCATTGAGTGCAAATGGATTTTCAAGAAAAAGATAGACATAGATGGAAATGTTCACATCTATAAAGCGCGATTGGTGGCCAAAGGTTTCAAACAAATTCAAGGTGTTGATTATGATGAAACTTTTTCGCCCGTCGCAATGATAAAGTCTATTCGGATCATTCTAGCGATTGCTGCATATTTCGACTATGAAATATGGCAAATGGATGTCAAAACAGCTTTCCTTAATGGAAATCTGAGTGAGGATGTGTACATGACACAGCCCACGGGTTTTGTCGATCCGCAATCAGCTGGAAAGATATGCAAGCTGCAAAGATCCATTTATGGATTAAAGCAGGCATCTCGGAGTTGGAACATTCGTTTTGATGAAGTAATCAAAGGGTTTGGTTTCATCAAGAACGAAGAAGAGCCTTGTGTTTACAAAAAGGCTAGTGGGAGCGCACTCGTGTTTCTGGTCTTATATGTGGATGACATATTACTGATCGGAAATGGCATTCCTATGCTCGAATCTGTTAAGTCTTCATTGAAAAATAGTTTCTCTATGAAAGACTTAGGAGAGGCGGCATATATTCTGGGCATCAAGATCTATAGGGATAGATCAAGAAGGCTAATTGGATTAAGCCAAGATACGTACATTGACAAGGTGTTGAAAAGGTTCAACATGCAGGATTCCAAGAAAGGCTTCCTACCTATGTCACATGGTATACATCTTAGCAAGAGTCAGTGTCCTAGTACACCTGATGAGCGGGATAAAATGAATGCGATTCCATATGCTTCGGCTATGGGATCCATTATGTATGCCATGCTTTGTACACGTCCAGATGTCTCGTATGCTTTAAGTGCTACAAGTAGATACCAGTCAGATCCAGGTGAAAGTCACTGGATTGCCGTAAAGAACATCTTGAAGTACTTGAGAAGAACTAAAGATGTGTTCCTCGTCTATGGGGGTGAGGAAGAGCTCGTTGTAAATGGTTACACCGATGCTAGCTTCCAAACTGACAAAGATGATTTTAGATCGCAATCTGGATTTGTGTTCTGCCTGAATGGCGGTGCGGTGAGCTGGAAGAGTTCCAAGCAGGAGACGGTTGCTGATTCTACAACAGAGGCCGAGTACATAGCAGCTTCTGAAGCTGCTAAAGAGGCTGTTTGGATCAAGAAATTTGTTTCTGAGCTTGGTGTGGTGGCTAGTGCCTCCAGCCCAATGGACCTCTACTGTGACAATAGTGGGGCCATTGCGCAAGCCAAGGAGCCTAGATCGCACCAGAAGTCCAAGCACATTCTACGGCGATTTCATCTCATCCGCGAGATTGTGGAGAGAGGCGATGTGAAGATATGCAAAGTACAAACGGATTTGAACATTGCAGATCCGTTGACAAAGCCGCTTCCCCAGCCAAAGCATGAGGCTCACACTAGGGCAATGGGTATTAGATACCTACATGGTTGACTCTAGTGCAAGTGGGAGACTGTTGGTGATATGCCCTAGAGGCAACATGGAGATGTTGAATATATCACATACTATGTTTATGATACATTGCTTTGTTCCTTGAAATAGACATTATCATTATTGATCAATGAGTATGTGACTTATTCATGAGACTCTTAATGCCAAAATGTTGCTATTTCTAAATGATCCCTGATCATATATCATATGAGGAACATATATGATTCAAAGATCAGCATATGTATTGATTGATGATCATGTCTCATGGATCATGGTATGGAGATACCAAATCAATAATATGGACATGTGTTAGTGAACATATGTTGGATAGACCCGCCATGAGACACTGCAGAGATTCCATGTGTCATTAGTTGGTCTCAAGTAGTGTTTATGTAGAATCGTTAGACTTGAGATCATCATGGTTCCCAACATGCGTAGTAGCCTATTTTGGGACTACTAACCACTACTCCGTAACTGGGTAGTCATAAAAGTAGTCTTCGGGTTTGCTATGAAACATGTAGTGGGATGTGAATGATCAAGATAGAATTTGCCCCTCCTTGTGGGAGAGATATCTCTGGGCCCCTCGATGTAATGGATTATGAAAGTGCATGGCCATGCCAATGTGATTGAGGAGTCAATCACAAGTTTATAATCCATCATGGAATCGAGAGAGTGATTGAGCCATTAAGAGGATGACACAGGTCTCGCCTTGAGCTTAATCTATATCGTGAGGCAAAAGGATTCGTACATGAGAACATTACAGGTTCAGCCGATATGATCTTTACGTATACTTTGGGGTTAATATGTCTTGCTAGAGGCCGCTATTAACAGGGTGACCGGAAAGGTGTTTCCGGGTCGCGACCAAGTATACGTGAACCTACAGGGTCGCACACTTAACGGGTTGGAACACTAATTCGAATGTGATTCGGATGTGGGCTCAATTCGGATAGAGATCCGGATAGACTCCTATTGGGCCTCGGTCCACGAGGCCCAAGTGAGGAGGTCTATATATTTGGAGGCGGGGGGGCTGAGGGATGCACGCATATGTTCCTCCCGAACAAAACCCTAGCCGCCACCTCCCGAGCCAAACCCTAGCCGCTCGCGAGTGCTGGTACACTCGCGATCGGAGTTCCAGCCCCGGACGTGTGGATACCGGTGGAGGCGCTGCTCGTTGCGGCGTTGATCGGCATCAACAAACTACAGATTGGATCTGCTCGTGGTGTGGTTGATCGCGTGGAGGAGACGATCTGTTCGGGACGATCGGCTACTTCCACTACTACCTCGACGCGCGTGGTTGGATCGGCTTCTCCAACTCTTCTTCCGCTGCGCTGCGCGTCTAGTGGTAACGATCTATGATCCCTTCTTAGCATGATGTCCTGGTGTGCGCGGTAGAAATTTTTATTTTCTGCTATCGTAGCCTACGCGCGTTCCTTCAGAGAATCCACCGGGTGCAGTCGTCGACGCCCTTCTCGCCGAGCTGGACAAACATCTTCTCTTCCTCGAGGTGGATCAAGGAAGAGTCAGCCGACGATGTACACTCTAGTGGAGAATCGGTGCTAAGAATCCATCAGGTGCAGTCGCCGACGCCCTCCCTGCCGAGCTGGACAAACAGCTCTTCTTCCTCGAGGTGGATCAAGGAGGATTCCGTTGGCGATGCTGTCGCCGTTGCCACCAATAAGGTGGGCTCTGTCTTCTCCTCGACTTGGACCGCGTGGGCCGCCTCATCTCATTTCTTCTTGCGATATTCACGGGCCCAATGTCCGGTCTTCCCACAATGTCGGCATTGATCCCTGCCGATTGAGTTGGCGCCATTGCTGCTGCTGCTTGGAGCTTTGGGTGGCCTGGAACCTGCGCGCGAGCCACCTTCCTTGCCACACCCCGGGCCGCATCCTCTCCTTTGGTTCGACAATGCCCCTTGGGCTGTCTTGAAGGCCCCTCGCCGGAGAGTTGCATCTTCGCCACCACACGCGCGATCAGCTCGTCCTCGTTGAGATTCAAGCTAGCGATGGAGCCGGCCGATGAGCTCCTCGACAGAGATTTCGCTCAGGTCGAGGAGGGTCTCGATCGCCATGGCGAGGAACTTGCGGACGATCTCTTCCTCCTTGCAGGCGTCGTTAAGGACCACGAGTTGATACGCTATCCTGTTGATGCGGACACCAAACTCGTCCACAGTCTCGCCGTCGCGGAACTTGAGCTCGTCAAACTTGCACCAGAGAGTGTTTGCTTTTGCCTTGCGCACGCGCTCTACGCCGACATGCATGGTGCTGATCGCGTCCCACGCGATCTTGGCGGTCGCCTTGCTGGCGATGGTTCCCATCAACTCCGCCGGGACTGCCTTGGCGATGACCTCCAGCGCCATACGATCCTCGACGTAGTCGGTGGTGCCGACGCTCACTGCGTTCCACAGGCCGCGCACCTACAGCATCACGCGCATGAGCACCGCCCAGTCGAAGTAGTTGGTCTTCGTAAGCGTCGAGAACGCCCCGCTGCTGCTGACCTCCTTGGTGACCCGGTGGATCACCAGACCGCGCTCCGTTCTGTCGCTGCCGCCACCGCTCCCCGATGGCGGCATCGTCTCCTCCCGAGACTGCCTTGGCGGTGAAGCTGATCGATGGCACGGCATGTTGGCTTACACACTCGCTTGATCACACTCCCGGGGCCGATCCGGCTCTGATACCAAATGTTGGCAAAGAACGATCACGAACGCTCACGCTCGGATGAACTCACGTAGATGAGTCAGCAATAACAGATGAGAGAACACAATGTTTTGCTGTGTGCTGCCCTGCTTTAGCCGCACCTGGTTGGCTTTCTTTATAGCACAAACAAAGACCGAATCAACTCATACACAAGCCCCGAATCAAACTCTCAATCAGACTCTTAAACCAACTCCTAAACGATCACGCGGCTCATCTGTTTCGTATACAACAAACAGGCTTATACTAACAGTTCGAAGGGGGCTCGATGGAGGCGATGGTGAACTCTGGGGGGTACAGCACGGTTGAGGTAGTGGGGAGAGGAAGGGCAATGGTGAATGCTCAAGGGCCACCAGCATGGCTTAAATAGCCTCGAGAGGCACTCACCTGCTGGAGTGGCATCAATACGCGTGAGAGCCTAGAGCGGCGTCGCTTACCACCCAACACGGTGTGAGGCGGGGAAAAGGAGAGGGAAGAGCCAATGCACTGTGCGAAGGGAGTGAAGGTGTGGAGGTGCAAATGGAGTGGGTCACACGGGGCCGAGGCTTTAGGTGCATGGATGCGATGGGAGCGGGTAGACAAGCCGTGGTGCTCAGGGGGAAGAGGGGAGTAGGGGTAGTCTAGGTGGATTAGGGTGGCGCCAGGCAGGGGTGAAGGGAGGTGTGAGCACGATAGGAAGGCACTGAGCATAGGAGGGAGGCGGCGAACGGCGCTGCAGTCATGCGCAAGGGTGCATAGCACGGCGCGTATTCTCTGACTTAGAGAAGCTAAGTCACAGCGTGACTTAGCTTCTGTAAGTCAGAGAATCCCGCTCGTGCATAGCATAGGCAGTGCGTGCGCTGGGTGCAGACTGGGAGGCATGGCGCAGCGCCGGGTAGCTTGGGCTGGGGCAGGCTGAGGTAGCTGGGCCAGGGGAGCCAGGTGGGCTGGCTCAAGGAAATTTAAAATTTTTGAAATTGAGCTGAAATTTTGAAATGACATTTTTAATTAAAGTCTAACTTTTGAATTTTGGCACATGCACAAGAACATTCCCCAAATGGGATGTTACAATACTCTAATGCATTCTACCTGTAAGACAAATTTATCACAATCTTTCTACCAGATGCCCTTCATTTATTTGTAACATTATCTCCATAATTCACAGGCATCTTATGCAAAGTCATTTTAAATAGGACGCTTGATCATTTTAACACTCATATTAATTCTTAAGCAATGAGCTATGCTTCATAATGTTAGATGGATTGAATATCTAAGTTTAAATATAATTTTATTTAGGCTGCCAAGATGAAATACTCTTAATGTTTTTTCCAATAACATATATGTAATTAGCTCGACATTAAAAAATACTTTTGGCTACCAACTATGTGATTTCCTTTTCATATTATCTCCTGTACATATTTAATCGACATAATTCAATTGAACTAGTCTCTCTCATTTTATAGGTACTTTATTGTAATTGATGACATATGGACTACCCAAGCATGGAAGATTATTAAATGTGCCTTTCTGAAGAATACCTGTGGTAGTAGGATACTAGTGACAACAAGAATTGCAAATGTTGCCAAAGCATGTTGCTTCCCTCGCCACGATCTTGTGTATGAACTAAGGCCACTAAGTCAAGCTAACTCAAAAATTTTATTCTTTAGAAGAATATTTGGCGCAGAAGACATATGCCCTCTTCAACTGAAAGAAGTTTCTACTAAAATTATAAGAAAGTGCGGTGGTCTACCATTGGCAATCATTACAATGTCTAGTTTGTTGGCAACTAAACCACCTTCAAGAGAAAAATGGGTAATAGTCCTTAGTTCAATTGGTTCAGGACTAGAGAAAAATTCTGATGTGGAGGAAATGAAGAAGATACTATCTTTGAGTTACAACAACCTTCCTCACGAGTTAAAAACTTGCTTATTATATCTAAGTATGTTTCCAGAAGATTATGAGATCCAAAGGCATCGTGTAGTAAAGATGTGGATAGCAGAAGGATTTGTCAAAGTTGATGGTGGGAGAAATTTAAGGGAAGAAGGGGAATGCTATTTTAATGAACTTATAAATAGAAGTATGATCCAACCAGTCATTATGAGGTATGATGGTCAACCAATGGCATGCCGTGTGCATGATATGATTCTTGATCTCATTATATCCAAGGCAGTTGAAGAAAATTTTATCACTTTCACTGGTGACCAAACACATAAGGTGGTGTCACAAAATAAAATCCGTCGTCGACTGTCACTTGACTACCGCAGCCAAGGAAATGAGATAGCGATGTCATCCATGGTCACTGCTCATGTTCGATCCCTTGGCATAGTTGGATATTCTGTACAAATGCCTCCTATTTCAGACTTTCATGCTTTGAGAGTGCTAGATATAGAGCGCAGTGAGAACTTAGAAAACTGTGATCTTAGAAATATTGGGAAGCTACTTCAGTTGAGGTACCTAGGGATTGAAGCAGTTGGCATTACAAATCTTCCAGAACAAATAGGCGAGCTACAACATTTGGAAACATTGGATCTACATTGTACTGAGATAAGAGAATTGCCAGCAAGTATTGTTAAACTACGAAGGTTGAAATGGTTACGTGCTTTTGGTGTGAAGTTGCCAGATGGGGTGGGGAACATGCAAGCTCTAGAGGAACTATCAGGAGTAAACGTGTATGCTGAAAGCTCAATAAATTCTTTGCAGGAGTTGGGCAGTTTGACCAAATTAAGAACTCTTGTGCTAGTTCTCAACATTAGTGACTCACACAATAATAAAATGTTGTATGCAGATATCTTGGCTTCATCTCTTCGCAAACTATGTAGTTCAAACCTTAGATGTTTGCACATTTCAAGGGATGTTTCTAGTTCTGCTAACATCCCTTTGGATTCATTGTTCCCACCTCCTCATCTCCTGCAGGAATTAGACATCCAATTTTGCAGTCTCCAGGGGATTCCAAAGTGGATGGCTTCGCTGTCCAACCTCACCCTACTAGAGATCACGGTTAATCAAGTGACACAGGAAACCCTCCAGATCCTTGGGGACCTGCCAGCCTTGCTAATTCTGAAGTTAATTTCAGGAGATAATGACCCTAAGGAAAGGTTCATTGTATGCAACAAGGGATTCAGATGTCTAAAGACCTTCCACTTTTGGTGCTGGACCATGGGCCTGATGTTCGAAGCTAGAGCCATGCCAAAGCTCAAAGATCTCGTGATTCAAATCAAAGCTCGTGAGGTGCAATCTGCACATGGTGATCCCGGTCTTGGAATCCACCACCTCTCTGCCCTCAGTAGACTCTTTGTCGATATTGATTGTAGGGGTGCAATGGTTGAAGAGGTGGAGGCGTTGGAGTCTGCCATCAGGAATGCAGCCAGTCTACTTCCCAACCGTCCACATTTTGACAGACAAAACGAAGGAGAGATGGTAAAGGAGGGCACGAAGCAACATGAAGTGATCCCCGCAGAGAGCTTAGAAGCCCCAGCCTAGTTGTGCATCTAAATATGCTGCATCTAATTAAGGTATTATTAATTATATATGCTCATCCAATCCTCTGAGATACTCATCTGTGATGTTAAATCAACTAGAGAATGTTGTACATGGGATTGTACTTCTGTTTATTCCTCATCGCCTTAACCAAGCGAACAATATGATACTATGTGTTTAACAAACTCCTCAATCTTATAGGTTACACTGCTACGGTACCAATTGTTACAACCAGTCATGTTTTAAGGGCTTTGCTAGTACCCGGATGTACGGTGGGAGCATTCCCATTGTACGGTCCACCATATCGACGCAACAATTCCATGCATCATCTTCAACAATTTTTGCACATATGTGCAACATTACAAAGTATAAGTGGCAACATCCTAGAAAGCATTTAAAAGTTTTCATTTTATCAACAGATTCAACAAACCTTGAGTAGTAATACATCTTACACGTTATAAGATATCGATATGTTTGAAAAGTGGTGTAGAAATCCCAACACAATTGAATCTAATTTCAAAAAAGAAGTTACACTATTGCCTTGTCACTGGCTGTGCTGCTAGTCCTTGGCTCCCTTCCCACGGTCCTCCACTCGCCGTCCATCGCCATCCAGCACATTGCCTTGACCTCGCCAATGTGAAGAGGAAGGGAGAGTGAGAGGGAGCTTGGAGGACATGGCAATGAGGATAACAAGAAGTCCCTGAGGAGTGCATGCAGAATTAGAGGATTGGGGGAAAAGTAGAGGGAGGAAGGTGTGAGATGGGAGGAGCTTTTGTTGCCAACGGCGGCAAGTCTTTATGGAAGCAAATTTGAGGCAGAGCTAGTTGAAGGAAGAAAGCAAGAAGCAACTTGAAGCAGATGGAGGAACAGAGTGAAGCGGCATCAGTGTCTGTTTTTTTAATCCCATTGTGACGCATCAATCCCATTGTGAGGCATCCGATGCATTCAGTCCGTCCGGACACACGGACGAAAGCATTATCCTGTTTTGAAATAGGCACACGAGATTTACTACCCCTGACTTCCGGTTTAGTTTTCTCGGGTTTCATTTCCTTTACCTACCGAAGCTCAACTGTTGCACCTAGCAAATTTGAAACCAAAATGGCTCCTTTGGTCATATGATATGGTCTTCATCTTTTCTTGCAGGATGAAATCTTGTGTCAGGTCGTCAGGACAGGAGGCTGCGCTGGCCTGAAATGAGATTTGCCTGTTTATAGGGCCTAAATTCTTTCAGATCACAACTGTTGCTGAAGTGAATCGAGTTACTCGTTGGAATATCTACAGTTACTCATTGTGCTGTTGGCTCCAAACTTGTCAGCACTTCCTGCTGTATGCATGTGTGTGGACATGAAACCATTAGCTATCCCTCCAGAGTGCTCAATCAATTTGTTACTTTGAAGTTTTTGAATCCCACGTAGAAGGTTTTTGTATTATTCTCTCTCTTTTCGAGAACAGGCTTTATATTATTCTGAAGATGCATTTGATTCTGTGCAGTGAAAACATATTAGAAACTTGAACCGCATTATGTTCTGTTACTGCTTTAGAAATTTTTGTAGTCATTTTTCATATGTTTGATCAGTATGCCATCGAATAAGGGGATCCTTATTCACCGTCGTCCATTTCTTAATGGGTTTTGTTAAACATCATCCGGATGTTTTCTTCCTAACTATCATTCAGATTTAGGACCGTTGGATTAGAGATCCAATGTCCATGAATTCTCTCCCTCCCTCTTGAATTCTACCCCATCCCCTTGAAAAAAAATATTCCTCCTTAAAAAATAAGGGGTCCCTTATCTCTAATCCAAATATCATAAATTTGAATGATAGTTAGGAAAAAAAAACATTCGCATGCTAGACACTCCTTTCTTAAGAGGGCGATTGCTGGGCTGCATGGCGCTCAGCCGGGCTCATGGATGCAGCATCTCTCTTTTTCATGTTGAGCGTACGAGTGAGCTAGACCCAGCTAATGACATGATTATTATTAAGTGTTACCATGCATTAAGTTTCTTTAGCATGAATTAAGGTGGGTTAAGTATTATTAAGGTAGGAAAATACAATTAAAGTGGAATAAATCATATCATTAGCATTGGTAACTTTATACCTAAGATATTTTCTACTTGCATCGCTCGTACAGTTAACCAACCGTACAGTTAATCAAACATCTCCAGTTAGCATATACGACTTGCGCATCCACCAAGACAACCCTTTGTTTGACCAAATGAAGTAAACAGCATTACGTCCAGCATCATCCTAGAAGAGGTCTGGCAAGATGGATACGCATAAGGATTAGGGATGAAAACGGTCGGAAACGGTCGGAAAACTCATCAACCGTTTTCTACTTCTACATTTGAATACGAAAACGAAAGCGAAAGCGGTAAAGCCGGACACGAAAACGAACGCGAACTTACGGAATATCGAGAATTTCGAAAACGAACCAATTCGAACGGAATTATGTCGAACACGGTCGGTATACGAAAATTCAATACGGAATACCGACCTGTAGGACCAAGTGCATAACAATTAACAAGTGACCAAGTACATAACAATTACCAAGTGCATGATCAAATTCAAGTGCATATAATAATTAACAAGTGAATGACCCTTGGTCTTAAGTATTAACACAATAGCCGACACAAATACAATACAAGTCTAGAACAAGCAATTAACAGCTAGCAGAACATCTACAGTTCATCAGCATCATCCATGAGGTCAGGATCGCTTTCCATATCTTTTGCTTCCTCATTGTCCTCCTCAGAGTCCTCATCCCCCTCCTTGTCCTTTTCCTACAAGTTTGCAAAGTGAATTAAAATTAGATGTAGCAATAGCATATTTCAGAGCAAGCAGTCAATAAACATACACATACCTCAATTTTCAGTTTAGCCACAACATTAGCCAAAGCCTCAACCTCAAGATCACTCACAATTGATCCAACCATTTTAGAATCTGAAAAAAAAATTGGTATTCCGTATTTCGAACCGTATTTACAATATGGTATATTCCGAATAAAATGTAGAAAAGTAGAAAACGGTCGGAAAACGCCTAAACCGTTTTCGCTCCGTTTTCGAATTTGGTATTCCGTATTTCGAACCGTATTTACAATACGGTATATTCCGAATAAAATGTAGAAAAGTAGAAAACGGTCGGATCGGATTTGGTATTCCGTATTTCGAACCGAATTCGAATTTGTCCGAAAATACGAATTCGATCGGGTCAAATGTAGAAAATGATGCGGTTCGGTACGGGATATTTCCGTTCCGTTTTCATCCCTAATAAGGATGCAAGGAGATCAGTGGCGTTGGCGACGACACACCGGTTTTCTGGCTGTGAAGCATTCATGGCTGGCTAGCGCGGTTGGCGGTGTGCCCACGGCCGGTACGTGTGGCAGCCGTGACGAGCACTATTATAAAAGAGGTTAAATTAGACGTTTATATCATAGACGGTTTCTAAAAACCGTCTGTACTGTAAGTATCACGGACGGTTTATACGAATAACCGTCTATGGTATTTTCACATATGGTTATTTATACGAACCGTCTGCAATAATACAAGACATCATAGATGATTCTTATCAAGAACTGTCTATGAATTATCACAGACGGTTTTTATTTAAACTGTCTGTAAATTTCAGCTAAAAAATCTCAATATATTATCAGGGCTGGTCCTGACATTTAAGGGCCCTGGGGCGAGATGGAAGTCAAGACCCTTTGCTCGAACACAAACGTGTTTTTATTTCAACTATTAAGCTAATGTTCAATACTACATATCAAATATTCATGGCCTCACGTAGCCATATGCTCTAAAAAGTACATAAAAACACATAAGTCATTTTGGTGACAATCTAATATCCCATTAATATTACTTATAAGTCTGAGAAAACTATAACATTCCACCGTGGATAAAACATTCTAGATAAGATTGCATCACTCAAAGGACAATAAGGAGAGCCATCATCTATCACCTGCAAAATAAACAAGCCTGACATTGCTTCAATGATCACAGAATGCGGTTTCTTCTAATATTTCTGGATGCATACTTGTAAAGTCATTGATAGTGTCACCATCAACTCATCTACTCATTTTCTTTTATTTTTTTGGTTTTTTCGCTTACAGATAAATACTTTCTAGACAACATCTCAGTATCTTGTACAAAATAATATAAGAATTGGTTTAGACAAAGAACAAAAACACCTGGATGTTGATGATTGAGTAGAAGCCAGAGCAACAGCAAGAAAGTTTATGAAAAAGTTGCTGAAAAAAACAAAATGCACATCATCTTCAGAAATTTAGTGCAAAGGTTGAACTTAGAATCGGGTCAACTGTAGGAAATCCAAAATCTTAGCATGAACACTTACCAAAATTCTGAATGCTGTCTTTAACCATCTCTCAAGCCTAATGGAGATTTTTAGAACGGAATGGAAACAAACGTTGCAAGAAACTCTCTATGTCGTGCAGATGTTGCATCGGAGTGGTGTTCAACTGTGAAGCAGGAAAGTCCTGAACACATATCATTCCCGCAACAGCAATTTCAGGGAATCTTGAGTGAAATTGCAGCGTTCCTCTCCTCCTCCACTAATGGCGCTGACCTGGGAAAACGTACAACGCGAGGCAGATGGTGGCGGCGGCATTCGTTTTGGTGAAAGAGGAGAGCAGTCGTCGAGTAGAATGAAAAGTCGCGTTCATTTTCTGTTGCAAGTAACAAGGAGGGATGGGACTTGTTTATGGTTTGGTTAAGGAACGGATTTGTATTATGGTTGTAGGATGTCCGCACGGTGAATTGACGGTGGATTGGACTGAGTGTATCAAAAGATGAACGAATTCAGATTCGTGCGGTAAAGTGACTGCAACTTGAGGTTCGTACGATAGGTTGGACCGAACGAATTCAAAATAACATCGGACGATTTTACGTTCATTCGGGCTCAACTGAAAAGGACTTATAACGGACGAAAAGGACCTAATTTGGTTTGAGGCATTGTCGATGAGGTATGAACAGTGGTTGGACTGGATGAATAGTGATAGGTCATGATGAATAGTGTTGAACAGGGATAGGGTGGCTCGACAGCGATGAACTAAGGCGAGCAGTGATGGATATATACATGAACAGTGCGCACACAGTGTGAGCACTGTTGAAAACCGGTCTGGTACGGCAGAATGCAATTGCGTGCGTGGTAAAGCGGCACGAAACTAGCAGATACGTGGCAGTGGCAACGGCGTCATGGCGTTCGTCATGGGAGTCGCGGATGTCAATATTTGCAGCAGCATTCTGAACGCGCATGGCGTGGCGTGGCGCGGCGTGCGTGTGTGTCGGCGAGGCCTGGGCTGGTATGCGGGGCGACGGCGTGGCGGCGGCCAGGGCGGTTTGGGGTGGCGAGCTTGGTGACGCAGGTGCTGTTTGGTTGCTAGCTACACTTTGCCAACAAAAATTGCCACACTTGCTTAAGTTGAGGTGCTCAAATTCTTTGCCACACCTTAGCAAGCCTAAGGGAATCTTACCACACTTTTTTGAGTCATTGACGCGTGGGACCTAGTTTGCTGGAAAGGAATCTTGCCACAACTGTGACTGCAACCAAACAGCTCCCAAAGTTGATCAAACTTGCCTAACTTTAGGTGTAGTAAATTGTGGCTGGCAACCAAACAGCCCCGCAGTGGCAGCGTGGAACGCGGCGGGGCAGGGCAGGGCGACGGCCACGCTCTGGCACGACGGCGCGGGCGCGCACTGGCAGGCCGACGCGCCGTGGGCTTCGCCCAGATGGCTGTGGGCTAGCGGCAGGCAAGTCGAGGTTCGATTGGGCTATGGTACGGCCAGAGAGATGGGGAGAGAAGGAGACGGGCCGGCTGGCTGGCGAACAAAGGATGGGCTAGCCCAGGGAGAAGTTTAAAGATTTTGATTTTAGGATTTTAATTCTAGGGTTTTCAGCAAAGGTTTTCAACAGAGAAATAAATTGAGAGAATTCAAATAAATAACAGAAAAGGCAAGAAAATTTTATGGAGTGGTTTTTGTGGTCTTAGTTCTAAAATGTTTGCAAATTTTGGGCTGTTACAGTGCACATGATTTTTTAACAGTATGTTGTCTCTGTTGGCCCACATAAAGCAGATGGGAAGGGACAAGAAGCTGTGTGTTGTGGGTGAAATGGTTTATGGCAGTCAGATCACATCGCTTTAGCCACCAATTTGAATGGTCGACGATATAGTTGTAATTTCTTTCTAGCAAACAGTTCACTCCAGTGCCAAATAGCAGGCCTTGGATTGGGAAGCATTAGGATGTATCATGTAACAATAATCGAAGGTGTTTCTTAACACACATTGGGAATCGTGGCACATCATTGTGTATTTCAGCCAAGAATTGGAACAGATCCTGCGAAATCCTTGATTAATAGGTTTTGTAGGCATGTAGGATATCTCTTCTGTGTCTAGATCAAGTACATGGAGATCATGAATTATAAAAATCCCTTTACCATTTGTAAGCAGCTAAGCATGTCAAAACCTAGAGAACCGTATGTCAAGCTTCCAGCTTATCTATTGCATCTTTGGGGTTACTGTTTTGTTTGGAAAACTAGTTGAATGCTCGTATCATGCTACGGCTTAAAAAAATAATTGTGCTACATGTTTACGGCTTAAAAACTGCCAAAACAATCTAAAGTCATTGTCGTCATTGGGTCGTCAAACTATCTCTGCCATCACTTTCCAATCAGTTTTTGAGTCATCAAGCAACTCCTACCCTTGCACCACCAAGCTCTATTGCCGCTTCGTTCGATCGCCTTGCGTGTCTTGTTGATGCATCAAACTACACACTACACCACCCTACTGTGCCACCACCAACCATGTCTATGAAGGCACTGCATGTCATCATCTTGTGTAGGTCACCTGTCGCCAGCCCCATGGCTTGCCCTCATGCCACCTTGCCCCATGATAGAGCTTGCAATTAACCGTTGTCGTGCCATGTAGCACAGAACTCAATTGTATCATTGAGAGAGAACAGTAAACTTTCCCATGCAGCAACGTGACCTCGATATTAGACAACTAATTTTGCATAATGGACATGGAAAAATATTTGAATTATAATACCCTAGCTAAATAAGTAACATGTATTTTCATTACAAAAATATAAATTTACTGCACACATGGTTACACTTCTAACTACAACCGTACAACATTGTCCTTCTCATTAACTTTGCTATTCTCAAATTTTATCATCCACAACCATGGTTTCAACAAAGAAACCAAGAGACTGAGGCCTAATGACGTTGTAAAAGAAGTAGGTTTCTCCCATACTGTTCCTCATCAGAAACAAATCTTATGCATAAACAAAACTCTCCCAGCAGTGTTGTTGTCACTCTCCCACCGGCATCACCAAGTGCCTCCGTCTCTCGCTCTACTTCCTCTCCTCTACCTCAATGGCGTGGTGGCTGGTAAGGCGAGAAGGTGGCACAACGTTGGCTATGCGACTAACATGTGTCATAATTATGCATATTTCCTATCTTTAACCTTGTCATTTTTCGCATTTTGTGATCATATTTCATCATTTATGCATTTATATTGTTAATTGCCTAAAGGACTATTATGCAATTTCTATAATTTCTCTATAGGCCATCACGATCAGGTGCATAAATGACAATTGTCATTATGGGATAGCTCTATATAAAAGTACGCGTTAGCATGAACACATAGGATCTCTACTTCTTCTCCTTCTATACCTCAATGGCGCCCATCAGCATCACAAGTGCCTTCATCTCTCGCTCTACTTTCTCTCGTTCTCTACCTCAATGGCGCGGTGGCTAGTGAGGTGAGAAGGTGGCATGACGACTGACAGAGCGAAAATTGTTGGAGGGTGGTGGCATGTCGACTAATGGAGAGTGGAGGCATGGCGAGCAGAAGAATGGATCCATCGATATGGACCTCAACTGTAGTAGCGAAACCAGGATAAAAATAGAGGGTGGACTCAAAGGACTAAACTAAATTGCCATAAATATTATCGTTTACTCTTATGCAATATAAATCTATACATGAATAGAAGAGAAGCAAACAAAAAATATAGAAATACACTTGAATCAAGGCAAGAGATGTGCTCCAATTACTCTGAGGAAACATAATATAAAATAGAGAAATTATCGTGAAGTCGTAATTAGACGACTCAATCTTCTCTAGTAACTAACAAAGACTAAAATTCCAAGCTATCAAGCCATGAATGGGTGTACCAGATCATAATCCATAATTTTTAGATAGGCTTCTTATGCTCCTATAAAATCCTCAAACATCCGACGAACTCGACTTTGATATGAATCAGCACAAATCTAGCAAAATTTTCTTTTTCTTCCCTTTTCCTAATTTTATTCTCTTTTACCTCTTTTCCTTTCCTTTCCTTCGTTTTCTCTTTCCTTCCTCCTTTTCTTTTTTCTTTCCTCCCCTTCCTTTCTTTCCCCATGCTCTGATGTCCCCACTTGGAGCCGTCATCGTCGTGCACCGCTGTTGAGCTCTAGTAGTCTATCAACTTTGCCCTTGGCTTGATCATCAACCCCAATCCCTTCCCCCCATCCTTTGGTCTCCTTGCCTACCTCCCTGGCTTACCAAACTTTGCTGCCTCCCTCTGTGCATGCCCCCATTGCCCACTGTCAGCAGCAATCCTATCGCCCATCGCGACCTCCTCCTCCTCTCTTGTCCCTCGTCCACTTTGTCTCCTCTCTTTCTCTTCCTTTCTCTCTCTCCCCCATGCTCTGATGTTGCCACCGCCTAGTGCCACCATCGTCATGCGCCACTGCCGATCTTCGGTACTCTACTAGCCTTGCCCCTAGCCGAATTCACAAACCAAGTCCCCTCCTCCCGTTCTCTATCCTCTCCTCTGGTCTCATCCCCCTCCCTCCCTAGCTTACCTGACATTGCCGCCTTCCTCTATGTGACACGACTGCTCCTTGCCAATGGTGAGCCCGTTGCCCAATGCCACCATAACCTCCTCCTCTTCTCTCTCTTGCTCTTTCTTTCTCTCTCTTCCCCCATGCTCTGATGCAACCACCACCTGGTGCCTCTGTCATCATGCACCACTGTCGAGCTTTGGTAGTCTGCCAGCCTAGCCCTCGATTGAATCCACAACCCTAGCCCCTCCTCCTGCCCTCTGTCCTCTCCTCTAGTGTCATCCCCTCCCTCCCTAGCTCATTCGATGCCACTGTATCCCTCTACATGCAATGTTGTCGCCCCTTACCAGCTGCGAGCTTGCCGCCCAGTGCCACTGTTGTAGGGGTGGCCCCCACCTAAGACCAGCAGGCTTGTTAGAAAGTTGTAAGGCCCAAAATGGGATATGTATGATGACATAAATGCCCCTGCGAAGGATACCTGAATGTAAGGGTACTATTGTAAAACACTCCCCATGTGGATATATATACGCCATCCAGGCCATGGGGGAAACCCTAAGCATTGCTCACCCAACTCTCCACTATCATACCACTCTCTCTCTGTATGGTCTGTAACCACTACAGGTGGCGCCGTCCATGGGGAGGATAAGAGCAAGCCTCAAGATCAGAAGAAGAATGGCATCGAAGAAAACTTCATCATCGGTGGCTAAGAAGAACAAGGGGGGCGCGACGGAGTCTCGCATCAATACCAGGGCCTCGGCATCGACGGCCGCGGGCGTGGACGATGACGCGGGCGCAACAGCCATGAACATCAGTGCTCATGGCGCGACGATCGACCCCACCGCCGGCGCAACGGCCGACCCCGCCCTACGAGCGACGTTCGGCTCCGCCGCTGGTGTGATGGTCGACACCGTCAGCACCGACCGGGTAGTCGGGGGCGGTAACGTTGGCACCCATGTTGGCACGGCCGCCATCCCTACACCCGGTACGGGAGCGGCGAGCGGTTCCGGTAGAAACGTGGGCCTCGTCACCGACTCCGGAGTCTACCACACCACCGCATCGGGCAATGCGGGAGCGCAGGCCGTAGTCGCCGCTGTCCCGGCAGCGCGACCAGGTGTGCCGACCGCCCCGGTTGCGCCAACAGTGGAGAACGCCTTGTTGACGGCCATCGGCACGCTCCAGCGGGAGTTAGCGGACCTCCGGGGAGCCGTGCGGGGCATGCAAAAGGCTCGGAGTCAGCAGACCCCACCGGTGGTTGCGCCGGAGCCCACGCCAGAATGGGCAGATAGCCGCGACACCCCCACCTCCAGCCGCATCCTGCTGCGTCGACGCGGATCAGCTCTTTGCTGTCAAGCAAAAACCCTCAGAAAAGCTCCACGAGTACTTCAAGCGCTTCGCAAAGGTCCGCTACCAGGTCAAGGATGTCAACGAGACAATCATCATCAATGCAGCAGTACAGGGCCTCCGCCCGGGGCTGCTGGCCGAATACAACGCGCGAAAACCAATCAAGACGGTGGTGAAGCTCTTTGGCAAGATGGAAGAGTACGCCAGAGCGGAGGAAGATGCGCAGCGGCGCCAAGGCAACGACTCCGACACCAATCAGGCGGAGGGCACGGCGAAGAGCGGAGACTCGCCGAAGGAAGGCTCCTCGAAGGCAAGCGCAAGCAGGAGACATCGAAGGACGCCCCCGAGCACAAGGATGCCCAGCACAAGGACTCATCGAGCGACAAGCCTAAGCGCGGTCAACAGAAGTCTCGGAGAGCCCGCTACATCTTCGACATCGAGGGTGGCTCCGAAGACATCACCCCTGCCGGCCGTGACGGTAGGGCTCGTCGGGGCCGGGGGCGGGGGTGCGGCCGGGGTCGTGATGATAGGGCCCGCGCAGAATACGACGACCAGCACCTCAACCAATGGTACGAGGTACATGGTCAAGGCAACCACGACACGCGTGCATGCACCTCCATCGCGGCACTTCGGCAAAGCGTTGCCGGGATAGAAACCCCGAGGTGCGGCTGCCCATCGTGGCCCACGTCCAACAACCCCTGGAAGGCCCTGTGCAGATCCAGGATCAGGGGTTGCACCCTCAGGAGGGCCCCCTACGGATCCAAGCCCACGTGCAGCACCCTCAAGAGGGCCCCCTGCGGATCCAAGCCCCGGAGGGAGCCCAGTGCAGGGTTATCAACTTCATCTCGGGGGCCTCCTCGCTAGAGTTCGCCTCGGCGCGGCAGCGGAAGGCCTACACGCGGAGGCTACATCACGTGGCGGCACACCCGGCGCAGGCACCGCCAGACTAGGCGCAACACGAAATCACCTTCACTCCCACTGACGCCAAGGGTGTGGAGTTCCCCCACCAAGACCCCCTGGTCATCCAGGTCCTGCCTGGTCATCCAGGTCGCCATCGCAGGATGCGATGTCAAGTGTGTCCTAGTCGATGGAGGAAGTTCCACGAACATTATGTTCACCGCGGCCTTCGACCAGATGGGAATCCCCCGAAATCGCTTGGCCCCCTCGGGAATCCCGCTGCAGGGCTTCGAAGATCAGCCCCTGAGGGCGCTGGGCCAGATATGCCTGCAGGTCTCTTTTGGCCAGGACGACAACGTGAGGAGCGAAGACGTCACCTTCGACGTCGTCGATATCCCGTACCCCTACAATGCCATATTGGGGCGGCCAACCCTCAATTCCTTCGGAGCAGTCCCACACCACGGTTTCTTATGCATGAAGCTCCCAGGCCCACGGGGTATTATCACCACCCACGGCGATCAGGATGTGGCTCGGCGCATAGAGATCGGTACCCAAGGCCCACACCGCGAGGATCAATGGGATCCTTAGAGTGGGTAGGACAGCGCAAGTGCTCTCGGCGGTTCCAAGAAGCACCCTGACGGGCTCCCACGTGGGCCGCTCCAGCAGTAGAGGCTCCCGGCGTGCCGTACCTCGATGCCGTGTCAACGGCACTCGCTGCCATTCCCGCCCTTGAGCGATTAGTGGTTAGTACTCTGTCTTGTACTCGCTCACCCGCGCAAACGGGAATTCAATAAAGTTCACCGTCCGCGCACGCACTCTCCATGAGTATAAACAAAGACACGCGTTCACGCGCGCACTCTCCGTGAGTATAAACAAAGACACGCGTTCGCGCGCACACTCTCCGTGAGTATAAACAAAGACACGCGTTCGCGCGCACACTCTCCGTGAGTATAAACAAAGACACGCGTTCGCGCGCGCACTCTCCGTGAGTATAAACAAAGACACGCGTTCGCGCGCGCACTCTCCGTGAGTATAAACAAAGACACGCATTCGCGCGCGCACTCTTCGTGAGTATAAACAAAGACACGCGTTCGCGTGTGCACTCTCTCTGAGTATAAACAAAGACACGCGTTCGTGCGCGCTCTCTCCCTGAGTATAAACAAAGACACGCGTTCGCGCGCGCACTCTCCATGAGTATAAACAAAGACGTGTGGGGGACGCCTCCGCGCGCACTCTACAGAGTATAAATAAGATGTAGCGTCGAGGTCCGCCTCCGTATGCACTCTACGGAGTATAAATAAGATGTAGCGTCGACGTCCACCTCCGCCCACACTCTACGGAGTATAAATAAGACGTAGCGTCGAGATCCGCCTCCGCACGCACTCTACGGAGTATAAATAAGAAGCGGATGTTGTCCCTGCGCACTCTACTGAGTATAAACAAGACGCGGATGTTCCTGCGCACGTGTGGGTATTCCCCTATGCGTACTCTCCGGAGTATAAATAAGACATGGTTGATATTCCCACGCACTCTACGGAGTATAAACAAGACGCGAATGTTGTCCCTGCGCACTCTACAGAGTATAAACATGACGTGAATGTTCCCACGCACGTGTGGGCGTTGTCCCTACGCGTACTCCCCGGAGTATAAATAAGACGTGTTTGATGTTCCCACGCACTCTACGGAGTATAAACAACACGTGGTTCATGGTCCTGCGCACTCTACGAAACATAGATAAGACGCAGTAGAGGCTTGCCTCCACAGCGCACTCCACCGAGTGTAAACGGAGCCGATCATACCGTCGGGTGCATAGCAGTTAGACCGCCCGTCGATCTGACCGCACCCACTGTGGCGGCCAAACCGATGAGGCCGCTGAAAGCTGCCTCTTTTGTGTTTTTATGATTGTTGCTTTAATTCTAGGCTTTCAATTCTGATCTTAATAACTTTGTAGCTACTGTAGTGAAAAATTTGTGAATATTTAGAAAAAATTTGTGAGGCAACATTCACGTGGTTAGTCAAGTTGATACTCTACTCCAAAGGACTTATAAGCTAGGGCTTATGGCTTTTTTGCGTGTATTATTACTGCAAGAGCACGGTAACGGTTGTTATCTTTTGTGAGTTAAAAAATAAGATAAAATAGTAAAAAATTAAAAATTAAAGAACATCACCAAATCTTTTGAAACAGTATAAAAAATAAAAAACTAAAAACTAAAATTTGGAAAATAAAAGGCTAAAACTGTGTAGAGCGAACCAGTCTCCATTCCAGAATTTTTTGTACGGATAATCCATTTTTTATTCGAAATTACATAAATATACCCGCGGGAAAATTTTAAAAAAAATAGGCTCCAGTCGCCGAATGGTTGGGCGACTGGAGCCTATCGCCCAACCAGTCCGCAACAGAGTATGTCTCGCTGCACAGTAGAGCGACTACATCCAGTCGCTCTTCCGTTAGGCGACTAGCATGCAATCGCCATCCCGTTAGGCGACTAACATGCAGTCGCCATCCCGTAGGGCGACTACATGTAGCCCCCGTGTATTGTTTTAGATTTTGTGAATTTTGTAACGTTGAACGGGTAAAAAATACGGTGAAGTTGTAATAAAAGTTTATGTTCATTGTATATTGTAGGTGTGTAAAAAGTTTTAAAATTTTTTTTCATGAAAGATTGAGTACAGAACGATCGATACATACACTGTTAAGTGAGATAGTTTATGTGCGGAGAGAGATAATAGACTTCTGTAAATTTAAATAAACTTCATATTATAACTGTGAGTAACATGCCGCATGTTTTTTCATTACATGCATAACATACATAGCATTTGCAGCGTCGCCTCACTAGTCACCCTGGTGTGCCCCGTCACCGCGCCCGCGTCCTCCCATACGGCCTCGCTTGGCCCTCCTCCGGTGCAACGGGTTAGGACGATCCGAAAAAGTAAAACGAGGAGGAGGGTGTCTATCCCGCCCCCGCGCTGGTGGAGTCAGTTGCACCTCTGGCTGTGTGCTCTCCGGTGCACCGGGGAGGGCACTGCCAGAGATAACCTCCGGTGCTACGTCGGAGAAGTGTCCAGGCCACTCCGGTGTAGACGCGAAAAACTGGTCCACTTCGTCCGGGCCTGGGGAGACGCCGTGCTGCTGGTAAGTACCTGCAATATTAATAACATTAGTTCGTTGCATGTCGTCTTCGGATAAACACGATATAAGAACCTCTGCGTACCCGTGCCTGGCGCCATCGATGTAGGAGGAGGGGCGTACACCCCCTGCGTGGGGAAGATAGGGGTGTGCGTAGGAGGCGTGAAGTGAACCGGTGTAGGAGGCCCTGCCCAGGCTGAACCCCCTGGCTGCTCCGGGTGAGGTGGTGGAGGACGTATCCACGTAGGTGCACCAGAGTAGTGCCACGCTGGTCGGGGTGGACGAGCAATCGAAGCGGTGGGCGTGGAGACCGCCGGTAGCCTCGTGCAGGACAGTAGGCTAACGATACGTCTACACCCGTCGTGCATCCGACGCGCAAAGCTGATGCCCTCCTCATGGG
This sequence comes from Dendrocalamus latiflorus, assembly GCA_017311315.1. Taxonomy (NCBI): domain Eukaryota; kingdom Viridiplantae; phylum Streptophyta; class Magnoliopsida; order Poales; family Poaceae; genus Dendrocalamus; species Dendrocalamus latiflorus. Next base: position 20,065,753 of record CM029642.1, on the reverse strand, counting down.
TCAGGTGCGCACCACTGGAGAGCCTCTCCAGTACTGTCCCGGAGTCGACGCATAGGGCAGAACCGACGTCAGCCTGGACACAAAGACATGAAATGGTCGATTATCGAAATGACATTACCATTTGGGAATCTTTGAAATGACATGTAACGTACCGCAAGGTGAGCGTCGCGCGCGAAGTGCGCGGGGTACGTGTCCGTCGGAGCGGCGACGTGTGTGGCAGGCGGGTCTACCACATATACGAGCCTGGTGCGGGTCTGCGGCTGGTACCAGCGCAGGTACTCCGCGTACTCCCTGCTGTCGTACGGGCTGTCCTCCTCCACGCGGTCGTCGAGCGCACCCTGCCACTGCTCGACCCAGGGCTGCATCCTCAACGACCAGTCCGTGCCTCTTTTCACTCCCTTCGCGTTGTGCCTGCGTATAGAACCATTACTGGATGTGAGATACTTGCGAACGCAGTAGTAAGTATGTAAATATTTAGCAGAAACGATCACTCACCCGTGCACGTGGCGCGGAATCGATGGTCCGACTGGTACAGGAACCGGCTGCCGTAGCCCGAACTGCCGCATCACCCGCTGGGGTGCGTAGTCCTCCACGTAGATGAGGTACACGAGCTTCCGGCGGGTGAGCCAGAAAGCCCGGTCATGCCAGCAAAGTGAGGACAGCCCGCCAGGAGCACGGGGTCTGAACTGCCGTATCTGCGTACGGCTCTCAGCGCACGTCATCGGCTGTGATGCGGTCGAGCTGCTCCACAAAGACCCGGTACGCCCGCGTGACCTGCACGTGCGTGAACTGTACCTGCAAGAAATATAAGTTGTTTAGAATGACGATCGTCAATAAGAAAGAAATAGTTGACTGTGATAATACTTACTCGACGACGGCACCAGATAGAACCCATCGTCGGCCGGTCGACGTCTCCCCCTGGATACATCTCGGGGCCGTACGGACCCATGTCGTCTAGCACAGGTCGCCCGAGGTTTAAGCGCTCGAACGACCACAACTGCAATAGCAGGGGACAGCCCGTGAGGATCGAGTTCGCCTTGATCCTCATGCACGCATCGCATAGGGCGCGGTACGTCGCGGCAAGCACGGCCGATCCCCAGCTGACCTGGTGGGGCTCGCCGTCAGCGATCGCCCTCGCATAAGCGATAAGGCACGCATCCACCGAGTTGCCGTGGCTGGTGGTGAAAAGCACCCAACCAAACAGCCACAGCACGTACGCCTCCAGGTGGCGCGACACCTGGTGATCGTCTGCCTGTGGAACCATGCGCTCCACCTGAATTCAAACAAGTTGTTATTAGTACGTAATACCACAAATAAACGGTTCGACGACACGATCGAATGTAAAAACCACGTACCCGGTACTGTGTAAGCCACCTCAGCGTCGGCCCATGGGTCTGCGCCTCTCTGAACACGTGGTGCTGAGGGCCCGGTGGAACGACACCCTCGAATCTGCCAAGCAGGTCAGCGCGCCAGTCGTCTGGGGCCTCCGGTAGGAAGGCAGCGTCTCCCGCGATCGGAAGGCCAAGGAGCAGGGACACATCCTGCAGGGTCGGCGTCATCTCCCCGAATGGGAGGTGGAAAGTGTGCGTCTCGGGCCGCCAACGGTCCACCAAAGCCGTCAGCAGGGAACGGTCGAACGGGAAGCGTCGTGATCGCTCCCCGCCCTCGTCCCCGTCAGCGGCTGCATCCTCGTCCGTGGCCTGCACCATCCGGGCAAGAGGGAGTAGCCCGGCATCCCGCAGCCTGCAAACAAAGTGAAGGTCAGCACGGAATGAACTTACGGTCGCACTAAACGCTGGAGTAGTGCAAACCTGGCAGTCCAACAAGGGTCGAGTCCCCAGGCCACGCGAGGTGTGCGTGTCCGGACCACTCCCAGCTGAGGCGGCTCGTCCGTGCTCCCCGGTGGCGGCACTAGACGGGAAGCGCGATGAGAGCGGTCCACGTGCTCGTCCAACAGCGCGTACTGCCACTCGGAGTCACGTCCAGCACGAGTCATACCTGCAAAATTTGTACAATAATTTCTACATTAAATTTTCTACATCTAAATTTATACAATAATTTCAATATTAAATTTCCTATATCTAAATTTGTACACTAAACTTTCTACATCTAAATTTCTACATTAAATTTTCTACACTACATTTTCTAAACTATTTTTGTAAACTATATTTGTAAACTAATTTCTACACTACATTTTCTAAACTAAATTTCTAAACTACATTTTCTAAACTATTTTTTTAAACTATATTTCTAAACTAATTTTCTACACTACATTTTCTAAACTAAATTTCTAAACTACATTTTCTAAACTATTTTTGTAAACTATGTTTTTAAACTAATTTTCTACACTACATTTTCTAAACTAATTTTCTAAACTAAATTTCTAAACTACATTTTCTAAACTATTTTTGTAAACGATATTTCTAAACTAATTTTCTAGACTACATTTTCTAAACTATATTTTCTAAACTAAATTATCTACACTAATTATCTACACTAATTATCTACACTAACTATCTTTCTACACTAATTATCTACACTAACTATATTTCTACACTAAATTATCTACACTAATTATCTACACTAACTATCTTTCTACACTAAATTATCGACACTAATTATCTACACTAACTATATTTCTAAACTATATTTCTAAACTAATTTTCTAAACTAATTATCTACACTAACTATCTTTCTACACTAATTATCTACACTAACTATCTTTCTACACTAAATTATCTACACTAACTATATTTCTAAACTAATTTTCTAAACTAATTATCTACACTAACTATCTTTCTACACTAAACTATCTACACTAACTATATTTCTAAACTAATTTTCTACACTAACAAAAAATATAACACAAAAAATTACCTGGAAATCGTGCACTCCCTCTCCTCTTCTCCTCCTCTCCCTCTCTTTCTCTCCCCTCTCCTCTTCTCCTCCTCTCCCTCTCTTTCTCTCCCCTCCCTCTTCTCCTCCTCTCCCTCTCTTTCTCTCCCCCTCCTCTTCTCCTCCTCTCGTTTCCCCTTCTCTTCTCTGCGCGCCGAAGGAAAGAGTGGACGTCGGCGGCGGCCGAGCGCGCTCTTTGTATCCACCCTCAGTCGCCCAACGGTTCGGCGACTGATATGCAGTCGCCCAACAGTTGGGCGACTTCTTTGCAGTCACCGAACCGTTGGGCGACTGGAGTTAATCGCCCAACGGTTCGTAGACTCTCCAGCTGTCGCGATCCAGTTGGGCGATAGGCTCCAGTCGCCCAACCATTCGGCGATTGGAGCCTATTTTTGTAAAAAAATTTCCCGTAGGTATATTTATGTAATTTCGAATAAAAAATGGATTATCCGTACAAAAAATTCCTCCATTCCACACCTGCATATCCTTTGTTTGCAGCAGCATCATTGGTAGTGACATCGCAAAAGTTTGTTAATTGTGTCAAACGCACCTATACTTTTTCACCGCAACATCACCCTTGTTTAGTCGCATCGTCCGGTCAGCCATCTTGTGTGTTGTGTCAGTTCACTGGCTCCGGAGCAAGCTTTTCTTCCCGTCGGCAGGAAAGAATTATTGCTTTGGCTTGTATAATCGCTTAGACCATAGTCCACAAACTGGTGCTTATCATCTATAATTCTACTGTTAAGCCTTTTTGAAACGCGAGAATCTTGAAAGGAATTTCCAATAGGAATCCTACGTTACAACCACGGCCTACCAAACAAATGTTGCTATACAGTATTAAGGCGTGTGTATGTATGAGTGAGATGGAGGTTGTTTCCTGATGCCCTCGATCTTCTTTGTTACGAAGCAACAAACTACTTGTTTCAAACAGTTTTAGTTTTTGATTTTTCTATTTTGCGGTTTATTTAAGTTAGAAACTATTTAAAATACACCAACTTCTAATTTTAGCTTTTTTGTCTTTTCTTTTTACCTTTATTCCTTTGCATTGTTTGTACCGATATAACGGTTTTTTATTTTTATTTTTCCTTATTTTTTCTCAAAAAAACTAATAGCCGCTACAGCGTAATTTCAGCCAAATGCCACAACCAAAAGCTAGTTGCTAACGGCTGGGTTCGGCCCAGCTTTGGCTTTGGCTTATCACTTTTTGTTATAGTAACTAGCTTCAAATGGTGCATTTTTTTAAGACGAGGTCTACTAGTCGACTGTAGTACACATTATACCGACTTCAGCTATATCGATTAAAATCATATGCGACTGTCTCGCTCTTTGTAATCTCTCTTGAGAATAGACAGAATTCAAAATTTTAAACCAAAAACTATAAGCCATATCCCAAAAACTCCATCCATTTTGGTGCAATCTTGCTTATCTTTGGGAAATGTAAGAACTTTGACCAAATTCCACATGATATTTGGATGGAATAGGTTCCTATGACCCTAAGCAAGGTATGTACAAATTTTAATCTCTTTTGGTTGAAGGTTTTAAGAGTTGCACCAATCTTGATCTTCACTCAGGTTGATTTTCTGTTTTGGAAACAAGTGAGCAATCAGATCGCTCCTTAGCCCGGTCAAATCGACCGCCAGTCAGACCGTCGGGTGCACAACGGTTAGATAGCCTAGGTTAGAACGGTCTTGGTTGAATTGAATTATGTCTCGTCACTATATTTATGTTGAATGAAGTATGTTTTGACTAACGTGGGTTAGTTGTGAAGAACTTGTACGTGGAAATGATTTCTTTATCTTTAGATGTGCAAGGAAGTTTGGAGTTAACCATGGTCAACGGCGAGGATCAGAGCTAGCTCATAGAGGAGCCGAGGCCCATAACGGTCAAGGATGCCAAGTGAGATGATTGAGCTTAAGGATGGCATAAGGAAGGCAGGAAATATTAAAGGAAAGGTTTGAGTGACTAGTTGTACCAAGTGGTTTGGTCGGTCTAAGTGAGGAGTGGTCTGGTGTAATCGAAATGGGAGAGACTTACCGATGCATGGTATGTTATTGGTGCACCTACATGTGACAGACACTGTGATTGCTTGCAAGCTACAAAAGTGACTAGGCCAAGGAAGCATATTTTGGTAAGGACGCCAAATTATAGAAACCATGTGGATCAAAACTACGGCGCTTCAGAGAGTGATTTAGATCAAGGAAATCCTAAGGTGATCAAGTTGATCAAGGGTTCTTGACTTAGCTGATTTGAGCTCATGTGCTTTGACAAATGTGCATGAGTTAAGTGTGTGAATAAAATCCATTTACTAAATATGCTAGTGAATAATATGCATTAGGTTAGATGTGGGCTGTTTGCCTCATCTATTTAATGGGTTAATTTTAGAGAAGAGCAAGTGATGTGATATGCTCTCTTGTCCTCTGTATGGAGTGGTTGTAAAACCTTCATCATCAAGTAGCAATCAATTAACTTTGTTCATCAATCATGGTGATTTCTATTTCTTGGTCCGAGAGTTTTTGCTTTGAATATTTGGGAGAAATAATTTCCTGTGACACATAAAACTCATATAAAGCCATCTTGACTATCCTCCACACACAAGTCATATCTTAAGATTTTGGAGTTTGCTCGATTTTAATGCAATCTTACTTATCTTTGGGAAATGCAAGAACTTTGACTAAGCTCCACGCGATATTTGGATGGAATAGGTTCAAGGACCCTAAGCAAGGTGTGTGCAAAACTTTATCTCTTTTGGTTGAAGGTTTTCGGAGTTACACTGTTCTTGGTCTTGACTCAAGTTAATTTTCTGTTATAGAAATAGGTGAGTAGTCAGACTGCTCGTTGGCTTGGTCAAGCCGGCCACCAGTCAGACTGTCGTTGTCAAGCCGATCAGATCGTCGGGCGCATAGCGATTAGACCGTCTGCCGATCTGACTGCACCCACTATGGCGGCCAGACCGATGAGGTGCAGAAAGCTACCTCTTTTGTGTTTTTATGATTGTTGCTTTAATTCTAGGCTTTCACTTATGATCTTAATAACTTTGTAGCTACTGTAGTGAAAAATTTGTGAGGCAACATCGCGTGGTTAGTCAAGTTGATACTCTTCTCCAAAGGATTTATGTGCTAGGGCTTATGGCTTTTTATGTATATTGTTACTGCAAAAAGTACTGTAACTGCTGTTAGCTTCTGTGAGTCAAAAAAAATGAGAAAAAAATAGTAAAAATAAAAACTAAAGAACACAACTAAATCTTTTAGAACGATGCAACAGAATAAAAAAAATAAAAAACTAAATTTTAGAAAATAAAAAGCTAAGACCGTTTAGAACAAACCAGTCTCCATTCCACACCTACATATATAACCTTTGTTTGCAGCAGCATCATTGGTAGTGACATCGCAAAAGTTTCTTAAGCTTTATCAAACGCAATTACTTTTTCACCGCAACATCACCCTTGTTTAGTCACATCGTCCGGTCGGCCATCTTGTGTGTTGTGTCACTGACTCCGGAGCAAGCTTTTCTTGTCGTTGGCAGGACTAACTGAGGAAAGAATTATTGCTTTGGCTTGTATAATCGCTTAGACCATAGTCCACAAACTGGTGCTTATCATCTATAATTCAACTGTTAAGCCTTTTTGAAACGCGAGAATCCTAAAGGAATTTCCAATAGGAATCCTACGTTACAACCATGGCCTACCAAACAAATATTGCTGTACAGTATTAAGGCGTGTGTATGTATGAGTGAGATGGAGGTTGTTACCTGATGCTCTCACCTTCTTTGTTACAGAAGCAACAAACTTCTTGCTTCGAACTGTTTTAGTTTTTGATTTTTTTTTGTCTTTCGATTTATTTAAGTTAGAAATCATTTAAAACACACCAACTTCTAATTTTAGCTTTTTTTTTGTCTTTTCTTTTCCCATTATTCATTTGCATTGTCCGTGACGATATAATGATTTTTTTATTTCTATTATTTCTTATTTTTCTCAGAAAAAACTAATAACCGCTATAACGTAATTTCAGCCAAAAGCCACAACCAAAAGCTAGTTGCTAACAACTGGGTTTGGTCCAACTTTGGCTTTGGCTTATCACTTTTTGCTATAGTAACTAACTTTCAAACGGTGCATTTTTGAAGACGGGGTCTAATAGTCGACTGTAATACACATTGTACCGACTTCAGCTATATCAATTAAAATCGTATGCAACTATCTCGCTCTTCGTAATCTCTCTTAAGAACAGCCAGCATTCAAAATTTTAAACCAAAAGCTATAAGATATAGCAAAAAAAAACCCCACCCATATTGGTACAATCTTACTTATCTTTGGAAAATGTAAGAACTTTGACTAAAATCTACATGATATTTGGATGGAATAGGTTCTGAGGACCCTAAGTAAGGTATGTGCAAAATTTTATCTCTTTTGGTTGAAGGTTTTAGGAGTTGCACCAATCTTGATCTTCACTCAGGTTGATTTTCTGTTTTGGAAACAGGTGAGCAATCACATCGCTCTTTAGCCTGGTCAAATCAGCCGTCAGACTGCTGGGTGCACAACGGTCAGATAGCCTAGGTTAGAACGGTGAGGTGCTGAAAGCTGCATATACTGGGTTTTTGAGGCTGTTGTTTTAATTCTAGATTGTTAATTCAGATTTTTATATCTTTGTAGTTATTATAGGGAAGAATTTATGAATATTTGGACAAAATTTGTGATGCACTGTTCGCTTGGATAGGCAGTCTCCGTTCCACACATGCCTAACCTATTTGTTTGTTGGGAGTGTCTATTTGTCATTTGACTATTTTTTTTCCTTGTAAATTAGTCAGATTTTGAACCATGTGACAAAACAACTAGGGTATTTAATCAAACAAAATTTGATTGTGCTTCTGAGTATACAAAACAAGCAGTGATATTTGACCTAACAAATTAGTTAAGCCTATTAAGAAAAAGAATCGGAAAAGCAAACAAAACATCTTGGAAAATCTAATTTAAAAACCCAACTATCCTTGTAAATGAACAAAATCATTATGAATACTTAACCTAACAAATTAGGGAAGCCTATTAAGAAAATATTTAGAGAATGTAACTGTTGTAGGGGTGGCCCCCACCTAAGCCCAGCAGGCCTGTTAGAAGATTATAGGTCCCTGAGTAGGACATGTGTAATAGCTTAAATACCCCTAATGGGGATGTAAGGATGAAAGGGCATAATTGTAAAAGCATACTTCATATGAATATGTATATGTGTTTGTATGGAGGAGGAGGGACCGAACTCTCTCCCAACTCTCCACTACCATCTTTCTCTCTGTTTGGTCTGTAACCACAACAGTGTAACAAAACAACTAAGAAATTTAATCAAACAAAACTTGACTATGCTTTTGAGCATACAAAACCAGTAGTGATACTTGACCTAATAAATTAGTTAAGCCTATTAAGAAAAAGATTCAGAAAAGCAATGTATGCTGCCTCTTTAATTAACAAATAAACATTGGGTTGTGATAGTACGTACTCTGTATTAAGATATGCTTCTAATAAAAAGTTTAGAAAATCAAACAAAACATCTTGGAAAATTTAATCAAACATAGCATTTAAATCAAACAAAACATTCAGGAGAAGCCATAAGCGGAAAATAATGGAGCCATGTATATAGCGGTTGATCTCAAGTGAACTCATTTAAGGGAAGCTCTTGATCCAGCAGACATGCTAGCATTTTGCACCATCTACTCACACTTGGCGAACTGAATTGTACACCAATTAGAACTGGAAGAGTTTCACGAGTAGTAGATTGATTCATGCATAGGTACAGACACGTTAGCTGCACATGCAATTACGTGGGTGTAGTGTGCCATATTGTACATACAGAACAACATATATAGCATGCGATATATATGTAGCGAAACAAGTATATGTGTGAGACATGGCGTCACGCATGCATGCGATGACGAAGGCTTACGCAATGCATACATAGCGAGCTTATTGCTAGCTGCTACGCACTCATGCACAGTTTTACCTCTATATTAGACTGCACTAAACGGGTTCGGGCGTCTAGCCAACAACAAAATTGCGGATCTGATCAGAACACGAGTCCTAAAGCAAAACGAGCGGTCTAAAATCTGACTGATTTTAATTAAAAAAACACCCGACTGAGTTTTAGCACTTTCGTTGTTTGTTTGCAGCAGCAGCATCGTTGGGCATCGACATTGCGAACATTTGTTCAGCTTCTATCGAACGCAACCATACTTTTTCACCGAAACATCACCCTTGGTTAGTCACATCGGCCGGTCGGCCATCCTGTGTTGTGTCACTGACTCCAGGGCAAGCTTTTCTTCACGTTGGCAGGAAACATTTATTGCTTTGGCTTAGTATAATCCCTTAGGCCATAGTCCGCATACTCGTGCATATCAACTCTAATTCTACTGTTAAGCCTATTTGGAACGCAAGAACTTTATAGGAATTTTGTAGAAGAGAAACATGCACCCTCGCTTGATGCGAGGTTTAAACGGAATTCCCATAGGATCCTGCGTTACAACCATGGCCTACCAAACAAATGTTGCTGTACAGTATCAAGGCGTGTGACTGTATGTATGAGTGAGATGGAGCTTGTAGTTTTTTTACCTGATGCTCTACCTTCTTTGTTGCGAAGCTACAAACTCGATACCTAACATCTCCCTATGGCCAATCTGCAGCCAACTTACTGACGTCCGGTGTGTTGCACTAGTATGGTCGTCCTGACGAGAGGTGAGGACTAGTATGAAAAAAAAACTACTAGTACTGGCGTGCGGTATCAAAAAAAAATATTTTCTTAGTTTTACCAAAAAACCAGTTCTTTTTGTTGCGAACATTATTTTGATTCTCTACGAGATTTAATCTTGATACCACGTAAGCCCGTATCTCCCAAATATCTAATCTAATCCACGGACTTTTGCGCAAAAGGAAGGGTATCAGAGATTTGATGTGACGTATCAGAAAAACTGCAATACGATCTCGGGTACTTGCTTCAAAAGTTTTATTTAATCAGTTCCCTTTCATCAGTATGCATGTAAGTGACATTATTAGCGACAGTCTTGTAGCATTCATTCAGAATATGGGCTTGCATCGGTGTATTCTTTTCTTCAAATTGTGCGCTAGTGCTTGACCCTATGATTAGTCACTATTATTTGTCGGACAGATTAAATTGCGTTCGCAATGGCAGGCGGGCGACCATCAAACGACGGTACAAGAACCAGGACAACGCTGACGACGAACCACGGGACAAGCAAAGTAAGCGCTACTAACTTACCAGAAGAAATTGTGCATGTTTGCATGATTATAGAATCAATGCTGCATTTCAATCATTACATGCTAGATCAGAGCTCTTGCCTGTGGGTTACGACTTAAGAGCATAGGTCTAGTATTGGTTTCCTGATGCGTGATCATTCTGCCCGCAAGCTGTTCGGTACACACAGCTCTTGCCTGTCTGGTTTCCTGGTGCATGTCATTTGCCAGACCAGTGGGAGTTGCCATCATGCATGCAGCGTTGGAAAGGTGACCAATGGCAGCGACTGCTTTGGCAGGAAGCGAGCGATTGATCAACCAGCAGTGATGCCCATACTAAACAAACAGTAGTCATGCGACCTTTGTTCTTCGCAGTTCCAGTTTGTACATGCCGGTATACACTTGATTAGTTAAATATCACGCAAGTGTGGCCGTCTTGACGAGAGGTAGAATACTCGGAAAACTACTAGCATCGGCGTCTGGTACAAGCTTCAATTTGCCTTTGAGCTTTCATGCTGGCTTTTACTTGCTTCCTTTTTGCGTTCTGTTCCACGCTTATCGCCTGGTAAGTCGAGTCTCTTTTCTTCTTTTTGAAAGCGTGGTTAGTTGAGTCTTGATCCACCATCAGCATAGCCAATGACATTGCCACAGCTTGGCTCGAACGCAAGCATTGTATTCGTTGTGAGGCCCCAGCATTATTATCCTCCGGATAACCGCATAGGACAAATGGGTTACTATTTGCCTGATCAGTAGAACATCACTCCGGCAAATGGTAAACCTTTACCAGAGTTGCGCATCAGAACAATAACATAGATACTGTAGATTTTATTACAGCAATGGGCCACATGGCCTACAGTCTGATATTACAAAAGTACCACTATTAGCAAAAGTATGAGACTAGTACCCCAGGGCTTCTCTGCCTGCTCCACTGGGCCTCCTACTCATCCCACCCGAAGTATACGGGGTCCACCTCGCCTGTCTCCTCGTAATCTCCATCCTCCTCTCCGGCCGACTCGGCATACCCTGCTTCCCCCTCATCCGGCTCGTGAGCCTCCTCGAGCGGATTAGGGTCTAACAAAGGAGATTAATAGCAAGGGTGAGTACCGCAGTACTCAGCAAGCATAATAGCAATAAATGCACTGATGTGATCTCATGTCCTTAAGTCCAGATTCTAATTCCTTTATTCTGAAATTAATCATATGAAAATATCTAGTCTTGCTTTTTTTAATTCCCAAATCATTCTATTTTTCACCTAGTAAGGTACGATCCCTAGTGAGCACCGTAGTCCACATTCCAGTGAACTGGCATGAATTAATGATTTTCTTAGCACTGTGCAGGCTTGTATCACTGTACCCAAAGCTGCTCTAAACCTTCCTAACTAGGTTCTTCCACACTGCCTTAGGTATGGAATCCAGTTCAGAGTACAAAACCTTTGTCTGATTACGTTATTCCATCCACCAGCCCATCTATTATCCATCAGTGTACCAAGTCGCTCACTTGGGCTCCATCGACTTTTAATAGTGCTTGGTTGTACCGGCTCCCGGCCCAACACTCCACCTAACGCATATAGCTTCTGGGACTTACTCACTTCCAGACTTGCGTTACTAGTCCTGAGCTTCGTACATCTCTTTACCCACACATAGATACTTACCCTATGTGGTGGACTGGTTAACGTAACGGGATACTAAATTCTGCCCGTCCAAAATGGGGAAATGGTTGGTACGATAAGTACGATTCCCTATCCGAGTGAAAACGAGGTAAGTCCTTATATTATAGCCTTATGTAAAGAGGTCCGCCTAGCCTCTCTACATCCTTTCCCTGAACCTCTTTACCCACCGTATACATCTCTGCTTGTGGGCCTGCTGCTCCTCTCAGCAGTACCACCACTGAACATTTCTTTTCCTTACTTTCTCTCTTTCTTTTTCTCCTCTTTTCTTTTCTCATTTTACTCATCATAACATCATCATTCTCTGATTATTGGTTAAAAGACTGGTTTTCATGCATTTACATAGAGTGATTAATATTGCTGAAAATATCATTTATTTCAACATAGCTAAGTGCATGGTCGAAGATGAGCTTGCCTTAGATGTAGGGTAATTCGGAACGGACGAAAATCGAATTTGCTCCTGCGATTTGCTCTCGCTCGACTTCTGCAGTATTAATACTAGACTTAAAAATAAATATTTACAGCTATTAGTTTTAGGAAGGGATTAAATAAAGAAATAATTTCCCCTCTCTCTCTAATTATCTCGAGCAAGAAAAAATTCCCTATTTACGATTACAGAGCTCATAACAAGGTTTGTTTTCTAACGAATTATTGCAAGAAAATTCAGAAAAAGAATAAAATTATTTTTCTAAAAATTGGCCTTTTTAAACCTACTTGATTTTGGAATTAAAGTATGCACAAAACTTGGCTAAACCGTCGGCCTCCCAAGCGCAAATGGCTCGGCCCAACAACAGACAGCAGCGGCTCCTTTTCCTTTTCTTCATGCCGCTGCCCACTCTTCTCTCTTCATCCGTCACCGGCTCTCACCTCGGTCCCTTCTCCTTCCCATCGAGTGCACCGCCTCCTCTCTGCCTCCCCACTGCGCCTCCTCCCATATGCTTTCTTACCGCGCCTCCCCTGGACGCCTCCATGCCGCGCCTCCTCTCGGCACCCCCACTCGGCGCCTCCACCCTCTCTACTCCTCAGCTCTCCTCTCTTTCTACCCGGCTACGACGCCGCTTCACCGACTCGGATTCGGATGGATCTGGTCCAGATCGGTGGTTTGGTTGAGGATCTGCGCCTACCGGTTCTTCCTTCGGTGGATTTGGGCTAGACTCACCGGCTTGAAGTGGTTTTGAGATGGCCGGCTTTCATGGTAGTCGGCCGCCTCGGCTTCCGGCTAGGGGGTTGGATGACAGCCTCCATGCCCAGAGATGCTTAGGATGCTAGCTTTCCTCCTCTACTGATTTTACATGCACTTGATTTATTTGCTTATTTTTTCGCTATCTACTCTATGCTATTGAGATCGGTGGCTGAGCCTAAGGTTTCGGGTGGTGGTACTAGAGATTGAGAAAGGTGCTATTCTTGGCTGTCCTCACTCTAAGGCATGCTCGGCTTTGGGATTGGCTGCCAGATATTTGAGTGACATCGGTGACTAGGGTTCTTCTCCTATTTGATTGGTGCGGATGTGATCCCAAAGAGAAAAGAAAGGATTGGAGAGAAGAAGTGGGAACCTACTTGTGCGGTTTGTCGGACTGGAGAAGGAAAGTTGGGGTCGATGGGGACCACTATTGCTTGCACGTTGTCGCTGTCGGGGAAGAAGGTGTGGCTTGTCACTTTTGCCGGATATGGAGTTTTTTTTGCCTCGTGGTGGTCCCTGTTGACTTGATCCTTGCTCTCTGGTCCTTGTCGGTTCCCTGATGGCTACCTTCTCCTCGTCGGCTTCCTCGGTCCTCTGCTGCCGATGCTCGGGTTTCACCTTCTGCCCTCCGGCCGAAGGTGCTATGCTATTGTTGGGATTGGTGAAGGGCTCTGGGGTGTCTTCGGTTGTGGACAGTCTGTGCTCAGGCTGTGTTCTCCCTTATGAGCCGTGGCAAATGCAGAGTATGGGGGCTGGTTTTAGAGACTTGGGGAAGGTGCTTTCTGGCCTTTCTCTACTGGTGATGGCTACGCCTGGATGCAGTTGGTTGTGCTTGCTCTTATCCTCTTTTGAGTCTTCCTCTCCTGTGCCGAAGGACCTTCGGTCCAGAGAGGGGTTTGAGCACTGTTGTTCTGAGGTGGGCTAGCTTGAACTGATGTGGGCTTTGGCTTGTGGGCTGGAAATGCGAAGGTTGCACTTGTGGGCTTTTATGGGTTAAAAGAGTATATGCTGGGCTGAAATTGCATGACTTGCGGGTTTTGGGCTAAGGTAAGAGTCGTGGGCTTGATTTCTTAAAATTGCCGGATGATGACGCCCACAGAGACGAGAGGTGCCGACCGGCCTAGGATGGTCTAGGAAGTCTCTAAGACGTTCTGAGAGACCATGTGGTCGTGACTCCATGTGTGTGATGAGTAATTGACTTAGGTTTAGGTGAGCCGAGTTTGGTTTAAGTGGTTCGGAGTCGAGTCATTGTGTGGTGCAATGGACTCGGTCGGACTTGGTCATTCCTGGTCGTATGGGATTAGGTTGCATATTCAGATGATTCGACAGGTTTGGACTTCGGCATGAGTAAGTATGATGTGCTTAAGCTATTTATGCATTCATCTATCGAGCGGTGCTATTTGACGTGTTTCTTGTCTATGTGGCTGCAGGACGTCGAGGCGGAGTCGTGGCGAGACATGGTGGACCGGACTAGGCGCAGGTGGCGCTGAGGTCAGAACGGTCGGGATGTGTCGAAGACGACGTGGACTCGAGGTGGTTGCGAGGCGTGCGAGGCAAGGAGCGCGGAAGCTTCCCGGAAGGTGCACGAGGGGCGAATCAGGAAATTCGCGTGGCTGCACAAGCGGGAGCGGGCTCCGTTGGACTTAGCGGGCGTAACAGGGTGGAGACCCGTTAGCCGTGGGCTATAAATAGGATGGAGGGGCTGCATGCCCTCATGAGCACTCTATGGGTTTTTAGGGTTTCCTCTAGTCAAAATAGGCTTTAGTGGTTGTTTTGGCTTTAGGCTTTAGTTGGTGAGGTTTGTTGGTGGAGGCAGTGTGTGCTCCCTGCTTGTCCCCTTCGATAGTTTCCAGAGTGAGTTCTTCCTCCCTCCAAGCATGTAGTGTGTGTTCTTGAGTTGGGAGAGTGAGGAGATGGATTGAGAGCTTGTAATCATTCCTCTTGTATCAATCATGTATCTCTCTTCCTCTAGATCAATATGAGATGGTGGATTTTGCGTCTTATTGCCTCTGTTGCTTATTTTCTTCGATGCCTCTTTCTGCCTGATTTGTGATTTTTGAGTTTTTGAGTTCTTGCTTGCTAGGATTGTCCAAAATGGGTTGCTCTGTGATGGGGTAGTGCTTCAAGATCATTTGATCGAGTTTCCCTAGAGCAAACATCATTTTATTCTCAGATTTTCTTTTTGGGGTTGCTCTGTTCATGAACTCAGTTTCTAGGGTATTGGTGAAAAACTTGATTCCCTTCGAGAGATAACTTGATTTTTGGTCTGAGGAGTCCTCTTGTTATTGCTAATATACCTGCAAAATTTCATGAGCAAAGGACTTGAGACCATGGAGTAATTTGAGTTTTGTGGGCTGCTCTCTGAAGGTTTCCAAGTATTTGGCTTTTATAGGGTTTTTGTCCAAATCTGATTTCCCATGTTGAGATGGCTTGAAACTTGACCCATAGAGTTCAAAAGCTATTAGCTTGATATTCTCAAAGTCTCAAAGTCAAAGGACCAAAGTTCAAATGGGAATTTGAGTTTTAGTTCCCCTTTCTGAATATTTTTAGTTTTAGGCTCAATTCCTAATTTCTTAGTCATGAGCTAGATTTTCTTGGTCTTCTAGTTTCTTAGGGATATTATAGTCTCTTCTTACTTTCTCTGGACCAAAAGAATCAAGGAGAAACCCATTTTTGGTCTGCAGTGTAAAGTCCCAGAAGTTTGCCTTTTTGTTGTCTGAAAACTCAGGGTTCTGGAATTTTTGCCCGAGGGGCGGCCTAACTTGTGCATATCGGGCGGTCTGACCGGACTTATAAGGGCGGTCTGACCGGCGTTATAAGGGCGGTCTGACCGGCGTTATAAGACAGGTCTGACCTCTCTTTGAACTATGTTCATCCCGGCCCCTCCGGAAAATGTTGTTTGATCGGATTTTCTTCATTGCTTCTTTCTTGTGGGTGTTTAGGAGTTCCAAAAGGCATAAGAATCCCTCTTCATAATTTTCATAATTATCGGAGAGGAGATTTGAGTCCGTACTTTTGAGGGGTCGTTTTTGAAGAGTCGACATTCACCCCCCTCTGTCGCCATTTCGGTCCAACACGTTCTCGCAATGGCCCTAGTAGCCCAAGGGCACTGACGGCAACTATCTTTAATTTAATTATTCTCTCTTGGATTGTTAGATCTCTAATCTTTTATTTATATAAGAAAAATATACTTGGTTTAATACTAATGAAAATTCTCATTGCAGGCAAAGGATAAAAGACGCACGGCAGCTCCTACGCCGAAGATCTCGCCGATAAAGTTTTATTTCTGATTTTTTTTAACATAAGCTTGTAATGAAAGTAATGTAATTTGCTATGGTGAATGCAATGCAAGAAATGTAATTTGCTTTTGCAATATTGACGGTAATAATGTTTGATTAAATGAAATAATTAGGTTTAATTTACTGCTAATTACTTACTTAGCTAGGGTATTAGATTTAAGGTTCTTTCATTCGTCCGGTCAGTCAACTTGTGTGTTGTCAGCTATGTGACCCCAGAGCAAGCTTTTCTTCTCGTTGGCATCTTGTGTGTTGTTTGAAAGAAAGAAAAGCATATTATTATTCTTCCTCAGGCTTAGCGGAGCCCGGGTCCTATCAATTATTCTTGCCGACACCCTAGCAACAACACTGCATTTCCTCCTCTCTTCTCTACCCAACTTTCCCCGAAAATCTTTCGCTGCACCATTGTTGTCCATTAGCCAGCGTGTGGCCACACGGAGCAACAAGAGCCGGTACGTACATACTTACAACTATGGCACGAATTTGTTCTTGATTTTCCATGAACATAGTTCGTGAGTGGAATTTTCAGATATCTGAGATACTATCCTTGGCAGCGGCAACTAACTTGTACTTCTATTTCACTTGCCTCGGCGGCTTCACCTCGGCCTTGACCGTTTTGCCTCAGCCGAACTTTACTTTCACCTTGATAGCATCTC
Organism: Dendrocalamus latiflorus; assembly: GCA_017311315.1. Lineage (NCBI taxonomy): Eukaryota > Viridiplantae > Streptophyta > Magnoliopsida > Poales > Poaceae > Dendrocalamus > Dendrocalamus latiflorus. The sequence goes on along the minus strand of CM029642.1, from coordinate 20,048,835 downwards.
CTTGACTAGAAGCTCCCCCTAGCTCAACGAACTCACCTCGACGAACTCCAACACACCTCGATTGCTTGGACTCGGCGTGATTTACTTTGGCCTTGAAGACTTTTGCATGGGCCGCCTTACACCTACCCTCCAGTGTCGGGTCTCCAACAAGCACTAACTTTTCTTTTTTAGACAGGAAACTCTGATGTTCCTGCTATCCCGATTAGGCCTGAGAGACTCTGATATTCCCGCCACCCTATCTAGGCCTAGGAGACTCTGATGCTTCTGCCGCCCCGACCAGACCCGGGACACTCTGAAGTTCCTAACAGTAGACATTAATGTTCCCGCTTTCCATACTGCATTCAGGTGTGCCTGTTTTGCTATTCTTGTCTATTGACAGTAGCTGATTTTAGCAAGGCCATAAAGAACTTCAAAGAACGTGGTTACTGGTTTCTACAAGTTGCGGGCTGCATGTCTCGAGGTGTATGTTACTAAAACATTGGGTGGAATTATGAGCATGAATGATCTTGTAATTTCATCTACCGTTTGTTGCAAATAGCTACTTCCTATAATTGAAGGATATTGTATTTGTTATATAACTTTAATATCTATGTATAATTAATCTACACGTGATAATTTGGCCCTATCGAAATAAGTGATAGAGATCCTTCTCTTTTTTATTAATGTGAGATTTTTTAGAATTTTTTTACGATTATTGTGGGATTTTTTGCCTCAAAACAAATAAGGTGCCTATAATATCACCAGTTATTTTTATTTATATAGATCGTATTATCTGGGTTTTATGTGAGATGCATTTCCGGCATGCGTACAAACCACCTTTTGCGCTCCTAGCATCTTGATTTGTTCTTGTAGTACATAATGCATATTTCACATTTGCTGGTCCCATCTTTGCTTTGTTGCAATAACTTTTTTTACTCAAGGCATGCATGAATATATTTTTCGTTTTAGGTTATGTGTTTAACAGGTTGCTAATTCTATTTATGTTTTAAACAGCTTTCGGTTTGCCTGATCGGTGGGCCCATCTCTCTAATACAACCTGTGAGCTCGCAGAAAAAATTACATGTTCTGCTTTTACATGAGGCGTTGGTGAAAACCTACATGGTCTGCTTTACAATTATTGGTGGGCTCCATAATTAATTGGGCACATGCATGCTTTTGCTGCAATTATTTGCGCGTGGGCTCTTCTCATCTGATATTGCGAAACAGCAGTACTAGTGCGAAGTTAATGGGTCCATCTGACGTGACCTGAAGAGACATGGCAGCCACATGACTCCACCACCAGTGTATTATGCTAGAGGATTATTCTCCATGTCTGCACGGCTGATGCTAACACGCCGCGCAAACTATTTGTAGTAACGTGTGCTTTTTTTTTTTTTGCTTTATTCTAGCATCAAGGAGAAAAGAGACATATTTGACCTTGGTGTGCACCCATTTCCATAAGCCCCATCTTCTCCCGGAGCAGACAGAGCAGAGACATTCCATAGGAAACAGGGAGCTATGGCAGAGTCTGCTTTTACTGCTGTGGCTGGGAGCGTGAGCAACATCGCTGTTCAGGAGACAACATTATTATGTGGAGTGACCACTGAAGTGGAGTTCATGAAAGATGAGCTGAAGCGGCTGCAGTGCTTCCTTAAGGACGCTGATGACAAGAGGAGGTCAGGAAATGCAAGTGTTGCTAACTGGGTGAGCCAGATCAGGGATGCAGCATATGCGGCTGAGAATATCATCGAGGTTGCGGAGTACATGCAGAAGAGAAACAGGATCAAGAAGGGCTTCCTGGGTGCCATTTCAAGGTATGCTCGCTTACCGAGCGACTTGATTACCTTTCATAAAGTTGGTGTTGAAATTCAACGAATAAAAAGGAAGATCATTGAGATACATGATAGTGCAAACCGTCTGAAAATTGTTGATTTGGGTAATACTTCAATAGAGAATGGTCATGTTAAGGATGAATTTCCTCAAGATTACCATCTCGTGCATCAAACGTTTGAAGATGATGATGTCATTGTTGGTTTTGAGGAAGAGTGCAAGGAAATAGTGGAAAAGCTAGTTAACCAAAAGAGCAATCTTAGTGTTGTGTCCATAGTTGCCATGGGTGGGGCAGGAAAAACTACACTCGCCAGAAAAGTCTATAGTTCATCTAGAATTAAAGAGCAGTTTGACACAGTTGCTTGGGCGACTGTATCTCAAAAGTTCAAGGGTATAGATTTACTAAAGGATATTATGAAGCAAATAACGAGGGACAGAGATGAGTCTAGAGCAATTGATCGTATGCAGGAGTATGATGTGGGAAAGAAGATCCATGAATTTCTATTGCACAGAAGATACTTAGTAGTGCTTGATGATGTGTGGACTACAGATACATGGAACCAAATAAATAGAAGCGTTAAAGTCTTTCCAGATGCAAATAACGGTAGTAGAGTACTGTTAACCACACGAAAGGAAGATGTTGCGAATCATATTCATGTGAATCATATTCAAATGCCAACCTATGTTCATGATCTAAAGCTCTTGGATGAAGAGAAAAGTTGGGAACTTTTTAGTAGCAAAGCTTTGCCGTCATACAAAAGGTCTGCGATTTGTAATCTGGATGAGTTTGAAGAACTGGGGAGAAAGCTTGCAAAGAAATGCAATGGCTTACCACTTGCGCTCGCAGTTCTAGGGGGTTATCTATCAAGGAATGTAAATATAGAAGCATGGTCAGATGTGCTTTTGAGTTGGTCATCAACAGAAGATGGACAGGCGATACGAGAGATACTAGCTCGCAGTTACAATGACTTGCCCAGTCATTATATAAAATCTTGTTTCCTCTATCTTGCTGCTTTCCCTGAGGATTATGTTATAAATGTGTCAAATCTTATCCAATTATGGATAGCTGAACGCTTCATTCCATATACAACAACGCACAAACTGGAAGAAACAGCACGTAAGTATGTAAATGAGTTAGCTCAAAGAAGCTTGGTCCAAGTTGTTAGCAAAAGCAGGACACATAGATGGATCGACCAAATAAGGATTCATGATATTTTACGTGACTGGTGCATAGAAGAAGCAAGACAAGATGGTGCTCTTGCTGTCATCGACAAAATTGCAGGTCAAGCTTCATCTCCGCTCTTTGTATATTGCAATGTATGTCCCAGTATGTTTATTCTTGCTGACATACGGATTTACTCCAAAAATATTGCAGGTCAAGCTGGTATATCATCATCCAATACCATGACATCCTATCATTCTTCTTTTCAGAACTGCTGCAATGATATGATTTTGCAGGCAACACCTAATCTCCGAACTCTACTTGGCTTTGGACTTCCATCAATGTCCCTACCTAAGGTGAGGTTCCTGAGAGTTCTTCATGTAGAAAATTCAAGCCTAGAGAATTTCTCTAGGGCAATTGGTGGCTACACTCACCTAAGATGTCTCAGGTTGATAAACTGTAAAGAGGTCACGCTCCCTTCTTCAATTGGACAACTCCTTTACTTGCAGACTATAGATTTGAGACACACCAAATTGGACACGTTAGTACCAAACTCCCTGTGGGCTATCCCTACTCTAAGGCATGTTTATCTTGGTAGGGCGTTTTCTCCACCAAGGAGTGCCCAACAGAAAGAGCTCCAGACCTTATGTTTAATTCTTCCTGATGGTGATAGTAAATATCTCCGGAGTGACATGGTGACATTTTTTGGCCAAATGACTCAACTAACTACCTTGTACTTGGATTTGAAACCCATGCCAGCGGAGATGATTAAAATATTGGCAAAAAACATGCCTCACCTGGTTGATGTTTTTCTTAACGGATTCGATGTGCTCGATAAGTTTCCTGAGAGTCATCTCCTCCCACAAAGTCTAAGGAGGCTCATTCTGATTGCTGATGTCATTAAAGAAGACCCGATGCCGATTCTGGAGAAGCTTCCCTGTCTTGTGGTACTGTGCTTCACTGGCTATGAAGGCCTGATAATGTCCTGCTCCACCCAAGGCTTCCCTCGGCTGGAAGTGTTGATCCTTAGGCACTTTTCTAGCGAGGAGTGGAGGATAGAGGTTGGGGCAATGCCAAGGCTCACTGAACTGTCATTTCATCTTTGCAACAAGATGAGTAAGCTCCCAGAGGGGTTGATGCACCTATTGTCCCTCAAGGAGCTAGAGCTGCATTACATGGTCCAGATTTCTAGAGACGACAGCACTTGGGAAGAGCTGCAGCGGAAAGGATGCAAGGTTGGTTACTATGTCCCCTCCCCTGCTTGTCATTCTTTCATTTTCTTTTATTTGACTAGTATTTGCGTTCAGGACTTTTAAGTCGCATATTTGGAGTGCATGGAAACAAGCAGCAATATGCTTAATAAATGACATTTAACTTATTTTTGACTTTCTCTACGTTGCTACCTTGTTTGTTTGGCGAATTTACTAGTTGGGTTCATTTTTTTTGTCATAACTGGGATCATTTTATTTTGGCGAAATTTGCTCTATGTCATATATCTATCTACTATATACTAATTGGAAGCTTCTCTAGAATTCTTGATCACGTTAATCCTATGAGGTAAAATGGCTAGAAATTTCTACATTAACCAGAAAATTCTTGAAATTCCCATATTACTAAAAAAAGAAAACATCCTGACCATCTATTGGTGTAATATACCGTGTAGATTAGTTGTGGATATCACCATGGTTTACCGAAACACGCACAACTCATGCAGTCAAAGCTACATCGCGATGAAAAAGGTTAATGCATATGTCTCCTAGTCGTCTACATCACGGCGTGTCTTCAAACCAAAACCAATCAAAATGAAAGAGTAATGCACGTCTAGAAAAAAATGATGGACGACGAGGATAAAAAAATAGTTTCACGCATCTAGGCAAGACACTGCCAACCCTGCCTAGCAGCATCTTCCCTTCCAATTAATGCTCTTTAATTTTGGAAATTAAACAAAAGTTTAAAAAATCCTAAATTCCTAATAGTTCACATGAGCATATTGATCTCCCCACACCACAGTACGCTCAAATTAATCCACATTGCTTCCAAACTGAAATTTTTAGGACAACTAGATAAAAAGGAAAACAATAGAAATTCCTACATTAATCAGAAGAAAAGAAAACATTTGCCCATCTATTCATTTTTTAACAGGTATAATCTTGAGCTTAACAAACATGTTACATCTAATGTCCTTGTATAGAAAGACAAACTTAATCGGACATGAAAAAATGATGCAACACACAACCAAATCATAACTCGGAAAGAAGACATGGCCAAACAAAACCACAATTACCAAGAACATAATACGCATGGAGGAGAGGAAAAAAATGATGCCACACACGGCCTCCACAAATTTATAAGATTCATGGGCTCTGAATTCTTGATGGAGCTGGATTTGGTGCTCGTTATATAACTTGCATGTATGTATGGCATGAAGTATATATCAGAGATCGATTCCTCCCCATAATTTTGGGAGAGATAAAAGCTAGAAATTCCCATATTAACCCATAAGAAGAAAAATAGCTAGGAATCATCCATCTATAACAAAGACATGCTCAAATTAACATCAAGTGGCAGAATGCACATGTGTACAAACTACTACATTAGCAAGTAGAAAGTAGGTCATTCCCGACGTCACTAAAACATTTTTGTAGATTCACACGAGAAAATTCAGATACGAAGCACATCATAATGTTAAAGATAAATTTCGAATTAAAGGTGAATCTAGGATTAAACTATATTTGGAAACAAAGTTAAGTCAAATTCGGAATTACTTTTAATAAACATAAATTCAGAATAAAAGTATAATTTGGTGTTATATAACTTCATATTTGGAACTTAAAGTATATCCAAATAAAGTTAATTAGAAATTAAATTTAATGTAAAATAAAAATATCTATTGGATTTACATAAAAATTACATGTGTTTTGTAAAATTACTAGTGTATGTAGGTGCGCGATCTGTTGATGCAACAAGTCAACCTTAAAAATTCCAAAAAATATTCTCCATGTACTTCTCAATTTACTTATGTATAAAATTTTAATTTCAATTTCACTCGGAGTCAAGAGTAACAAAAAATGAGAAAATTCTCACAAATGGTAAATAAAAAAGAAAGGGGAAAAAAGGAAAAGAATGACAAAATGAAGTCTGAAGTTGAAATTTTAAAGGGTGCTACAATACTCCATAAACTACATCATCAATTTTTTCAGAATTTTTCATATTGATTTGATGCTTCAACCAATGATGGGTTGAATGATTACACCCTAAGGTGGTTGCACTTCATGTGTTGTATATAGCTGATCTAACGTACAAGTTCGATACAAATTAGAATCTAGGGACGACTTGTCATTTTTAAAGTATAACTCTGAACTGCAATCATCACTTGATTAGTAGCGCATAACCTTCAATAATCATGCCTTAGACATAAAAATACTCCCAAGGATTCTGACATCACAAAGTACGTACATCTCAAGTAGTACATCATCTAACTTAACATACACGTTTGTGGTTTGTAATTTGACGTCACAAAATACTCCCAAGGTTCCTGACATTACAAAGTAGATCACATTGTCTGATCTAACAGCACATAACACATAAATTCAAGCAGTTGCTGGTGGTTGGACAGATTTCTTAGTAACTCTAGGTGGCTTCCAGGGTTGAATGGTAGATGCAGCTGTTGATGGTGTGGCTGCACTGTTGCTTGGCGTTGCTACATCTGTACGAATCTTGAGCATCAGTATATGAAACACTAAGCAGTTCAAATTTCATCCTTGGACCACATTTCCGAGCAGTACAACATAAATAAACCAGAACATTTCAACATTTTCAACATGCATGTGCGGCTTGGAGTTGGAGGCTTTGCCTCAGAATCTGACGAAGTGGGTTGGAGAGAAGCGAGTAGGAGAGAGGAGATAGAGAGACAGCCAGGGGCATTTACCGTCATTTTGTAAACAATCTGAGATGGATTTCTAGTGTCTGGCCAACCGAATGTGACGGGAGTGTCATTTCAAGAAGAGAAATCCCAAAGCAGTGGCATATTGACAATAAGACAGTTTTGGATAGCATTTTTAGAAGTTCAGGTTTGGCCGATGGCATACAATAAATTTTCCTATCAATTCGATAACTTGGTGTCATTCTCTTGTATGCTTTATGCAGGTGACAAGACGAGGATAATCCTCTGGTTGTGGCTCAACCTTGATGCATGCACGAGTTGAAGATTTCTGCAGGATGTGTCAGGGGCTCCTCGATTATCCTTCATGGATGCATTCGTCTTCCTTTATAAACTATGGTTTGTTTTTTTTTAATTGAGTATATCCAGTGTGTTTGCATGTTGGCCGTTAATATTCTGCATTCTGTTTACTTGTAGATTGAGATTTCCAAATACAATGTTTGTGCTTCTAACCGCTGTGTTAATTACATAATCTCTTTGCATGTTTTTTGGTTGAAAAATAACTGGTTTGGCATCACCGTAATAGTTATGTAGTTACGTATGAACCAAAGGGATTGCTGTTGCCGTTAGAGACTAGTAATCCCATTCCCATATCGTCCTTTAGTCCTTTTGGCTAGGCTCACATGATTCCACGACTCACGATCAACATAGAGCCATAGAGATCGGCCTAAGAACAAGCTTTCTATCTTACCAGTGACTACAGCTGATTGCAACAATGCAATTCTAGTAAGTATTGCTGATTGCACGAGGTTCAGATGTACGTATGTACATATGAGACAAACGAACTTCAAAATCATGTTTATTTTGCGAAACTGATGAATACTGACAATCGGGTCATTAGCTTGCTGACATGAATACTCTATCGATACGAGTGACGCAGGGTAGGTCAGATGTCTAGATTCAAATCGTCATTCGATTTTTCAGTTCATGTCTTCCTTTCAAATTTTTTTTATGAATAATCTATTTTTATTCGAAATAACAGAAATATACCCTACCAGAATTTTTTTTATAAAAATAGGCTGCAGTCGCCTAATAATCGGGCGATTGGAGCCTATCGCCCAACGGCCGCATGACAAGCAAGCAATCCACTGGCCGTTGGGTCAATTATTACAGTCGCCGAACAGTCGGACGACTACACTTCTAGTCATCGAAGGATTGGATGACTGGAAGCGCAGATAAAAGGACCGCGCGGCTAAGCGGTCTCGGCCGCTTGACCGCATGGTGAACAGAAGCAACAGAAGAAGAGGAGAGGAGAGGAGAGAAAAGGAGATGGAGGAGAAGAAGAGAAGAAGAGGAAAGAAAAGAAAGGAGAGAAGAGGAGAGGGAGGAGGGGAGGAGAGGAGAGGAAGGAGGAGAGGAGAGGAAGAATTGACTCTTGTGAGGTAATTTTTTGTTATATTTTAAATTTTGTATATGCAGTAGATAGTTTATTTAGTGTTAGTATGAGTAGAAAATTGTATGTGTAGACAAAAATACTTCAACTTTGATATAGAAAATTTAGTTAATGTAGTTTTAGAAAATTAGTAGCCGTAGTAGTCTGTTGTTGTGTAAAATTTAGCGAACATAGTTGTAGAAAATTAGCATCGTTAGCAAATTGGCATGCGTACAAAATTGTAGTTGTAGAAAATTCAGTTAATGTTACATAGAAATTAATCATCCGTAGAAATTTGTATTTATTAAAAATTCAGTCAATATTTTATAAGAATTTCATAATTTGCTTTGTTAAAAACAATAATACATAATATTTATGATTAATTATGAATGAATGTAATGTCGTTAGTACATTGCAAAACACATGTACCATTGTAACTGGTATATAGACATTTAAATCGATATGCCATGTAAATTGTCGAAACCATAAGGAATTATTTGCAGTACGGGACAGCTCTAGTAGCGAGAAAAGAGCGGCGTCGGTGTGTGGTCTGTCGATAGGAAGTTAATGTTATGAGGTTAGTGTAATTGGTTACGACAGGCGAACGATCAGTGAAATGTGAATTACAGTACATCAGTACTTTCGTAGTGCATGATGCGATTTGACTAGTTGCAAAATTAAAAATATATGCAAGCAGACATCAACAATGTTGATACCCACTACATTAACAGTGCATTATGGTGTTGGAACTATTCGTGAATGCCCAAATGGTGTGGATTTGAGTGGTTTTGCGCAAGCCACTCTGGAACACCCGGACAGCGAGAATGTTCGAATCACAGATGTGATGCATTGGCTTACCCACAGTTTTTCGTTGGACCTCGAGGTGTGTAGCGTCGTCATACAAGGGCTTTGGAGCCGGTCTCCCACGGACATCAAATGGGAGTTGAGAACATTGATGCGTACTGTTAAATGGAAGGGTTTGTGCAAGAGTGCCAACGCCGTCGATACGAGTGCGTGATGCTTGTGCAACCGTGCTGGTCCGAGGAGGAGGAGCTCACGGAACATCAAGTGTTTCTCGCGGTGGATCGATGGAGAACCATTGGAGAAGTGGTCGCTGCAGCACAACACGAACGGTGCAAGGTACGGCATAATGACGACTAATCTTATAGAGGTGTACAATTAGGTTCTCAGGGGCCTTCGTTCTCAGCCCCTCATTGCCATCGTGAAGGTGTTCTGCATAGCATAATCGGCTACTTCAAGGAGAGGCATGCGAATGCCGCACTTCATGCAGCCAACCCACGAACATTGTACTCATAAAAATTACAGCATACATGGAGGCGAAGGCACAGAAGGGCCAATTGCACACGGTGCATGTCATGGGCAACATGGAGCATTGTTTCGACGTGGTACTCTAGGATAGAGCCAAATTTGGGATAGTTCGTGCCCTTGTCACCCACGAGGTATGCCTTGGAGATCACATAAATGAACCAAGCTACTCGTGTAACAAGCCGAAGCTGTTACACATGTCATGATCTCAAGTCCTCGTTGCATGCGAGACAGTGGGCATGGATCCTTCAAACTTCATGTCAGAGTACTTCTTCAAGGAGAAAGGGTCAGCGACAGAGTCGGTGTATTAGAAAATGATATGGACGAAGCGCAAACTAGAGCATCTGATGCACGCTGTGGGCGATGTGGTTAGGAGGGGCACACAATTAGACGATGCAAGGCATGTGCTGATCAATAGGTAGAGCGGCATGGTTTCTGCAGCTAGTTGTTGGAGACTATAAATAAATATCTATTGTAAACTGTACTTTGTCATTTGGCACTTTTGACGTGCGTACTGTCGTACTAAATGTATCGTACATTGCACATACCATTTGTACAATTGTTATGTTACTTCTCCCTTTTCGGTAATGTAATTGATGTTGTGCTTGTAGCCTAGCATTGTTTCTTTTGTTTACTTACAAGTTCTATTTATTGTTGCTTTACATGCAATGTTTTTTGTCCCATATAAATGCTAACTTGAATTCATTTTGTAGGTATGGCTCGTGATCTTCGTGGATCGGACTGGCATTATAGCCTATTGGACGAGCACGTTGACTGGTTGCATCGCGCTTCCCGTTGTGTCCCGTCTCCAGGGAGCACAGAGGAGCCAACTAACCTGAAAGTGGTCCAGACACGCACACCTCGAGTCACCTGTAGACTAGACTCCTGTTGGACAGCCAGGTGTGCACTCCACCAGCGTTGTACTATTGCCATAAGTAGGTTGCGTGCTAACCTTTACTTGCTTTATAGGCTACGGGATGCCGGGCTACTCCCTCTCGCTCGAATGGTGCAGGCCACCGACGAGGATGGATCGGCCTTGCCCACGGGCGGGGACAACGGCAAAGAGCGATCATATGCTTCCCATTCGACCACTCTATACTGACAGCTTTGGTGGACTGCTAGTGGCCGGAGACACACACTTTCTACCTCCCATTCAGGGAGATGGCGCATACTCTACAGGACATATTGCATACTCTACAGGACATATCGCATACTCTACAGGACATATCCCTACTGCTCAGCCTTCCCATCACGAGAGTTGCTGCCTTCCTATTGGAGGCCCCAGCCGGGTGGCGCGCGGACCTGCTCGCCAGATTCAAGGGGGTCCTTCCGCCTGGTGCCCCGGTGGAGTACTACGTCTTCCTGTCGGCTCAGACACACGGGTCGTCATTGAGGTGGCTCTCACAATTCTGGGTACGTGCCCAGCGCCATTCCTGTTCAATCCTGTATGCTCTCATTTCCGCTATTATGAACTAATAACTTATTGGGTTGCTTTCAGATGGAGCGGATAGATCCAAAGGCAAATGAGCAGCAGGTCTCGTGGCACTTGGAGGCATACTTGCTATAGCTATTTGGTTGGGTGCTCTTCACCACTAGCCATGGCAACACCATTGTCGCACACCTAATCGCTCACGCTAGGGCCATCGCCGACGATGAGGCCCTCTAGATTAGCTAGGGTTCGACCGCACTTGCCGCAACCTATCACAGCTTGTGCAATGCGTGCGCTAGGACCAAGGCAAACTCCGTCCTCACGGGGTGTCTGCTGCTACTGCAATTATGGTCGTTCGAATGCTTTAGCCTCAGACGGCCCATACTCGAGGACATGACTCCATACAGGGCGGAGATGTACCCCTGGGGCGACGTCGACCGGCCTACGATGGGTTCTAGTCTGACAATCAATTATTTTCTTCGTATTAATGATGGTCATGTGTAACAGCTGTTGTTCCTTGTAGGTACAGTTCATGCACATCCAGGTCACGCGGGCATATCTGCCCCTTATGGAGTAGCTCGACCGTCTCACAGCTAACGACGTGCGCTGGGAGCCGTACTCACCTGCAGCACTTCAGAGCTATGCTCCTGAGGGTTGTCCTCGTCCTGCTGGCCTAACTGGGCTTTCTGGCTGACGCGTCAGAAGCTCATGTACGATGTCTTCATTGAGGACTACGCGGTGCATCGTATGATGCACTAGTTTGGCCTACATCAGGTCGTTCCAATACCAGTTGGACGACTGGTACCATAAAGTGTCCACGCGTGAGTGACCACCTCTCAAGAATCTCCTTGCACTGCCTATTCATTTGACGACTACTAACAAAATGGTGCTATAAGTAGGCATTCTCGGAAGGGAGTAAAATGCGGCACAAACTGGACGACAATGGAGGGGTGGACAGTGCAATAGGAGGGTGCACTTGACGACTGCATGGAGGAGGCCACCCCCTACGACAGCAGCGCATACGTGGAGTACCTATGCTGGTACCAGCCTTAGACATGTACCAGACACCGTTTAGTGCTGCCTGGGTGGTTAGTGCTGCCTGTACACTTGTTCTTCAAGTACTACTTACGTTTCTTGTTTACTTAGTGATGTTTAAAATACCGTGGCGAGCTTAGTTGTACTTCTCTCTACCTTGTCGACGCTCGTACCACTGAATTGATGGCAATCGCATCAATGATCGCACCACTTGAATAGTGAACTGAATTGATGGCAACCGCACTGACGTACAAACCATTCGATTACATGCTTAACAACATTGCAAAATATTTAGAATAATAGTGAGAATACTACGATACAACCATACAAGTTGTTCCCTATAGGTGGAAGGAGTCTCGTGGTACCCATATGGAGTGTTGCTGAGGGGGCCGCCTCAAACATGACTGGCTGTCGTTGTAGTGGCAAGCACATATACAACTAGGGTTCACGCAGCAGTATGTTGGGTCATATAAACTTCCTATATTGATGACCTCCTCGTTGCCCCTCTCGCGCTCTATCTGCTGATGGAGGTCATCATTCTGCTCTTTGAGACTTTCAATCCATACCTCCAAGTTAGCGATTCACTCCCACAACATATCCACGTACTTCGCAATATACCGTTCATGGGGAGGATCAATCCATAGCACGAAATCACATTTATCCATCTGCTATAAAGGAACATTAACATTGAAACTCTATTAGTATTACTACAAAGTAGATGATTGCCTACTTGTACCCCAGAGTATGGGCATCGAAAGAAACATCGCCCGCCATCTGAATGGCCTTCTGCCACCTGCACCACCACATCCTGCATGTGTCCGCATTTCAACCACACTGGCTGAGTGTGCTTGTTTGGCAACAAGTAGTATGTAACGTGGAAGTCCTCCTTCCATTCGAGTGGAAGGTCCCCCTTGGTGACCCATATTTGACTGGCCCCTCAGTGTCTATCATGGTGGCTTACTCTATGACGAAAAAGGTAGTTGTTCCTACCATCAATGCCTTGACCATTCATTTTATAGCGTAATTGCGGTGTCGCGACGTGCTTTATGACATAGGGCAACTTTGCACAACAACAAGACCATACGGGCCAACTTTGCGCAGCGACATGATAGGACATGTTAGCTTTATGCAGTGAGAAGACTAGACGAGAAACCTTTGTGCAGCGACAGGACCACACAGGCCAGCTTTGCGCAGCAATATGACTGCAAGGACCAGCTTTGCGCAGTGACTAGACCAGAAGAGACACCTTCGCGCAGCTACAAGACTACACATGCCAGCTTTGCGTAACGACATGACCGCACTGACCAGCTTTACGTAGTGACATGACAGGACAGGCCAGTTTTGCGTAGTGAGAAGATTAGACGAGATACCTTTGCCTAGTGATAGGACTACATGGGCCAACTTTGCGCAGCGACATGACAGCACGGACCTGCTTTGCGCAGTGACAAGAGTAGAGGAGACACCTTCGTGCGGCGACAAGACTACACACGCCAGCTTTGCACAGCGACATGACTGCATGGGACAGCTTTGCGTAGTAAAAAAACTAGATGAGACACCTTTGCGCAGTGACAGGACCACACGGGCCAGCTTTACACAGCGACAAGACCAAAGGGTACATCTTTGCGCAATCCGAAGACCTGACTGGGCAGTTTCACGTACTGACAATACCACACTTGGTATCTTTGCACAGTGACGAGACCACATGGGCATCTTCATGCAGCGGAAAGGCCACAAGGGGCCCTATATAAGGAGGTCGAAGAGATTTCGGAGAGAACACTACACAAGCAAACCCAACACTACATCGATGCTTTCTTCACCACATCGGGATGGACAAGAGGTAAAAGAAGCAATGAGACAAGATGATGAAGCAATGGGATGAGACCCGCAACCTAGCAAGGTCAACTGCCACCTGCGATGAGAAAGCAAGGGTTGTTGCAACCTAGGTAGAATAAGCCCAGAATGCTACAAGGTCAGCTCCCCGCAATGACGCTACCCATAGCAACAACCCCATCCCAAAAGTTCCTACCGAGCGTTCGCCGCAATACGTACCAGAGGGGGAGAGCACCGCCTCAGCCTAGGTATGCATTATTAGGGTTGCGCAAACTACTCCAGTGACTATCCCGACCGCCTCTAGACACCGCCACCTATCAGCAGCCAGTAAGGATCAGGAGCGCTATTTTTCCCTACTTTTTCTCCTTCAAAGTATACACTAACAACCTCTCCCGTGTATCCACAATCCCCGGAACCCCTATGTGGCTACCGCAAATGGTTCAATTTTGAGATCCACCTAGAGGACCAGTGGGCCCTTGACTTCAAGGAGTGGAACGTCAATCCTACGAGATCCGGGAGGAGCGTCGCAAGGACGAGCAAACCGAGCGTATACAACAGAAGACGAAAGCTCATCTCAAGGCATGCACGTATAGGGAGCACGAGGCTCGCGAGAAAAAGCATAAGAAAAAGAGGAAAATGGTGACCAAGGCAAAAGAGGCCGCCGAGGAGTTCAATGCCGAGGTCGCAAGAAAGGAAAAATGGCCATAGCCCACACAGTAGGTCATACGAGCAGTTGGGTTGGTTAGTCGCACATGATACTCTATGTTATGCATGTAATCAAACCCTATGCAACATGTTACTCCCAACTGTATTATGAAGTCTATTTTAATTCAGACAAATTTATTTTCTTGTCTTTTCCCATTCAATTATTTCCATAGCAAGTCATCCAACAATATTAACAAACCAGTTTTTCTCCATGTACGAACTTCCAATAACATCACAATATCACTTACCCTCGTACTTACCGATCGTTCTTAAAAAAAGTTTCACGAATTTTTTTGCACTACAATAATATACAACGATCATAAACTCTTATTACGAATCCAATAGATTATCTCCCAGTCATAATCTACAAAAATCACAAAATGGATTAATCCACACTACATTTTGTTTGCAGTTGTTGCACAGTCGAGCAACTGCGGTTGCTATCGTCTAGCCATAAGGCAACAGGCTCCAATCGCCCGACAGCCTGTCACCCAACTGTCGGGTGACTGGAACTTGTCGCCCAACAACTTACAAACAGCTTTATTATCGCGCAACCATTGGGCAATAGGCTCCAGTCGTCTAATCGTCGGGCGACCGGAGCCTATTTCTATACAAAATATTCACGTGGATATATTTCTATTATTTCAAATAAAAAACAAAATATTTATAAAAAAATTCTTCCTCTCTTCTTCTCTCCTCTCCTCTCCTCTCCTCGCCTCGCCTACCCAGGCAGTATGGCGGATCATCCTGGTGCACCTTGTAGAACCCCGCTGTCAGACATCCGCGAGTATCTTAGCCCATGCGAGTTGATGGCATAGTAATTGCAGGGGAGCATAGTAGCCAGATGTGCTAGCAGCGCTACAAAACCATAGAAAAGTATGTATTAATTCTCATCTCACTCAATGAATGAAGAGGGACTCTAGATATACAGTAAATTTGCAATAATTTCATTGAAACTAGACAATTGCGTGGCTAAATACTAAAATGCAAACCCTTATGTCTATAAATAGAGTTTTATTTTCTAGACGGCTATAATGCTTATGATTGGAAGCATAGTTGTATTTCTTATAAAATTGTAATATTTGTGTAAATTTTTCTCTCTTTTTCTCTGTTAATTTAGGAATTTCTAACCTCCTAGAGTGAATGTGCAAGCATCTTTTAGCCTTGTTTTAATAAGATAGTAGAAGGCACATATGCTTATTTAATGGTATCAAAGACAAAACTTACGCCAATTCATTGTACGTCGTAGTTGAATAGCCACCAGTCAAGGTGCGATTATATTAGCCCTTTAAAAGTACATTTTGTGAATGATTTAACAAAGAAAGATTAAGCTAAACAGATGAGTGTTAGCAACCGTTTACATGCTCATACTTGCACTCCTAGTCTCACGACACGCCCTCCATCTTATGTGAGTCTGTTGGCTAGTGCGTGTGTGTATGTGCACTTAAGTGCTTCTCTATACATCCATGTACACACACGAGAGATCGACTTTTTTTTTGCATATATAGCATTTTTGCACCTATATTTATAAAAATAGCTGTATACATGTGAGAATGACAAAAATGATACTTCTATCGTCTGGTTATCAGGCAACAGTGCCCTGCAGCTGACACGTAGACTACCGGAGCCTGGCCACCGTTCAGTAGGCGCTTGCCGCCTAGCCACCGTGCAGCCGTGCACTTACCACTCAGCCACCATGCTGTAGGTGGCCTGCCGCCCCTCCACCATTCGGCAGGTAATTAAGCTGGCTTAGTTACCTCTCTAAATTAGTATTTTATATGCCATATTTTAAAAAAAAATTTAATATAGCAAATGAGCTCGAAAAATTATAAAATTTTATATGCAGCCTTCCAACATAACGTACTTCATTGTGTAATTACCGCACTTGCACAGTAACAGCTATAATAGATGAATTAAATGCTTCTAAACTAGCTATTAAATTTGTGACATGGTACTACTGCCATTGTAAATGTGGTAGTTCTGCTCTCCAGCAATTTCGTTTTCATAAAGCGGTACCACCACTTCCCTTTCAGGACCAAAACTGGCCATCTTTGGAAACAACATACACCTACTAAAATTTGGTACTTCCCATGTGTGGTAGTACCGCTCAAAATTTGAGGTCATACTGCGATGCGGTAGTACCACCAATTAAACTCTAGTACTACTATTTTTAGAGGAGCAAACATACCCCAAAAGTGTCTTTCTGGGAAATACATACCGCCAACTAAAAATCGGTCCAACCGGGGTACGGTAGTACCACACTACCTTCTTAGTCATACCGCAGTGTGGTAGTACCAACATGTAAACTCTGGTATTACCAATTTTTTTGAGAATGCACAGTTGGGTTTCAATTTAAATTCTAAGTGTATGTATGATCCTAAGTTGATCTAAATAGCACAAGAACGTGCTGTCAGGCTACTAGTCATGATCTTTCTTAATAGTACGTCATCTAACCTAAAATCCAGTCTTCCAACCTTTTCTCCTAAGATCGGTAAAAGATAAAAAATCCTAGGATATCGATACCTTTGTTTTGGACAATATTGATCTTCATGTTAATCCATAACATGCATATCTAGGTTGTCACATTCGTCACCGGGACTAAACCTATTAGACATTTGATAAGCATATTAGTCTCTATTCATATTTTGTCATTAATTACCAAAACAATTTTTAGAAGCCTAGATACTTTCAATCATTCGGCAGAAAACTTAGCCCAACACCCACTTTTGTTTTTACCGACTTACCTTCCGCGGTAGAAAAACTGAAGAATAGTGCTGAGCGCACCCGATAGACCAAAGGTCCTAGGATTTTACCCTAGCCCGTAGTTGGCCAAGAAGGCCAAGAAGATAAGGCAAGGACAACTGGGTCTTTGCACCAGCCAAGAGAGAGGAGCCAGCCAGCCATGCCTCCATTCATAAGCAAACCTTCCAGAGAGCTAAGAGCAAAGCTAACACTCCCACAGCCATTGAGAAAGTCACCAGAGCACCAAGACCAAGCAAAGAACAAGTCCTAATCTTTCTCTACCCTCACCGAAGCCACTGCAAGCTAAGGGAAGAGCCAAAACTGACAACCATCCCCCACATTGATCATAGCCATCGAGAGAGCACTACCAACAGAGAGAGGACAAGAGTAGAGCCAGGAGAAGAGGGAGTTGGGGGAAGACCGACGATAGGAAGACGAAGGCCACGACAACTAGTCAACCACAAGCCGCCAAGAACCACCGAACACGCTGAATTGGACAAGGACAAGGAGGTGAGAAAAGACTTATGGAAATGCATGGAGAGCATCATCACCACCATGACCATCGTCATCGCCTTCTCATCCCCACGCAACCCAAACCAAGTAAGGTAACCGTAACCTTCCCACAGCACATTCATGGCAACATAGCATGGCACAACCACACGGCACAGTCGCAATGCAACGGTGGCAACTCCACGTAAGAAACTACTGCGCGCCCTTGGGAGGCGACATGATCCCTCGTGCATGAACCCTCACCAAGTCCCACTGTTGCTGCAAACTGCAAGCTTTACCTAAACCATGTGTAGTTAGAAATTAAAGCAAGATGAAAATAGCAACTAAAACTAAAAGTGCATAAGGTAAAGGGGGAGTAGACCGTCTTGGGTGAGAGTAAGAAGAGCTAAAGGGGAGGAGATGTTTGGCCATGGAGGGCCGGCACTGGTGGAGCCAAGCCAAGCCGTAGCCACAAGGGGAAGAGGAGGCACTAGTAGGTGTGGATGGTGCCAAGGGAGCTTTGGGGAGCGGCCCTGGCTGGAGCCACGACGACTCAAGTGGAAGCTAGGGAACCGAGGGAGTTGGTGGTGTGAGGGCGTAGGAGATTGAGCCATGGTGACTGTGCATGGGACCGAAGGGTAGGTGAGGCGCGAAGGCACCAACGACCAGTGGCGCAAGGGCCATGATGCTATGGGGCCAACAGTAGGTGGGTTGATTTGGAGAGGAGGAGAAGGTTAGAAGAGAGGATAAGGTTGGGGAGAAGAAGTGAAGGGCCTGGGAGGCTTCGGCCGGGTGAGAAAAAAAGAAGGAAAGAAAAAGAAAATGGGAAGGGGAAAAAGAAAAGAAAAAAGAAAAGGGGAAAGGGAAGAAAGAGAATAAGTGTGCGCAATAAAATTTTTTACTTCATAAATCTATAAATTATGGTTGTTTGAGCACCAGGACAGTGGGAAGGTGTCTGGTGAGAGGATTGTTTGTGTCAGGTTTGCTCACAGGAGCAATGTTGTTCGTCTGTGTGCATGTATTGCTATGATGTATTGAGGCTGGATGATGCTTGTACAAGTGGATGTTCTAGTTTGGTGCCATCCGTGTATCATCCATAAGATTAAATAGGCAAGTGCACAATAAAATAGTGGATTGTGATGGATACTTGATACTTGTTCATTCATGCTTTATTTCAAAGTGTTTTATGAGATGATATCCATGATTACATGTTAATCATACCCTGATAAGTGATACATATAGTTGAATGGCAATATTGGAAGAATGTTGCATCATGCAAAATGCATATGAGCCAGGGTAGTGAGTAAGTCATATAGTTAGTCCAGAGTGCATGAGCCAAATTAGTGAGAAAGCTATATGACTAATCTAGAGTGCTCTTGAATAAGTCCTATAGAGGTAGGCACCTCCATGGGATGAAGAAAAATATCTACTTCAGTAAAAACTCCACAGGAGTGGAGTTTGAGACCCCGTATGAAATAGGACAGGGCAGGAGTGATTCATTGACGGGTGAACACTCCACTATACTAGTATAAGCTATAGTTACAGATGCATCGCATTGCATAAAAGAAATAGGAGACAATGATACAGTTATAGCAATTAGCATTGCAACTTTGCATTTTGCAAGCAGCCAAGCGAAGCAAGCATTAGCCTTCTCATCTCTCACCATCTCCTCTACTCCAATCCTCCCTAAGTCCCTCGCCATCTCCTCCGCTGCTCCTCCACTCCTCCCTCTCCATCTCTGCTTCTCCACCAACTACTGGAGCCTTCTTCACCCTCGCCATCTCTGCCCTCTGCAGTCACGGCGTGGAGTGGAGCAGAGCGGCAGAGGGAAGGTGGAGTTGCGGAGGGGAGCACCGCTAGGTGGAGGGGAGGCGGATGAGATGGCGGATGAGATGAGGGAAGACAGGAACAAGAGGGGAGGTAGAGAAGATGGCGAAGAGGAGGTAGAATGCACCTGGGCAATGCGGAATCCAGCGAGATGGCAGTGCGGTGCTAACCGGCAGGTGGAATTTGGCGAATCAGTGGCGGCGGACCTAACTTCTCCACCTAGTGCGCCTAGGCAGTTGACACTACTACTTAGGTGCCACATGCCCACCCTGCCCACCAAACCAACCGCCACGCCAAGGCTGCCTTCTGTTGCCTTTGACCATCTTGGATCGCCTCTCCACCTAGCAACCTACTTAGATGTCAGACCCAAATTTTATAATCCGGAATCTACTGTGTTTAGCTGCACTATTCCCTGGATCAGTAGATAGTGCACACAGTTACAGTAATGGACATAAAATTACATATCATGCGGAAGCATAAATAAAATAATAAAATAGTAGACTTACTCATGGACCGATTAAGCCGAAATCAATAAATTGTAGCAACGGAACGAAGTACACAAGTGGGACCTTCAGGACATGCCCACAGGCAGCCAACTGGAGGTTCGCGACCTAATTCTTGCCATTTTCATCTTCTTCACAATCTTGCCCAGGCATATTGCTGTAGCATAGAGACTTGACTCCTGATTCTGGATTATTTGTGAGAGCGAGGGTGAGCACAAACCACCGTGCTCCGCGAGCCAACACACAGAATGCAAATAGATAATATGCAAGGCTTATTAGAGGAAGGCTCGGGTTATTTTATTTGCCATAAATCGCATTTGAAATATAATACATAGAAACATCATGAGACCTAGCAGTTTGAACTAAATCATATGGTGTGAAAGATTGCAATATCCATAATAGTGATCCAGATTTCCATCCACCATTACATGGCATCTGCACCAAATGCTTATCTTTCAGCGTTATAACCGCTTACAATACCACTGGGGCGACACCCAGGACAATCCAAACTTGGGCCTTCCGCGGCCCTTCACTTTTTCATTCCCACCCATAAAGTTTTCGAAATATAACTATATCTGGTTAAGTTCCCATGTCCGCCCTTGACCGTGGGCACGGCTATTCGAATAGTTTTGACTCTGCAGAGTTTGTACACTTTCACCACAAGAGACAGTCAACTCATTGCCCCACACGATTCCTTAGCCATGTGGTTGAGCAGACCATCACAGTGACTGTTCAAAATATCTAGCCCCTTTTGTCATCTCACCTTATGGGCTTCTCCCACTTGCGGTGGGTCCCATCTATGCACGGGATGTTCCCCACAGTTACTAGCGCAGCCGGACTCCACTTCCCGCAACGCTAGAACAGCTGGGAAACTTCACCCTCCACTTGGTGTCCCTTTAGGCCTTCTCTTGCCCTTGCGTATCCACTTCTATCCACTACCGGTGAGATGAGTCCAGGGGTTCGATAAATTTACTTAGCCAAGTTGTACTTTACAGACTTGTGGTTGTACTGTTTTACACAGGAGGTCGTGACAAGATTCAGTCCTTAGGGGCATCTAGGCGGTTCTACCACTAACCATTTGTGCTTCCACTGCACCACATACTCACACCCTCGAACCATCCACCCAGATATTTAAGCAAGCTGGGGTTTTTGGGAGCATAAAATAACTATATCAAAATACACCAGTCATTCCCACCATGACTGTCCAAATCAGTTCCTCATGATTTAAAGTGATGCTTGGGGCATTTTATTGCCCCCGGATTTCTAAGCAGTGCTAAGCGTAGCATATAATTAAGGACTTATTTTCAAAAGCTAACCATTATAATTTTTCCATTAGGGTGACAAGGTTCACATATCCAAGTAATCCAAGGTGGTACAATACTATCAGATTTAATAATGGGCATATAACTAGCATTTCAATTCAACATATAGTTGCACATAAAATAATAGCGTGCAATTTGATATCTTAAGCAAAAGTAGTTTGCAGGAAAGTGTAGGTTTGATATGATCAAAGTATTAACTCGCCTGGCACGGTTTAGCGGTCTTGAGCTCACACAAAGTTGCCTCAGGCGATGATCTTTGATTTCTGGTCTTCATCGATCTCGTTCCCGCTTGATTCGTAGAATCTTTAGGCTCCAGTTTCTAATTACGCTGTAAACGACTGAATTCAAATAAAAGCAAATATCTCAAAAGATCCAAATAAATCTGAATAAACTCGATTGAGTTCTATTGTGAGATAATGGATGATTTGGTGATTTGTGGCAAGGTTGGTAGTAGCATACGATAACTTGATCTTTATATTACGATCTTCTTCCACTATTTTTATATTTATTAAGGAAGTTCCATGAGTTAGGTTAAACCTGTGAATTGGCGTACTTTGTTGAGTGCTAATACTCAGGGCATACACTATATACGCGATGTATAAAATCTTTAGCTTATCAATTTAGTCTTAGTGTGAGTTTATAGCATCATGTGGTGTGATATTTTATGTGCCTCCTTTTATCGCTAGGCTAAGTTTAATTTGAATTAGGGCCTATCTATATGGGTCCTAGCTTGTTATATAAACTTAGGTTCAGTTACGTTATGCATTTAAAACTAAGATTAAAATTTAATAAATGCCACTTTTATTATCTTGCATTTACCTTAACTACCATTAGGCTTATCTCTATCTCTAATTTTTAATTTAAAGTTATTTATCTGAGCAAAGATGGTTCTATAGAGCCATATTTCAATATCTGCCATTTAGCAAGAGTCTATCATTAAGATTTATTTCGTGGCACGATAATTATTAGGACATATATGTTTGTATTCTAATTAAGGGTAGTCTCTGTTAAATTTGGATATTTAATCAAAATCATAATGCTGTTATCAATATCTTTAATTATTACTGAATCTTTTAAATAATTATTCAAATCATTTAATAGTCGAGAAGGGATTCTACTCGCTAGTGCATAAAGATATTGGCTTGGAGTTTAAACTTTGCAACGGTTAATCATTCATTGATATGCCATGGCTTATAATTTATTCCTTAGACTATCCTCCTTTGCTAAATCATCATCTTATAACCTAAACCATATTTTTTTCCAATTTCTTAACATGCATTTAATTATTAGTTAGGCTTGAAAACAAATATTCAAGCATATTAGTTAATAACATATGATAACCGATCCATGATTGAGCTTTGAATAGGCTTATTTATGTTCTAATAAATTTTAGTAGCATTTATGGAGTAATTTTAGATTTCTCCTTGATTTTTCCTTACTGCAGTTAGCTTAGCAAAATTTTAAAAAAAATACTGATCCTGAATACAGCGGAATGGGGAATCGAACACGGCTGGCGGAGCCGAACGAGTGCGCTGTTAGCCAGCCGCGCGCTCTGTGTTACTTGTGTAGCGGGGGGAAGGGATTGTTAATTAGCCGAGCCTCAGGGCCCCGAAACAGAGAAGCTCCGGGGCGGCGCGCAGGCGACGGTGCCGGCGGCGAGGGACAGCCGGAGGGGGGCTGGGGAGGACCAAAACGGAATGCTGGGACTCCGAGGGTGCCGGAAGAGGTGATGACGAGGACCGGGGAGCACCGAGGCGGGCCGGCGGCGGCGACTTGGGGAGGACTTCGACGCCGGCGAAGTACGGCCCACGGGAGACTTGGGGAAAGTCGGGAGCAAGTTTGCAGCGCTCCGGAGATGGTTCGGGAGGCGGGAATTAGGTTCTCTCGGCGGAAATTGGAAGAAAGGCCCGGTGGCTGGCCGTGGGGAAGAAGGCGCGCCGGCGAGGTTAGAGAGGGCGGGAGTGTCAGAACCTGGTATTCTGAAGGAACTGACGAAAGAAGGAGTCTGAAGAAATAACGCTTCACTTCTTTATGTTGGTTTCATCTGACGACTGGAGGCTGATCTACTTCATTGCGTGAATCTCAACGTCCCAGATTACTTAAGACCACAGTTAGCTTAATACTTGTTTGATTTCCTGTTATTAGTACTTAAGCTTAGTTAATTCTGTCGCTAATTCTGTACTCAAGTTAATGTCGGAAGATGTACTCATATATATACTTTGGGAATGAATGTGAAGGCATCTACCGTCAAAAATATCAAACTGTAGCCCTAGTTGTTCTTAGCTGTAGCGAACAAGTTCCTGGTTTTTCCCCTTTTCCCACGACCAGATTTTCGGTGATTCTCTACTTCTCAATCGGATTCCATCCACGGGATGTGACAAAATGGTATCAGAGCGACTCCATCCTCGGCAAGAAATGGTTGCGAGCGATTGGGTTGGGATCTCGGATCCTCGTAAAATCCCTAGTCGCTGGCGATCTGTGACGGCGGACCGGCCTTACTCCTTCTCCAGCTATGGCGGCGCACCAGTGAACCGGCCGTACTCCTTCTCCGGCTATGGCGGCGCACCAGCGGACCGGCCGTCCTCCTTATCTGGCTATGGCGGCGCACCAGCGGTCCGGCCATCTTCATTATCCGGCTATGGCGGCGCACCAGCGGTCCGGCCATCTTCCTTATCCGGCTATGGCGGCGGACCAAATCGGTGCTTGGTGAAGGTTCCGGGCTCCACTCCGGGTAAAATCCCTAACCCTAGTTCCAATCTGGGTAAGATGACGAAGTGGGTGGTGAGGTACGAAGAGGATGCGTCCGACCCCACGGCCGTCTGGCGAGTAGCTACTGCGGTAAACCACAAGGCCGACATGGGTCAACAGCAGAGGGGTGATTTTCAGAAAGTAATGACTGGATTGAAAGAGAGTATGAACAGAGTGGAAAATCTATTGCAAAGGTTAGCAAACCTTCAAGATAGAGGGGCAATCAACTTACGGCCTATAGAAGAGCCAAGAAATGTGTCAGTGTTGATCCAGCCGAGAGAAATGGCCAGAAGAACTGAGGACCTGAGGCAGATTAGTCTGAATGACACTCAAGAAATTCAATCGGTGAGCATACCCGAAGGTAACCTCCATTTTCCTTCCACTGATCTTTCTGAAGTTGTCACTGGATGGGGTGAAGATCCATTGCCGCATGATTTTATTGCTTTTCCCCATCTGAACAACCTGAACCCAAGTCATGGTCCTGAAATGGCAAAAGACATGGAGAAGGGGGTTAGTGCTGTAGCAAAGAAGCATGCTCAAAATGATATTGTAGGGCAGAACATGAACCTTACCACTGCTGCTAGAGGTAAACTTCTGAATGAAGCCCAATTTGATTTAGCTCAGTTGTATATGGGGAAAAGAGCAGACAAGAAATTGAGGGGTACTGGATTGTTTTGGAAAACTCCACCCTGGCCTGATTTTTGTATTGAAGAGCTCAAGGCTGTTTACAAGAGTGAGTTGATGGAGATGAGACATGAAGTGGAGGAAGAAAGGATGATATTGCAGATGGCAAGGGTTTGGCGTGTAGAGAGGGTGCAGAGGAAGCTTGTTGTTGCAAAGTTGACAGTAGACAGCAAGTACGCACTGCTGAACAAGCTTCAGTCTGACCTTGAGGAATTCCTCAGTTTTCACCGAGGCAATAGTGTAGATGAAGAAATACAAAAGTCTGCAGAGGAGAGTGGTGACAGACGAATTGCGAAGATGTGCCTTGGAATGCTGAAGGCCATGAGGAGCCATCCTGAATATAATTACGTCGCTTATAGAAAAGGTATTGGAATTGTTTGTAACAAAAGGGTGGATCTGGTGTAGATGACAGATGGTTATGGAGCACTGGGTTGCTTTGGAATCTACCACCTTGGCCAAATTTAAGCCTTTGTGAAGCTGACCGGATGGCCAATAACATAGAGAAGGGAGCAGCAGCAATGTGCTTAAGGATGGCTGCAATGTTTGGTGGTATTGTAGGTCAGGAGGTTGTGCAAGCATGCTTGGGAAAATTCCATCCAGTTAATCAGTTCTCCTATTTTGACTCTGTTAAATCTCTCCCTGTTGAGCCCTTGGAGTCTGGTGATTTGAAATCAGAGAACACTAGATATACTGCACAGATCAGTGTTTTAAGATCTAAATTTCGAAAGAAACTGGAGCAGGCGAAAATCTTTATGGTCGGCTCTGGGGCACTTGGATGTGAAGTCTTGAAGAACCCGGCACTAATGGGCATTTCTTGCAGTCCGGATGGAAAGCTGACTGTAACAGATGATGATGTTATGGAAAAGAGCAATCTCAGTCGCCAGTTCCTTTTCCACAACTGGAACAGTGGGCAACCCAAATCCACTGTTGCTGCTACAGTTGTTATGGCAATCAATCTTAAGATTCATGTCGAGGCTAATCAGAACAGAGTCAGTCCTGAGACCGAAAATGTGTTTAGTGATGCCTTTTGGGAGAGCTTTGATGTTGTTATCAATGCCCTTGGTAAGGTGACGGCAAGAATGTACATTGACTCCAGATGTGTATATTTCCAGAAGCCACTTCCGGAATCTGGGACTCAGGGTGCTCACTGCAATACACATATGGCCATACCTTTCCTAACAGAGAACTATGGGGCGTCCAGAGATCCACCTGAAAAACAGGCACCCAGGTGCACTGTACATTCATTTCCTCAAAATATTGACTACTGCCTAACCTGGGCTAGGTCTGAGTTTGAGGGTTTACTTGAGAAGAACCCCACTGAAGTAAATGCTTTCCTGTCAAGTCCTATTGGATATGCAGCTGCATCAAGAACAGTAAAATCTATGATGGAGGAGAGAGGGTTGGTGCAGATAGCAGATCCAACAGCAATTGAGACAATGGACAAAAAGAATAACCTTCGTAACTTGTCTGTTATTGCTCATGTAGACCATGGCAAGTTTACACTTACAGACTCTCTTGTGGCAGCTGCTGGGATTACTGTTCAGGAAGTTGCTGGTGATGTTAGCAAGACTGATACTCGTATAGATGAAGCAAAACGTGGTATTACAATCAAATCCACTGGTAATTCTCTTTTCTATGAGATATCTGAGGAATCTCTCAAGAGTTACAAGAGTGAGAGGCTTTGGGGTGAGAACTTCTCTGACCCAACCACAAAGAAATGGACCACCATGAACATTGGATCTGCTACTTGTAAGAGAGGATTTGTTCAATTCTGCTATGAGCCAATCTGTTAGACCATGTGGATAGATTTATGATATTTTGGTGATGAATAATTGACAATGGTTAATTTGTTATGATGAATAATTGGTGATTTCGTTTAGCGGTGTTATGCGAGTTGTGTTGCATGTGTGCGGACTGATGTTGGCCAAGTTGAGACGAACTTGTGCCGGAAGAATGTTCTTTGGTCTTTGCATGTGCAGGTTGAGCATGGAGGCGATCATGGTCGGTGACGAGGTGGACCGGAACTAGGATGGGGAGATCTGAGGTTCAGACGGTCAAGGAGGTCACGAGATGATCGGGCTCATGCTTGGGGCGCATGGAGATCGAAGGTGGATGATACGTGGAGAAGCTACGGGAGGTGCGGTCCTGGAGGCTTCGACACGTGACGTGTTAGAAAAGTCGTGAGTGTGAAAAACCTGTGTTAGGAAGGGTTTCGGGTCCCTTGAAAATTAGTGGGCCAAAAGTTTAGTTGAGGTAAAAAGGCCCAGGTCTAGTTGGAGTTGGATTAGGATTCGAAGTCCTAGTTGGAGTTGGATTAGGATTCGAAGTCCTAGTTGGAGTTGGATTAGGGTTCGAAGTCCTAGTTGGAGTTGGATTAGGGTTCGAAGTCCTAGTTGGAGTTGGATTAGGGTTCGAAGTCCTAGTTGGAGTTGGATTAGGGTTCGAAGTCCTAGTTGGAGTTGGATTAGGGTTCTAAGTCCTAGTTGGATTAGGATTCTAAGTCCTAGTTGGAGTTGGATTAGGATTTTAAGGCCTAGTTGGAGTTAGGCTGTGTGTGTATATATATGCATGCGGTGGCATGGCAAGAGTTGTACCGAGCAGCCGTGGAAGAAAAATATATATACGGCTTTTGGGGTGGCCAAACGTTTTCTTTGGCATGGCATCTTTTTGATCACGAAGCGCACGACATTGTTCAGCCATCGGTCAGGCAAGCGATCTCATATTTTGCTTAGTTGCATAATTAGGGCTTAATTTATTTTCGTCACTATTTGCATCAGCGATCTTGTTTATTTTATATCTCAAGATCTAGAGCTCCGATTGATGTAATTCCAGTTGGGTTAGTTCAATAACTGTCTCTAGTTTATTCGGAAAAAGTTTGAGGTTAATCGGAGTTACGGATTTTTATCGAGATCAGTTTTAGTAAGGATACATTATTCTGTCCAGAATTATTAAATGAGGCTTAAATAGGTTTTGTGTTTAGGGGAGAGTCTTAAAATTTATTTTTAGCTTCCGCAATCATTCACCCCCCCTCTGATTGCCTATCTTAGTGTGAATCGATCCTACAAGTGGTATCAGAGCAGGTTAATTTTTCTAATTGATCTTAACCGGTGATTAGAAAACATGTCGACGGATAGGTATTCCACAAAACCTTGTGTTTTCGATGGTGTTGATTTTCAGTTTTGGAAAGCGAAGATGGAGGCATACATTCAAACTCAAGGCTTTGCAATATGGGAGAAGGTATACAAGCCTTATCAAGTGCCTGAGAATGATGCTGTGTCAGCAGCGAATATAGCAGAAGTGGAGTCAAATAGCAAGGCAAGGAATCTGATAATTCAAGGACTAGGAAGGAGTGACTTTGATCGTGTTGTGCATCTTAAATCCGCATATGAGGTATGGAAAGCACTCTGTGATTATTATGAGGGTTCATCTACTATTAAAGAGGTACGTCAAGATATGTACAAAAAAGATTACATGCGTTTTGAGATGAAACCTGGTGAATCAATAGATGATCTCTTTGCCCGCTTTAATAAAATTCTTAGTAACCTACGTGCTGTTAATGTTACTTATACTAATGCTGAAAATGCACGTCAATTACTTGGAGCATTAGATATGTCGATATGGGAGATGAAGGTTACATCCATTAGAGAATCTACTGTCATGAGTACACTTACATTAGATGTACTTTATTCTAAATTAAAAACTCATGAATTAGATGTTTTTGCCAGAAAAAATAATAGTAATAAATCAATTGCTTTAGCTTCACAATGTAGCAAGTCTAATGGTGATAATTCTTCTACTAGCTATGCTTTGTCTTCTTTGTCTTCACTAACCGATGAACAGCTAGAGCAACTCCCGGAAGATGTTTTGGAACTCCTTTCTACACGCTTCACAAGAGCCTTACAGAATGTGAGATCAAGAAAAAGAGGAAATTTTGGTCCTCAAAGGTGCTATGAGTGTGGTGATCTCAATCATATTCGTCTCAAATGTCCAAAATTTCTAGCAAGATTTGCAAGGGAAGAGAATGAGAAGGAAGAAGAGATGGAGAAAGAAAAAAGGAAGAATAAAAAGAAGGGCTATATGAATCGCAAGGTGGTGCATCGTGTTCTTGCCGCTCTTGGACAAATTAATTTGAGTGATGTGGACACGGACAGCGAGGATGATACTCCCAAAGGTAAGAAAAATTTAACTGGGTTGTGTCTAATGGCAAGTAGCAAAAGCTCCACCGACAATGATGATCTTGACAGCGACGACTACAATGAGGTAGAACCTTCTTATGATGATTTAGCTAAAGCTGTTGCTAAACTTGGTACTTTGCTAGAAAAGAAAGATAAAAAGATTAAAAAATATGATACTTTAATTGAATCTCTAAATTCTGAAATTGCAAGACTTAGAGTTTTAATTCCTGATGATGAATCTTGTGAGTCATGTCAAATTTTACATTCTGAGTTAGAGAATGCTAGGTCTCTTAATGCCTTAAACATGGATCAACTTAGAGATGTAACTGCTAAATTTGATGAATTAAGATTAGCACATGACTCTTGTGATGAAAAATTGAAATGTGCTAATGATGAAATTGAAAAGCTCAAGTTTAGCTCTTCTTCATGTTTAGAATCAAGTATTTCAAATGTTCATTCTAAAGCTTGTTCTAAATGTGAATTATTAGAAGCTAGACTTAACTCATCTCAGGAAACAATTCAACAGATGCTTTATCATGAGATATCTTCTTGCTCAAATTGTCCTAAGCTTAACATTGAAATAGAAGTTTTAACTAGACAACTTAATGATTTTGCTGAAAAAGAAAGATTGACTCAGTCTAGTGCTTCTAAAAATCTTGTGAATGAACATGTCAAATGCGCAACTTGTCCCACTCTAGTTAAAGAGAATGAGTACCTGAAAGACACTTTAGAGAGATTTTCTTTTGGTAAGAAAAATTTGAATATGATTCTAGATAAGTCAAAAATAAGTGTGAAAAATCATGGTTTAGGATTTAATTTTGTTGAGCATGCCAAGAATAATCCTCCTAAGGTTATTAAGTCTCTTGAACCCGGAAAAATTGAAGTGAAACTTGAACCAAATCAAACTGTGTTTAAATCAGCTGGCTTTGTGCAAAGTTTATCAAATAATAATGTAGGTGCTAGCTCATCATCTCAAAAGAATTTTGGTTATGTTAAATTTCATTGCATCTATTGTGGAAGAGATGGACACTTGAATGAATTTTGCTTTAGACGTATCAAGAAAGAGAGAAAGGAAAGATTGAATGCTTTGAGACAAAAACATGCAATATCTTTTGTTCCTAGAACTAATGTGAAAGCTATGTTTTTTGAGAACTTTCATGATGGCTTTAAATCTGCTTCACATGCTAGATTGGGATTTAATTCAAATGATTCACGTTCTTTTCGGCATTCTAATCATCCACATACACGTGATTTTGGTTCTAGCTTTGTTGCTCCTGTTCGTCGTGTGTCACAGTACTGGATTCCTAAATCTTATTTTACTAACCCCAATACTGTGAGACCGATGTTTCCTGTCATGTAAGAACAGCTGACAAGGATGGAGAACATGAGTTAAATTGGGTTCTGTTTTTATCATCGCTTGATTGGAACACTTGATGGTTCTTCACTCCTTTGATGGTTTACAAGAGATTTCACTTTTTGAAAGACCATGTGAAAAAGGTGATATTGTTTTACATCTTGTTAAATTCTCAAGTTGTAAATTTGCACATGAAATCGTTTGATACTTCTCGTTTTCCTCAATTGTGAAGTGAGTTGGAAGTATTACATCTTATGGGATTATTCTGAGGGGGAGCTTGTTGTTTAAAAATTTTGAAAGCTTTGTTTATTATCCTTGTCAAATAACTCATCAAATCCAAGTCATTGAAATCAATTGAGTAGTAGAGCTTTCTTTATCATATCTATTCATATGTTGTGTAGTTTTGATCAGGACTGTTTATAATTAAATTGCTACATTTGAATTAAAAGTATGACATGGCGGGATATTTTGACTAGATTAATTATAGTTATTACTTTGCGATGTCCATCGAAAAGGATTAGCTTGATTGTGAGTCTTATTTTAACTCTTGGTTATGAGACTTGCATGTTTCATGTTCCAATTCTTATGATCACTCAATTTGGCATGTTATTAAAAAAAAGAGAGTATATAAAGAAAAAATTGAAAAGATGTATGCTTCAAGCATGCCATGGTGAAAAAAAAGTGGCACAAAAGTGCGCAAAATGAAAAGAAGTATGCTTCAAGCATGCCACCATCAAAAAGAAGAAGAAGAAGAAGAAAAGTATGTCATTATGAAAAGAAGTATGCTACAAGCATGCCACATGCCTAAAAATTGAGTGTGAAGCAATAAGTTGTTACATGAGACTGCTAGCCCGTCTAGAGTTAAAATTTGCTTCATTTTTAGGTTTTGACTTTTCGTTGTGATATCTCATTGTGCTCTTTATAATTGGTTTGGTCATTGTTGCGATGCCTGTCATGGATATAAAATCGCTTAATCATATTGACAGACTTGTTTTGATTTTGCTATATGATATATGGCTTTATATGATCTAGATAGCTCTACTCAAAAAATATGACTTGGTTGTTTTATTAAACCAATGCAACGTGACTTGGATAATCTACAAAGCTTCTTGATTTTTATTTTCATTGCTCCATCTTAGAATTATTCTTTCTTTAAATTTTCTTGATGATTACATTGCCAAAGGGGGAGAAATTTGGTGTGCTTTGCGAGAAATTAAAGAGAATTTGGGGAGAATAAAATTACCTCTCTTGTGTTGAGGGGGAGAGATTTGAGACATATGGTTTAAAATATTTTTTCGGCTTTGGTTCTTCACTTATATCTATTTGAAGCTAGTTCATCATACATTTTTGTGGTTTTGTCAATGTATTCATCAAGGGGGAGATTGTTAGACCATGTGGCTAGATTTATGATATTTTGGTGATGAATAATTGACAATGGTTAATTTGTTATAATGAATAATTGGTGATTTCGTTTAGCGGTGTTATGCGAGTTGTGTTGCATGTGTGCGGACTGATGTTGGCCAAGTTGAGACGAACTTGTGCCGGAAGAATGTTCTTTGGTCTTTGCATGTGCAGGTTGAGCATGGAGGCGATCATGGTCGGTGACGAGGTGGACCGGAACTAGGATGGGGAGATCTGAGGTTCAGACGGTCAAGGAGGTCACGAGATGATCGGGCTCATGCTTGGGGCGCATGGAGATCGAAGGTGGATGATACGTGGAGAAGCTACGGGAGGTGCGGTCCTGGAGGCTTCGACACTTGACGTGTTAGAAAAGTCGTGAGTGTGAAAAACCTGTGTTAGGAAGGGTTTCGGGTCCCTTGAAAATTAGTGGGCCAAAAGTTTAGTTGAGGTAAAAAGGCCCAGGTCTAGTTGGAGTTGGATTAGGATTCGAAGTCCTAGTTGGAGTTGGGTTAGGATTCGAAGTCCTAGTTGGAGTTGGATTAGGATTCGAAGTCCTAGTTGGAGTTGGATTAGGGTTCGAAGTCCTAGTTGGAGTTGGATTAGGGTTCGAAGTCCTAGTTGGAGTTGGATTAGGGTTCGAAGTCCTAGTTGGAGTTGGATTAGGGTTCTAAGTCCTAGTTGGATTAGGATTCTAAGTCCTAGTTGGAGTTGGATTAGGATTTTAAGGCCTAGTTGGAGTTAGGCTGTGTGTGTATATATATGCATGCGGTGGCATGGCAAGAGTTGTACCGAGCAGCCGTGGAAGAAAAATATATATACGGCTTTTGGGGTGGCCAAACGTTTTCTTTGGCATGGCATCTTTTTGATCACGAAGCGCACGACATTGTTCAGCCATCGGTCAGGCAAGCGATCTCATATTTTGCTTAGTTGCATAATTAGGGCTTAATTTATTTTCGTCACTATTTGCATCAGCGATCTTGTTTATTTTATATCTCAAGATCTAGAGCTCCGATTGACGTAATTCTAGTTGGGTTAGTTCAATAACTATCTCTAGTTTATTCGGAAAAAGTTTGAGGTTAATCGGAGTTACGGATTTTTATCGAGATCAGTTTTAGTAAGGATACATTATTCTGTCCAGAATTATTAAATGAGGCTTAAATAGGTTTTGTGTTTAGGGGAGAGTCTTAAAATTTATTTTTAGCTTCCGCAATCATTCACCCCCCTCTGCAGCTGCTGGGATTACTGTTCAGGAAGTTGCTGGTGATGTTAGCAAGACTGATACTCGTATAGATGAAGCAAAACGTGGTATTACAATCAAATCCACTGGTAATTCTCTTTTCTATGAGATATCTGAGGAATCTCTCAAGAGTTACAAGAGTGAGAGGCTTTGGGGTGAGAACTTCTCTGACCCAACCACAAAGAAATGGACCACCATGAACATTGGATCTGCTACTTGTAAGAGAGGATTTGTTCAATTCTGCTATGAGCCAATCAAGCAAATCATCAAGACCTGCATGAATGATCAGAAGGATAAGTTGTGGTCAATATTGCGGAAGCTTGGTGTGACCCTGAAGACTGATGAGAAGGAGCTAATGGGCAAGACTCTCATAAAGAGTGTAATGCAAACTTGCCTGCTAGCCTGTAATGCTCTGCTTGAGATGATGATATTCCACCTTCCCTTTTCATCGAAGGCACAGGAATATCGTGTGGAGAACTTATACAAGGAACCCCTTGATGATATCTATGCAGTTGCTATTAGAAACTGTGATCTGGAAGGGAAATTTGCAACTGGCATGAAGGTTCGAATCTTGGATCCCAACTATGTCCCTGGTCAGAATCGGAAGAAGGGTCTGTATGTGAAGAGTGTACAGCATACTGAAATGTGGATGAGGAAGCCAGAAGAGATTACCAAAGAAGAGTGTGCTGCATCCACTGAGCTCACTTCTGCTAAAGTCTATGCAAGCCCTATTAAGCTGCAGGTTTTCACCTTTGCAGAGGCTTATGATTTTAAAGATCTTGAATTTATGTTTCAAGAGGTTGCCACAGGATTCAAGACAAAAGTTATGTTTATATATGTGGACATTGCTGAAGAAAACCTTGCGAAACCATTCTTGACTTTCTATGGCCTTAAACCGGGAAAACCTACTGTTACAGCATTTGATATCAGTAAAGGTGCCAAATATCTGATAGAGTCTGATATTAACGTGAAGGATCTCAGGGAGTTCTGCCTAGGTCTTCTGGATGTGACACTCCCTCCATATTTCCGTTCAGAACTAGTGCCGCGAAAAATGGGACTTGTGGAAAAGGTTGTTAGAAGTACATTCAATTATTCTGTATTAGAAAGCCCTGAAAATGTACTCCTTGAGGTTTATGCACCTTGGTGTGTTGATTGTGAAGCGATAAGTACAAATAGGGAGAAGATAGCCAAGCATTTCAGTGGTTTGAACAATCTCAAATCTGCACGCATTGATGCTGCTGTGAATGAGCACCTCAAATTGCAGAAATTGAGTCTGAAGGACATGATGAGATTCATCAAGGAGAAGCTGCAAATTGCAGATCTCGAAACAGTACCTGCTGCTGACAATAGCAAGTTTAGTGTGGGAATTGGAGGGCTTCACCTTGAAATTTGCTTGAAGGATCGGCTGAAGAAGCTTCTTTGGAGGATGCTGATTTTATCGAGGAACATTCCCAGAATTGTATGCCCAGACTATCCAACCCTGGATTCCAGATCTAAACACTTGAGGACAAGTGTGTTGCTGAGGAGGAGGCACTGTCAGAACCTGGTATTCTGAAGGAACTGACGAAAGAAGGAGTCTGAAGAAATAACGCTTCACTTCTTTATGTTGGTTTCATCTGACGGCTGGAGGCTGATCTACTTCATTGCGTGAATCTCAACGTCCCAGATTACTTAAGACCACAGTTAGCTTAATACTTGTTTGATTTCCTGTTATTAGTACTTAAGCTCAGTTAATTCTGTCGCTAATTCTGTACTCAAGTTAATGTCGGAAGATGTACTCATATATATACTTTGGGAATGAATGTGAAGGCATCTACCGTCAAAAATATCAAACTGTAGCCCTAGTTGTTCTTAGCTGTAGCGAACAAGTTCCTGGTTTTTCCCCTTTTCCCACAACCAGATTTTCGGTGATTCTCTACTTCTCAATCGGATTCCATCCACGGGATGTGACAGGGAGCTCAATCGGGCGACAGGAGGGGATGAGGAGACTGTGGAGAGGGTGCTGGTGGGCTCGGCGGTGCTTATAGCAGAGCGGGTAGGGCTAGCATCGGAACTCCACCCGTGAGGTCGCATCGGCAAGCGGCGGAGGCAGATGGCGGGTGCAGGCGGCGGAGTGGGCAGTAGTATCTTTGAGAGGGATTCGGGCGTGATGGCATAGCAGGGCCGCGCCGCGCGACAGAGAAAAGGGGCGCCGCTCGCGCTGCGCGATGGGACGTAGCGAGGCAGGGAAAAAAAGTTGGGACAGCTCGGTGGTGCTGGCGACCGCCGGTCCGATGGCGTCGGCGACTGCTGGTCCGAACGCGGCGCAGAGGCGGGCTGGGCTGCGGAGGTGAGATGAGCGGATCGCGGCCTGGAAGAAGCGAGCGAGAGGGAGGGGTGGCTCGGGAAGAAAAACAGTGCGGAGGGGGAAAGAGAGCAGAGTGAGTGAGGCCGCTCGGGCTGGGGAAGGATATGGGGTTGGGCCGGCCGGTAGGAGGGAGCGGGGGATGGGGGTTGGGCCGAGCCAGTCGGCCGGCCTCGCTCCCTCCGATTTTTTCTCTTTTTTTATTACTATGTGTATATACTTTTATACAGATATATATGTATATATTTGGTATGTAGGTTTGCATGTATATATATACATATGTATATACAGGCATATATATACATATATATTTCTTTTATTTATTTCTATTTCTGTATATGCACATATATATTTACTTTATTTATATATATGTATATGTATACATATATATACATATATTTTTTTTATTGCTATTTATTTTATTTTATTTTATTTACTTATGTGTACAAGAATATCTATATATTTCTTTATGTCTGTTTTTGCTATACAAATATATACACATTTTTTATGCTTTTATTTATCATGCTAGTCCTTTTGGTATATCTATTTACATATGTCTTATTTTTGTTACCCTTTATAATATTTTCAAAATTAAATTCTTGTATTTTAATTCAAGTTTCTTCCTCCCTTTTGTGGACCATATTTTCATATTTTATTTCAGAATGTTTGGGTTTTCATTGTTTGCATATTCCCCTTTATGGCATTATTATTAGAAAATTTTTTCCAAAGCTTTCTTAAATTCTTGAATCCTCCACCAAAATCAGAAAATCGCCATAAAATCCAAATTTCAGCAGAACACATTGCAAAACACTTTAAGAACTTTATATTTCCAAATTTGAATTTTTCAGAATGTTACATTAGCCGACTAGTGCCTAAGGCTCCACGATCCCCTACCTCCCAGCAACGACGACGGTGAGCAAGCCGTGGTGGCACGGCGACGGCAAGGCATGTGGGTGTTGGGTGAAGCAAACGTGCGGGGCGGGAGGGGCATGCGTGCGAGGGTTAGGGTTGGGAACAGGGCACTGGGCCAGCTAAAATAGTTGGGCCAAACGTATCGTAGAAGTATCAATGTGTTTTTAAATTTGTTGGGCTGATATTCACGATACTCCGCAGATATCATATTGCACCGTATTGAGCAATATCACTGTATCGGATACCTATCACATACGAGTACAGATGTGCAGAGCCATATCAGTGCTTCTTAGGGTAAAGGTATTACACACAGAAATTGGCATGAGTGGGGTGGCATATCAAGATTCATGAGTGGGGTTTCAAATTCAACTCATTCAAGCCTGAGTCTGATAGTTATATCTGCGTTGGAAGACAAGCGGCATGGAGAACAAATCTTAAATGATGCTTTACTGCAACTATTTTCTTATGAGTACATCACTACATTACTCTTGGCTTGGCCAGGAAATACTGATAACTAAACGGGAATAACTATTTTGGATGCCTCTAATATAGCAGGAGAACAATTGAAAGTTCTTATTGAGAAATTAAATTAAATACCAGGGAACAAACTGATGAGACTGACAGAGTAAAAACTATTGTAACATTAGGGACTAATTATAGTACAAAGGAAGAATTGTTACGTGCGTGGTACTGTAGCACACTCACTGTTCACATGGTACTGCAGCAATCGCGTGTGCACTATTCACACGGTTACTGTAGCAACCACGATTAGTTTCCTTTTTTACGGATTAGATTGATTTGGTTAGTTTGAAAACTTATCTTCGGTTATTTAGTTTATTTAAATTAGAGATTATTTCTTAGGGGTCAAATTAAATTATTCCTATTAAAGAGAAGGCATTGTATCTTCTTGAATGGAAGCAAAGATGAATAAACAAGTCCTTACTACCTTAAGTCTAGCTGTGATCATTCCCTTGACCAGCTATTCTAGATCTATTCCTCCCCCGGATATTCTAGATCTATTCCTTCCTCAATCGGTGCCCTCCTTCACCTAGCGCCATTCTACTTCAAGTTGTCACCGTCCGACCTCCTTCCGACGGATAATTACCTCCTTATTGTGCTAGTTTACAACAATTGGTATCAGAGCCAACACCATGGCTTTTGCTGCCGACTTATCCCTACTAAACAACCTATTGGAGCAGATGACGATGAAATTGAAGATCATACACCAACAGATTCAGCCACCCCTACAGAGGAGTTTGTCGCCCTATGTACAACTCGAGAACGAGCTGTTTCACCGGGAGGGGTGTAATGTTACATGCGCTGTACTGTAGCACGCATTGTTCACATGGTACTATAGCAACTGCAATTGGTTTCCTTTCTTAAGGATTAGATTGATTTGGTTAGTTTGGAAGTTTATCTTCGGTTAGTTTGTTTCTTAAAATTAGATATTGTTTCTTAGGGGTCAAGTCAAATTATTTCTATAAAAAGGACGGTATTGTATCATCTTGATGGGAAGCAAAGATGAATAAACAAGTCTCTAGTTTCTCAAGTCCAACTGTGATGTTCCCTTTACCAGCTATTCTAGATCTATTCCTCCCTCAATCGGTGGTCTCCTTCACAAAGCGCCATTCTACTTCAAGTCGTCGCTGTCCGACCTCCCTCCGACAGATGATTACCCTCTTGTTGTGCTAGTTCATAACAAGTATAGAGGCTTCTACAAGGATCACAACAATATACTGAATACGCAACTTGTGCTACAACCTAACACATCCGGCAACTAATCCAGGAAGGGGATGATACTTGATACTACAACTTGTCCAATGTGTCTGAATGAAGTAGAAACAGTGCAACATCTCTTTCTTCAATGTGAATTTGCGAAAAAATGCTGGTACATCCAAGTATTAATCTTCTATAACAGGAGGAAATCAACATTGTTCACATCCTATTCAACGAGACAATGGAACTATGTGTTATGAATATTGTGCATATATTGAAGAGGCCCAATGGGCAATATATATAGGGAGTACAAGGGGATATTACAGGGGAATATGCCATATGCGGTTAAGGAAAACGAGACATATAAGGAAACGAATAACAATCCTATTCTATCTCTAATACCCTTAACACCCCCCTCAAATGCAAGGCGTATGCAATAGCATTGCATTTGAAAAAGGAGTTAACACTAAAACAAGAAAAATCCAAAGTTCGAGTCTTGATGATGTCGTCGTTGCGTGCAGCCTTTGAATAAACTGTCAAATCAAGCCAAAGAGGAATAGATAAAAGCATAGCGGCACAGATCGAAGCTCGAGATGGCGGCGGCACAATGCACAAGAAGCGCAATGGAGGCGCGGTGCAAAAGAAGCGCGGCGGATTTAGAAACTCGGGGTGGCGGCTTAAAGAGAAGCGGCGGCATCATAGAGACTTCTACGATCTGTAGCGGCTCAAAGATAAAAGCAGCGGCTGCGACTATGCGAAAAAAATCCTACACTTCTATGACTGACAATATATTTGTGGACTCACAAGACTTAGACGAACTAAAAAAATTAGAACTATGAACCTGAATGGACGCAACGAAAGACTCAAAAGAAAAATAACTCGAACACTGACTCAAAAGAAAACAACAGAAAAAAAATCTCCTCCCTCAAAACTGTCAAATCGAGCCCTCCACTCACTCTTCTCAGTCTCACTCCCCCCTTCTCTCTCCACCAGCAAAGCGACTTGAGTCCTTGCGCCGGCCGAGAAGAAATCAGCGGAGAGAGAGGCGGTCGGGATGGCGGACGGCTCTCCCTCTTTCTCCTCGCACCCGTCGCGCTTCACACCCCTCCTCTCCCGTCACCTCCTCGTGCCTCACTCGTGGCTCGGGAAGAGCGGCGGCAGCGGGCACGGCAGCCGAAGGAGGCGGCGTAGGTGGCATCCGAAGGCGGCGGCTCCGAGGCGACGAAGAGGAGCCGGGGTTGGCAGCGGCGCGGCACAGAGGCTCGCGTGGGCGGCCGCGGGCCGACAGCGGCGGAAGCGAGGAGCCCGTGCCGCCGTGAGATCCCGCACCCGAGCTGCAGTGGGAGACGGCGATGAAGTCGACAATGGTGCCGTCGGCTCGGATCTGGCGCGGGTTGGTGGGATCCGGCGGGGGCGGCGACGCCAAGCGGAGCGGTGGCAGCCCGAGATCGGTGAGACCGACGGCTAAGAGGGCCAGCAGCGGACGGATCTCGCCGGATCCTGTCTGGACGGCGGTGGATCCAAGTGGACCGAGCTGGCTAAGAGAAGCGACCCGGGAGGATGAGCTCGACGGCGAGGAGATGGCCGGCCCCGGGAGAGGAGATTGATCCTCCCGGGGGCAGTAGCAGTGGAAGTAGGGCGGAGGCTAGGTGGCAGAGACGACGGGTACAGTAAACCCTAACCCTAACTTTTGCTCTGATACCATGTTATGAATATTGTGCATATATTGAAGAGGCCCAATG
Source organism: Dendrocalamus latiflorus (assembly GCA_017311315.1). NCBI lineage: Eukaryota > Viridiplantae > Streptophyta > Magnoliopsida > Poales > Poaceae > Dendrocalamus > Dendrocalamus latiflorus. The sequence goes on along the minus strand of CM029642.1, from coordinate 20,009,031 downwards.
GGCAATATATATAGGGAGTACAAGGGGATATTACAGAGGAATATGCCATATGCGGTTAAGGAAAACGAGACATATAAGGAAACGAATAACAATCCTATTCTATGCGGACAGAAAGTTTAAGCGCAAGTCTGTTGAAAGAACATGATGTTTGGCGACAAAGGTTCTGGAAGAGGGTTGAGTAGTTGACTATGTGCTCTCGAGTCACGAGACTGCCAATGATGTATTTGTTTAATTTCCCCCCTCCAGAACCAGTTGTATGTATTATCTCAAAAATTCTGAAATACTATTTTCGATATAATGCTTTACTGCAATGGGTAGCATCTCCAGCCACCTGTGGAGGTTCTAAAAAAAGAACTTGCAGTTGCTGAAGCCTGAAGTTAACAATTTGACATACAGCCACTCTGTTTTTCTTTTTAAACTACAGCCTCTCTGGTTTTGCCGCACAGCTGAGTCTCATTTTCTTTCTTTCTCCATAAAAAAACTAATTTGTTGCTGACAATGCAGGCCCTTACTATGCTCTGTACCTCGCTGCCAACATCGGTGGGCAACCTCAGGTGGTCAGGTGGATCGATTGCTGCAGAGGAACTGTTGACTAGTTTGCAAATATTGCCACATCAAAAGCTACCCCTCAGGATCAGGATTGTACCCAATAGAATGCAATGCCTTTGCGGCTTCTCAGCTTACGGTGCGGGGCAGGAATATTTGAAGGGAAAGCCCTATGACCTCAAACGAAGAACCTGGGTTTGAAGCTTGTGAGGAGCCTGCGTCCTTTCCTTTTTCTGGGCTGCGACTACTACACTTATATTGCTATCGTTCTAGGATATTGTGCTACAATTCTGGTTGTTTATGTCACTGTAGTATATGTTCATTTCATTGGTTGATATTGCTTAAGCTGTCACATGCACATTTGTACTACATCAGAAACTGTCTGAAAATGCACCTGCTTGTCTGCTGCAGAAATCTTAAGGTAGGTACTAAATAATTAAACCATGTCATGCTTCATGCTCTTAATAGGAACGAGATGCATTACTCTCTTCTTCTTTTTTTCTTTTTGAATGCCAAATTCTCGTAGCCAGGTATTTTGTGCATGTATAATCAAGTAACATTAGGAACGAGATGTATATAACTGAAACTGAAGAATATGCATACAGCCAATGGCATGTGCATCTGAATTTAACACTTGACAGCAGAGCAGGCGTTCGTCTACTGCCAATGGCTACAGCCTACTGCAGTGACATCAAAAGATTTCATGCAGCGGATAACATCGTTGAGCACTCCAAATCCAAAGCACTGCCTCCGCCAAATGCTGGACGCCGACGGCCCAGGCCGGCGCACGTCGTCGGCATGGCCGTTGCACCCCCCGGAACGCGTCAACTGTGAAGGAACCGGCCACCACCATGTTTCTGCTGATCAGGATCGAGTTCTCCAGGTTCGGGTCGTCGGTGACGACGGTCGGTATCTCCGATCTGTCGTCGAGGAAGCAGATGGGGCTCTCCGTCACCGGGAAAGCCCCGCAGCACGCGTCTCCGAGGAAGAGGGTGCGGCCGTCGAGCTGCTTCACTGGCGACCAGTGCCGGAAGCCCGAGGCGTCGCACTCCAGTAACTACCGTGCCTATTCACCACGAGCAGCCTCCCGTCGCACTCCATCAAGGAGCGTCTCACCTCCTTGTAGTCCTTGCCTCCTTGGTCCTGGTGAGCTGCATTTCAAAGCTGAACGGATGCAGCTCATCGCCGGCGTGGTCATGGACTGAGATTATTTACAAACTTCTGTTGCAATACCATCAACAATTAAGCAACTCTATTCAATTTAGTGCCAAGTATTGCTCCTTGAACTTAATTTAACATATTACGATGGTCTATCACGTCTCGATCATGTATGTGCATATGGCTACCCTTGTCTAGCTAGTTGATGCAATTACATGGATGTCCCCTCTTCGAATCCGACCTAAATAGATCACGGCTCGATTTGAATTTGTATTCGGTTCGAATCCGGCTCAAGTTATATGAAAGCGCATATGGTTTGACCATTATCTAATTCAAATTCTGACATCTTTGCGTTTGCATACATATGATTTTGTTTGGCTATGCCTTCAATGTAAAGGCATGTATACATCTTGTGTTAGAGTACATCATCGCTCATTGGCATGGCGCACACGCACCAAACTCCCAAATCGTGGTCGGACCTCCCCCTCGACTTCGCCCGCCTCGTCCTCCGCCATCTCGGTTTCCCTCGCCGACAAAGGTGCCTTCGCCGCCGCTTGCCGCGACTGTGCGCACTGCCTCACGGAGATAACAGATGCTCCCTTGGCTCGCCCTCCCTAACGACGGCTTCTTTAGCCTCCCCAACCAATGCCGTCAAGCGCCTCCCGCTCGCCCCCGATGTAGCCGCCGCGCGCTGCTGTGGCTCCATTGGTGCTTGGCTCGTCCTCATGCACGACTGCCGCTCCGTCCGCCGCGATGGCCCCGATGACATAACCGCCCCGGTTCGTCTAAAACTGCCCGGTTTCAACGGTTTAGCAATAAACCGTCTGGTTTTTTTGGGTTCAATTGTGTGAATGGTTTTTGAAGAAAACCGAGCTGCTAAACCTTTTTCCCACTTGTTGTGGTTGTGGAACCAAAACAATAGAGGGGATTTCGTGGAGAAAATTGATCATTTGCCACTTTGAAAAGTGGGCTTCGCAAAATTGCCATTTTCAAAATTGGCTTCGCAAAAATGCCATGCAGTACATTTACCTCTTGATTACCATGCCATTTGAGCCATTTAACTCATTTAATATTTTTTTTCTAATTTCAGGGGCTGGAAAAAGACCTTTCTACCCTTACTGAGTAAAAATGCAATTTGCTTTGCTAGGGTTTGGTTTCGCCGTGGACGCGCAGCGAGCTCTCCTGGACGAGCTCATGGGCACATCCCGCAACCTGACAGAGGAGGAGAAGAAGGCGCACCGCGAGGTCCGCTGGGACGACCCCGACGTCTGCGGCCCGTTCATGGCGCGGTTCTGCCCACACGACCTGTTCGTCAACACCAAGAGTAACCTAGGTTTGTTTTTCCTCTTCCTTCCTTGGCTTTTCCTCTCTTCCTCCTCTTGCAGCTTCCCTTGCCCGTAATCTCAATCCATCGATTTCATCCATTGTTGCAGGGCCCTGCCCCAAGATCCATGACCTCAAGCTCAAGGACAGGTAACCGTCGTCCACAAGCTCTAGTCAATTGATTCTCTCTTACCCGCCGGCCAGGCCACCCGCTGGCCTCCTTGTAAGTGTATATACTACTGAATGAAGTTTTGCAAAAATTTAGCAAGGGTAGAAAGGTCTTTTCCAGCCCTGAAATTAGAAAAAAAAATATTAAATGAGTTAAATGGCTCAAATGGCATGGTAATCAAGAGGTAAATGTACTGCATGGCATTTTTGCGAAGCCAATTTTGAAAGTGGTAATTTTGCGAAGCCCACTCTTCAAAGTGGCAAATGATCAATTTTCTCGGATTTCGTGGATCGGAGAATGGGTCAATCGAAGCCTAGTAGTGTTTGGGGAGAGAGTGAGATAGAGGTATTATGTATTGTTCCTTAGTATTTGAGTACAGTAAACTCCAACCCCTCTCAACGGTGCCCAAAAGGCTCTATTTAAAGTCTTGATGGGTAATTACAAAGCTAGAGGCACAAAGCCCTTTCTCCCCCGTTATGGGTCACCTGTGGACCGAGCTGCTTCTTTGTTGGGGTGAACCTGGTCCACAGGACTGTTCTGAATGGTTTACAAGTGGAGTCCATAGCACACTAAATTTACGCTCAATCGGTGGAAGATAAAATGAAAACCACAATAGCATGGGTGATGGATCTTGGCCCCTCCGTCCTATTCGGCTGAGCGTGATGATTTCTGGCAGGAGCAAAGGGTGTTTGTCGTCTCGTTTGTTTGGTCCTTAGGTCCACGGTGGACCATACCGCTGTCTTCATCCCTCCTCTCGGTGCATGACAGACTACGTTTACGCGGCTTCCTGGGCGATGAACTCGGCAGCAACAAATCCCAGTCGCTGATCCGCGCCATGCGTCGCCGGATCGAGAAGGGCCGGATCAACATCAGTGCAGAGTTTGGCCTGGGCCATTGGAGGCCTATCCTACCAATGAAGGACTCACGTCCAACAAAGTTGTCGTACAAAGCTCTAAAAGAAAGTAGTAGTCAAACTACAACGAAGTACAAACAGAGAGGGGGTCTAGTGTAAACTGAGCTTCCACTAAAATTTATATTGGTTGGATTCTGTAATATGAACGAACGAGGGGGTAATTGAAATAGACGTAGGTATAGCAACATTAAAGGCGAAGATATACATGCGAATGTACACTGGAAGTGGAACTTAATAGTCTAGGATTTTTGTTATGTCAAAGTAATTGCAGAAGAACTGGATCTCCCAAACTACAGTGCTCACAAGCTGCAAATATATTCATGAATTCATCGGCAACGAAACTAGTCCATATTTTTTTTTTAGATAAAGGATATAAAATCCGGCCTCTATATTCACGAAACTAGTCCATATATGTGGGTTTTAAACATGATATTAGTGACAAGGCTGGACAACAACAAAGCAACAAATTCACTGGCACGGCAACTATGCACAATTTAACCCCTCGTCTTGTGGTGAACTTTGAGGATAGCTTCGACCAAAAGTTAGCAGTAGAATGAAAATCACAAAATGCACAATTGATAAAATGATTTACGTGAAAAATCTCCTCTAACGGAGAGAAGGAAAAAAACCAAGGGACCGTGCAGTTCCTCTAAATCTTCCACTATAAATGATAATGAGTACAAAAAGTCTTCTCTAAAAATGTAGAGATACATCAGAGCAGCAGCAACATCAACATGGTAGCTATAACCTTGATACACCAACAATAGCAACAACACTAAAGCAAGAGCCGACAAGAACTAGCACTTTCAACTGAAACAGAGTGACAGCAATTTGTCCCCTTCAGAGTTCAACTCACACCGAGCAAACCACAGAGCAGAAAGACCTCATACTTGGCAAAAATGTAGATCAACAAGTCCTCAATAAACTGACAAAGTTTCAGCTAAATTGGACATCGTTCGCTCCCTCATACTGAGCATCCACCAAGACTGCACACTGCTGAATCTGTTACTAACAGAGCTATCAAACTCTCCATCAAATTTCTCCGTCAAATTTGGTACTCCACTAACCAAAACTCAATCCAACCATACAAATCAAAGAGCTACAAGTGTATAGAATGAACTGACCAAAATTGGGGCTGATCCAACCACGTTTGCCCCTCTAACCAAAGACTTTGAGATTGCGTAGGACACATCAATCTGGAAATATTTACTTCACCTTCTTCTCCACCTCTCTCGTCTCTCCTCTCTTTGGTTGTTCTAATGGCTGCCCTCGCTCACACCCTCACTGCAGCAGTAGCTGGAGCTTTCTCTCACAGAGGCAAGAGGTGTCTAGGGTTTTTTATGTGTTCTCTCCTCAATCAAGGAAGCATCTCAACCATCAGTCAAGAAGCAAATCAACAGACCATAAGTGCTAGGCCTGTGGATTGCAGTTGAGCGCCTCTTCAACTCCATGTGGATGGACAAAGCCCAACAATTAGAAGTGAGGATTACAACCCCAGCATTCATCTCATGTCTAGCTGCATGGCAGCATAATTCTCTGCCCATATGTGCAAAGTTAAACTAACAAACCTCAAATTCAATCAACTTTGGTGCAGCTGCATGTAAACCGTAAAGTTGCTACTACTCCTGTACAATTTATATCATAGCGTCACATTGCCTGCTCAAGTTCAACTGGTGAGGTTGGTCTTTTTTTGGAAGAAACAGAACCATTTTAATCAAGTTCTACTGGTATTCATGCCTATAGTTTTGAGTGTTTGACCAGGCTTGAACAACTCAGTTTAACTTGGCCAAAGCGCTCGGTTTCAAAAAAAAAAAAACTTGGCCAAAGTGCAAGATATGACTCCACCTTTTTTTAAAAAATCACATGATATGGAAATTGAACATCATAGTACTGCGGATGAGTCAGTAGAAACTTGTATGTTGTTTTCCCTCCCTACAAGGTAAAAAGCTGTTGTTTTGTGACGGCAATAGGCGACTAATCTGGTTCATCGACCGCCATGTGTATTCCTCCATTGTAGTCACCGCCGATGAGGGCGAGGCACCATTCCGCGTTGGGGTTGTGGAGGATAAGAAGAAGATGAGGCACAACAATGGATTCATGCACGCCCCTCAATTCGTTGTTGATACTTCCAATTGGAACCACATGAGAAAGTAGAACAACTACCAAAGTAGCCCGTGCACTTGCATGAACATTATCCTTAAAACACGTTTAAATGACTTAGTAATATATATGTAATTTTGCTTTTCAAAAAATCAATTGTTGCAAAACTTCATTTATGATATTTTAATATTATATATTATAAGAGAGAAAATACTCACTTTGTTTCCTAAGACTTGTTACATGTGACCAAAACTTTCTTTCCCAAATACTTTTTGACGGAAATACTTGCATAGCAAACAATAAATATAGCATTACATAACATTTTCTATTTATATCATCATCTTTTTTTCATTGCCATGTTTATCTATACTATACGCTCATAACGCGTATCATATAATTTATATTGGTATAGCCGAGTGAACACCCGTTAATGATCTCACTCTCAATCCCTCCATCCTGTGGAGGTCCACCAGACAAATTGTCATAATGTTTTGTTTTTCTGAGAACTTTTAGCAATTATCTTTTTCTTAGCGATTGTAAACTACTTATCATTTGATTTTTATTATATAATGGATTTTGATTTCTAATATATATATATATATATATAAATAAATTGAATTTGTTATCTTATTTTATTTTTTTCTCAAATTAGAATGTTTTTGTAATTTTAATTATTCATAAACCAAATTTTATATTTTTCACTTAGAATTAAACAATGCTAGTTTTCTTTGACTTTTATTTAAAATTTGCATATTTTTGGATTGCACTTCTCAAATACTTTCTTTTTTTAATTTTATGTTAGAATTCATTTATAAATCTAGTTGCTAATTTTTCTTCAAATTTAGGTTATTTCTTAAAGTATTTGATATGGACTCATTCTTTAATCTTACATTTATTTTTATTTAATTTAGAATTTTAGTTTTACATTAGATACAAATCAACCTCTAATTTTCACCTAATTTTTACTTTGAATTTTAGTTATCTAGTGGTTTTTATTTGGAGTTCGTATTAAAATCAAATTGTTACTTTCCTTTTATTTTTCATTCCAAAATTATGTTATTTTTGCTGTCATTTTTTATTTAATTTGAATTTTTAGTTTTAGATTAGAATTCAGATACACATCCAACTACTAATTTTCATCTAATTTTTACTTTGAATTTCTGCTGTGTATGGGTTTTAATTTGGAGTTCATATGAAAAATCACATTGTTAATTTCCTTTTATTATTAATTCCGAATTTCTATTAATTTTTGTTGTTATTTTTTATGTCTATTTTAGGTTAGAATTCGAGTATGCTTCCCCAAAAATGAATCTCACCCCCGTAAAAACAATGGACTATATAATATTAGGATCTAGCATATACTCCTAGAAAGAAAAAGCTTGCAATATGACTCTGCACTTGCAGAACATGTCCAAAAACAAACTATTTCCATCATTCCCTCTGCATTTTTGTTAGGATATCGTTGGTGCAATAATACAATCGCTGGTCAAAGAAACGGAGTCAGAGCAGCGTGTACTTTACGATAGCAGCACAATGTGACCCTACCAGCATCAATGGCACATACATGGCGCGAAGCTCGGGGGGACGCTGGACCTGTCGCCCATCCTCGTGTTCCTGGTCCTAAACGCCTTCTCCAGCACCGCTGCTGCACTTCTGTCGAACCCCCAAGTTTACTACCTGGAATCCTCTGTGATAACACTGCATTATTCCCTGGATCAGTAGATAATGCTCACAGATACAATGCTGCATCATTTCATACACGACAAAACCATACATTACAATACCATAGTTCAAATAGACCGCGTCGGGTCGAGGTTACAATAGGGCCGTCAGGCCAAATGTCTTATAATACATAAAGAGCGGAAGCGGAAGCGTACATAAGCGTAGAGGCACAACTCGCCACAGGCAAGCGACTGGGTCAACCTGAGTACTACCGCTATTAATCAGGGACCTGACTAATAATGGATGCACCCACCAAAACTAGCCTGGTCAACTGGACTGAGGCGAGAGGCAAGACTACCGAAGCCTAATCTAATATCCACCATCTTTGTTGCCTTCGGCATCCTGATCCTCATGGTAGGCGTAGTGCTCTTGATTCACAGCTTCTGAAAGGGGGGTTAAGAGCGAGAATGAGCACAAACAACCGTGCTCCGCGAGCCAACACACAGAATGCATATAAATATAGATGCAAGGCTAAACAAGGATGGCTCGGGTTCTTTTATTTGCTTAAAGCGACTTTTGTAATAATCATATTTAAAGTTCCTATGACTTAGCATTTTACAAAACATGCTTTAAGGAGTTTGAAATTTGCAGTAATTATAGCGGTGTAGGTTCCATCCACCAATGCTTAATTTTGAGTAGCAGGCTACTTCCACCTTATTACCCACACTGGAGTACATCCCTCTAGGAAAAATTACCAAAGTCAGGTTACATCCACCTGACAGTTTTCTTATTCCCAACCTCAAAAGTTTTGAAATAGAACTAACTCGAGTAAGTTCCCATGTCCACCCTTGACCGTGGGCACAGCTGTTCGAACAGTTTTACACTCTGCAGAGGTTGTACACTTTCACCACAAGAGATGAATTATCTTAATAGCCAACATGCTTCCTTAAGCATGAGACCCAGATAATTTATCACAAAGCCTTTACCTTACTCTGATCTAGCTAGACACCACCCGCTGAGGTTTCACCGCTGAAGGGTTAAATCCACCACAGTTAGAAGCCCCCTCTTGCGCCGTATGAGTACAGTAAATCCCTGTGCCTCACTGTGAGTAAACCAGTACACCCTGACACCTACTTTCCACTGGTGATATCTGAACTAAACCCTTGCAAGTTAATCAGCCAGGTCGTACCCATATAAACTTGTGGTTGTACTGTTTTACACCGGGAGGTCATCACAATATTCAGTCCTTAATTTGTCCAGGCGGTTCTCACCACAAACCACGGGTTCTCGTGCTACTTCCGCATCATCCACTCTTACCACCCCGCCCAGATAGGTTTAGCAGATTTTTAGGGTTTTGAGAAGCATATCACAATTTAACATAAATACTCAGCCACGTACATCCCATGACTGTCCCAAAACTAGTTTTACATGAGTAAAGAATGATCTTCAGGACTACTGATGCCCTGGATTCGACAAGACCAGCATGGCAGTAATATGACTTATAACTATCATAGTTATAGTTTATATCTAGGGCGACAAATGATCAGGTGAGTTCAAAAGTTACTGATGGGGTATGTTATTAGGAGGTAGATACACGGTTATTAGCTACCTTAATAGTGACATACGCTTGCGTATAAAGTAGAGCATGCAGATTTCCATAATTTAAATGAACATAGTTTCACATAAAATATAGGCGCAAAATGATCAAAGTATTGACTCGCCTAGATCAAGAGCTTGGGGGTCTTGTGCTGCTCCAAGCGGGGACTCGTTCACGTCTTCGAACTCTACTCGAGAGAAATAACCGGAAAAGCAACACAAAAGAATGAAAGCAAATAAATACCAAATAAAGTAAAACCAACCTCAAATTAGCTCAAACCTGAACCAAAACAGAACCAACAGATAGATCTTGATTTTAGAAAAATTTAGAAATTGGTTTCATTAAATTTGGAGTTAGGGTTATGAAGTTATAGCATTTCAAAGTTTTAATTTCTGGAAAATCCGAAAAATAGGAAAAAGGGAGGGAAGGTATATCACTGACTGGTGGGGCCCAAGAGGAAATGAGTGGTGCTTGAGCGAACGTTGCTGCACCGCAGCCGACACGTGGGCCTTTAATAGCAGCATTAATGCCCCTTTAATTGTCGGCTTAGGACAGACTAAATGGTGGATTTGGGCGGCAATTAATGAGCTAAGTTAGAGCTTAGCTCCAATCTGCTCTGGTTCATCCCGACCGCGAGGGAGGCGGAGCTGGCCGGCGGCAGAGAGGGCACGGAGGCGCGGCGGCTTCGGCCAAAACGGGTCGTAGAGCTTCGGGTGCTCCTCGGGTAGAGGCGAATCGGACGGATTCGTCCGGCAGTGACCGGCGGCGAGCTGGGTGGCAACCGAGACAGGGGAGTAAGGGCACCAGCGGCTTGGGCGATTTGGGCACAATTCTTTGACGGGGAAGCTTCCACGGTCCATCACGAACTCACCTGGGGCGCTAATGGTGGCCGAGGTGGAGCAGGGCGGGCTGGCGGCGAGGAAGGGCTCGGCAACGAGGAAGGAGGCGGCGGCGGCTCGCTGGGGAGGGCGGCGGGGCCCGGCGAGGTGGGGGTCGTGTTCCCGGGGCCCAAGAGGTGCTCTACGCGCAGCGAATTGGCCCGAGACGCAGCACTTCCCCGTGAAGACCCGGCGCCGGTGTTGGGGAAGAAACAGCCTCGCCGGCGGCCTGCATTGGAAGATAACCCGATTAAGCAGGGGAGGAGAGGGAGAGGGTAGGGATGAGTGCGGGGAGAGGCTCAAGAGGCCCGGATGTCGACCGGCGGCGCTTGGCGGCGGTGATTGCCGGTGGAGCACCTGCGGTAGAGGAGGCGACTGAGTGCGGTTTTCGGGTGAGCTTGGTGGCGCGGTGGCGCGAGGCTTTGGCGCAATTTATAGAGTCGGTGGAGTGACGCCGGGGAGCATGGTGGTGTGGCGCCGTGCGTGCAATGGCATCACCGCCTTACGACCACAGGACGGGCGCGGCAGAGACGTGCTACGGCGGCACAGTGAGGGAGGGAAAAACGACAATGGCGCGCACGGTCGGGCGAAGGGTGAAGCATGCGGGAGACGGGCTGAGGGTGACTGATGACGCGATAACACCCCAGCTGCTGCTCCTCGGCCGGCAGCGACGGATGGCGAGCGGCGTGCACAGCGGGGCACGGCTGAAAACGAGGGCGAGGAGGCATGCTCAGGGTCTGCCGCTGTCGGGCACTGAAGGCGAGGGCTGCTGCCGCAACAACTCACCGACGGGGTTGGTGGCGAATTGCGTCGAGCTACAGACATAGGAGGAGGCGCTGGGGTGTGAAGGAGGAGGAAGAGCGCTGCGCCAGAGAGAAGAAGGGGAAGAGGAGCGGCCGAGATTTGCTGGGAGAAGAGGATGGACGGCTAGGAGGACTTAGGGAGAATTTCTTTTATTAATATATGCTTATATATCTTTTTCCCCTCTTTTAAATTATTAATCGCAAATCTTAATTCCCTGAATCTTTTAATTTTTGAAGCACATCTTAAATTCTAATTTTTTTTAGAGTAAAGTCCATTACCGGTCCTTAAACTTTTTATGCTGTGTCATCCCGGTCCATAAATTTTTAAAGTGTGTCATCCCGGTCCTTAAACTTTCAAAGTGTGGCAATATCCTATGTAGTTGTAGCAGTGAACTTTTTATGCTGTGTCATCCCGGTCCATAAGACTTTCAAAAGAAATTGCCACACTTTGAAAGTTTAAGGACCAGGATGACACACTTTAAAAGTTTATGGACCGGGATGACACAGCATAAAAAGTTTAAGGACCGGTAATGGACTTTACTCTTTTTTTAAAAAAAAAAGTGACCCTGGATTTCTCATTGGGAGGGAACAAAGTTCTTATTTTAAAATAGCTTTTGTATTTCATGAAAATTTCTTTTTGAACAGCAAAAAGGAGAACCAACTGAGAACAAAGTCTTTTAATTGAGTAAAGTCCATTCCGGTCCTTAAACTTTTTATGCTGTGTCATCCCGGTCCATAGACTTTCAAAGTGTGTCATCCCGGTCCTTAAACTTTCAAAGTGTGGCAATATCCTATGTAGTTGTAGCAGTGAACTTTTTATGCTGTGACATCCCGGTCCATAGACTTTCAAAAGAAATTGCCACACTTTGAAAGTTTAAGGATCGGGATGACACACTTTGAAAGTCTATGGACCGGGATGACACAGCATAAAAAGTTTAAGGACCGGTAATGGACTTTACTCCTTTTAATTTTATCAACATAAGTTTGAAATTTTACATTGGCACCAAGGTTTGAAAATGGGATGTTACAACTTCCGGCAGAGTTCTCCAACCCAGCGGCATCAAGCAGTGCTTCTTCATCCGGCTCGGCGCACCCTGGCCTCATCGCGAATCAGAGGAAATGGATGCGGAGAATCCACTCCGGAAGATCGCAGGAAAAAGATGATGCAACCAATCTCTTACTTCATAGCTCCATAGCTATCGGAGAAAAAGATTTGTGTGAATACTTGAGACGGTGGAAGACATCATTCACCCTTCTCTGTTGCCTGTTCGGTCCTACATAAGATGACGCTCGCTAGGTCTCTACTCTATCAGTGCCTTGTTGCTGGAGATTACGGTTTGCATCAGACGAAATCCCTGCAATCACTCGGGCATCCTACGCAATTCGGCCATCAAATTAACGTGAACGCTCATTCGGCATGAGGAATTCTTTTGGTTGTGCTGCTTAAAAAGTGTTGCTTTGGTGTGGATTTTTTTTTCATGTGTTAAGATTGTGGAACGGTTGATTTCTTTTTTTTCTTGTCCGTGAAGAAATTGGTGGACCATCTAGTTCAAGACTTTAAGCAATAACATCTGACGGCTGCTAGAGTTTTGTTTAATTAGGACCTACTTGATTAAGGGCCGGATGTTTTACTTTTTTATGAGAATTTCTAGCTTTTGCTCTTCTTTCTTAACGACTCTAAAACATCTTTCATCGATTTTTAGTAATAAATAGATGCTAACTAAATTTCTGCACGTGAAGTAATAACTAAGGACTAAAGTTTGAACATGCATGCCCTAGGCAGCTGCGTTAACCTGAACATCGAGTTCTGTTCGTGTCCTGTTAGCGTAAGAAATGGAGTTCACCAATTAATGGCTCTACTAATTAACAGGCCTGCAATTCCAAATGAAGAATGTTGTAATTAATCTAACTAGCGGAGTTTTCCGTACAATTGCTTGGCTAGATATTGTAATGTAAGGGAGATGGTTTAATGCACTAAGTGCATAATGAATTGCACTAATATTGATGCACATTCAAGGTTTGATTGTAGCTACTTACCCCTTGAATGCATCAAGATTGGTGCAAACTACAATAGGGAGAGAGCATTGAATCACTCATCTGTAATATATTGTATTTGTTATATAACTCTATTGCCATTGGAAAATATAGTTATATTTGTTACACAGTTGTAATAGTTGTAATATCTATACATGATTAATTTACAATGTCATAATATGTAAACAAAAAGAAACAGGGTGTTCTCCCTTTATTCAGGAAAAGAAATCCAAACAAAAGGGAGAATAGTTGAGGCTGTGTCCTGGACTAGGTTCACCGTGCAAGCACTTCTGATGTTACAGTTCTGCTCCTTATAATTTCGCTTGGAGCAAGATTTCCAATCTCAATAAAAAGAGCTAATTTTCTCCTGGCTGAACACAGTTTGATCAGGCTTTATGAGCTTTGTAAGCTATCCTGATTCCTGATAGAAACACATTCAGCAGAGTGGAGATTGTACAGTTTGTGGCTTTGTGCTTCTAATAATTTTGGGGTCAAGTGTTAAAGCGTGCAACGATTGGTAGTGAATCCGAAGGGCAGGGTACCTTACAACTCACATTCTAGAAATGCGATCTGATCAAAGAAGTTGGCTATAAAACAGCAGAAACATGTAGTGTCGTAGTGATCCATTGGATTGTAACTTTATTGTTGAGGGATCAACCATTAGAGTAGATAATCTGTATGGACACTAACGAATGACAAAGCAACACAAATTCAGAAAAAGCTCTGATGCTAAGACCCCGCCTAAAGGAAGGTATTAATCGTTGGGGCTTCTTTTGTTTTGCATCTTCTTGCCGTGATGTTATCATCATTACTGAAAAGGTAAAGTCCCAAGCCTCCTCAAAAGCAGAGGAGAGCTCTGAGTCGCAAGACATTCTTGCCGTGGTGTGATGCACATGTGCTTTGCTTTGCACTAGCATCAACCAAACAAGAACAAATACAAAATCAAACATTAATCGCAACCCAAACCAAACCATCACATGTGCTTTGCTTTGCACTAGCATCAACCAAACAAGAACAAATACAAAATCAAACATTAATCGCAACCCAAACCAAACCATACCTTCCACAACCACAACTGCATTCTGACAACATCTCTGGGAGCAGAGACAAGGACGCCATGGCCGAGGCTGCTGTCTCTGCCGTGGTTTCAAGTGTCAGCAACCTTGCAGCCCAGGAGACCTCATTGCTATGTGGAGTCATGGATGAAGTGGGCTTCTTGAAGGATGAGCTGAAGCGGCTGCAGGGCTACATCAACGATGCTGCTGCCAAGCGGAGGTTGGGAAACTCTAGCGTAGCCATCTGGGTGTCGCAAGTGAGAGATGCTGTATACGACGCCGAGAATGTTATTGAAGCAGCAGAGTACATAGAGAAGCGAAACAGGCTCAAGAAGGGTTTCATGGGTGCCATTTCGAGGTATGCTCGCATACCAAGTGATTTGATAGCTCTACACAAAATTGGTGTTGAAATTAAGAGAATAAGAAGAAAGATCAGTGAGATATTTGACGGCGCAATCCGTCTAAATCTTTTTTATTTGGGTCATACTGCAGTAGGGATGGGTCATGTTGAGCATGAGTCTCAGCAAGATTTTGATCATATGTATCAAAGTTTTGAAGATGATGTTGTCGTTGTTGGTTTTGAGGATGAGTACAAGGAAATAGTGGAAAAGTTAATTGAGCAAAAGAGCAAGCTTAGTGTTGTCTCCATAGTTGCCATGGGTGGGGCCGGAAAAACTACACTCGCTAGAAAAGTCTATACTTCATCTAGAATAAAAAATCACTTTGGTACAGTTGCTTGGGTTACTGTATCTCAAAAGTTCAAGGGCATTGATTTACTAAGGGATGTTATGAAACAAATAATGGTGGTCAAGGACGGGGATGAGTCCAGAGCAATTGATCAGATGCAGGAGTCTGATGTGGGAAAGAAGATCCATGAATTTCTGTTAGACAAAAGATACTTAGTAGTGCTTGATGATGTGTGGACTACAGATACATGGAACCAAATAAATAGAAGGGTTAAAGTCTTTCCAGATGCAAATAATGGTAGTAGAGTACTATTAACCACACGAAAAGAAAATGTTGCTAAACATATTCAAATGCCAACCCATGTTCATGATCTGAAGCTCTTGGATAAAGAGAAAAGTTGGGAACTTTTTAGTAGCAAAGCTTTACCGTCATACAAAATGAATGAGATTTGTAATCTGGATGAGTTTGAAGAACTAGGGAGAAAGCTTGCAAGGAAATGTAATGGCTTACCACTTGCACTTGCAGTTCTAGGGGGTTATCTATCAAATAATTTAAATATAGAAGAATGGAAGGATGTGTTTTTGAGTTGGACATCAGCAGAAGATGGACAGGTGATACGAGAGATACTAGCTCGTAGTTACATTGACTTGCCGAGTCATAATATAAAATCTTGTTTCCTCTATCTTGCTGCTTTCCCTGAGGATTATATTATAGATGTGTCGAATCTTATCGAATTATGGATAGCTGAGTGCTTCATTCCACATACACCAAATCACAAACTGGAAGAAACAGCACGCAAGTATGTAACTGAGTTAGCTCAAAGAAGCTTGGTCCAAGTTTTTAGCAAAAGCAGGGCACATAAATGGATCGACAAAATAAGGATTCACGATATTTTACATGAATGGTGCATGGAAGAAGCAAGACAAGATGGTGCCCTTGATGTCATTGACAAAATTGCAGGTCAAGCTTTATCTCCGCTCTTTGTATATTGCAATGTATTTCCCAGTATGTTTATTCTTGCTGACATACGAATTTACTCCAAAAATATTGCAGGTCAAGCTGGTGTATCATCATCCAATACCATGACATCTTATCATTCTTCTTTTCAGAACTTCTGTAATGATACGATTTTCCAGGCAACACCTAATCTCCGAACTCTGCTTGCTTTTGGACTTCCATCAATGTCCCTACCTAAGCTGAGGTTCCTGAGAGTTCTTCATGTAGAAAATTCAAGCGTGAAGAATTTCTCTAGGGCAATTGGTGGCTGCACTCACCTAAGGTGTCTCAGGTTGATAAACTGTAAAGAGGTCATGCTCCCTTCTTCAATTGGACAACTCCTTTACTTGCAAACTATAGATCTGACTAGCACAAGATTGGACACGTTAGTACCAAAGTCCTTGTGGGCTATCCCTGCTCTAAGGCATGTTTACCTTTATAAGTCGTTTTCTCCACCAAGGAGTGTCCAACAGAAAGAGCTCCAGACCTTATGTTTATGTCCTCTAAATGTTGATAATAAATATTTCCAGAGTGACATGGTGACGTTTTTGGGCCAAATGACTCAACTAACTAGCTTGGAGTTGTACGTGGTACCCATGCCAGCGGAGATGATTAAAATATTGGCAAAAAACATGCCTCACCTGGTTGAAGTTTATCTTAGGCAATTTGAGGTGCTCGATAAGTTTCCTGATAGCCATCTCCTCCCACAAAGTCTACGGAGACTCCGTCTGTTTGCTGATGTCATTAAAGAAGACCCGATGTTGATCCTCGAGAAGCTTCCCTATCTTGTGGTACTGGAGTTGGCTGGCTATAAAGGCCGGATTTTGTCCTGCTCCACCCAAGGGTTCCCTCGGCTGGAAGAGTTGGAACTTAGGGAGTTTTCCAGTACGAAGTGGAGGATAGAGGTCGGGGCAATGCCAAGGCTCTCTGAACTGACATTTCGTGGGTGCCACACGATGAGTAAGCTCCCCGAGGGGTTGCTGCACCTGCCGTCCCTCAGGGAGCTACGTCTGTGGGGCCTGTCCCTGATTTCTAGAGACGACAGCACTTGCGAAGAGCTGCATCGGAAAGGATGCAAGGTTGGTTACTATGTCCCCTCCCCTGCTTGTCATTCTTTCATTTTCTTTTATTTGACTAGTATTTGCGTTTTGGACTTTTAAGTCTCTCATACAAATATTTGCAGTGCATGGAAACAAGAAGCAATATGCTCAATAAATGACATTTAACTTATTTTTGACTTTCTCTACGTTGCTACCTTGTTTGTTTGGCGAATTTACTGGTTGGATTCATTATTTTGTCATAACTGGGATCATTTTCTTTTGGCAAGATTTGCTCTATGTCATATATCTATCTACTATATACTAGTTAGAAGCTCCTCTAGAATTCTTGATCACGTTAATCCTATGAGGTAAAATGGCTAGAAATTTCTACATTAACCAGAAAATTCTTGAAATTCCCATATTACTAAAAAAAGAAAACATCCTGACCATTTATTGGTGTAATATACGGTGTAGATTAGTTATGGATATTACCATGGTTTACCGAAACACGCACAACTCATGCAGTCAAAGCTATATCGCGATGAAAAAGGTTAATGCATATGTCTCCTAGCCGTCTACATCACGGACTCATGTCTTCAAACCAAAACCAATCAAAATGAAAGAGTAATGCACGTCTAGAAAAAAAAAAAAGACGGACGACGAAGACCTGGGAAGCTTCACGCGTCTAGGCAAGACACTGCCAACCCTGCCTAGCAACATCTTCCCTTCCAATTAATGCTCTTTAATTTTGGAAATTCAACAGAAGTTAAAAAATCCTAAATTCCTAATAGCTCACATGAGCATATTGATCTCCCCACACCACAATACGCTCAAATTAATCCATATTGCTTCCAGACTAAAAATTTTAGGACAAATAGATAAAAGGGAAAATAATAGAAATCCGTACGTTAATCAGAAGAAAAGAAAACATTTGCCCATCTATTCATTTTTTAACAGGTATAATTGTGAGCTTAACAAACATGTTACGTCTAATGTCATCGTATAGAAAAACATACTTAATTGGACATGAAAAAATGATGCAACACACAACCAAATCATAACTCGGAAAGAAGACATGGCCAAACAAAACCATAATTACCAAGAACATAATACACATGGAGGAGAGGGAAAAAATGATGCCACACACGGCCTCCACAAATTTATAAGATTGATGGGCTCTGAATTCTTGATGGAGCTGGATTTGGTGCTCTTTGTATAACTTGCATGTATGTGTGGCATGAAGTATATACTATCGGAGATCGATTCCTTGCCATAATTCTAGGAGAGATGAAAGCTAGAAATTCCCACATTAATCCATAAGAAGAAAAATATCTAGGAATCATCCATCTATAACAAAGATCTGCTCAAATCAACATCAAGTGGCAGAATGCACGTGTGTACAAACTACTACATTAGCAAGTAGAAAGTAGGACGTTCCCGAGGTCAATAAAACATTTTTGTAGATTCACACGAGAAAGGTCAGATACAAAGCTCATCATAATGTTAAAGATAAATTTCGAATTAAAGGTGAATCCAGGATTAAACTATATTTGGAAACAAAGTTAAGTCAAATTCGGAATTACTTTTAACAAACATAAATTCAGAATAAAAGTATAATTTGGTGTTATATAACTTCATATTTGGAACTTAAAGTACGTATATCCAAATAAAGTTATTTAGAAATTAAATTTAATGTAAAATAAAAATATCTATTGGATTTACATAAAAATTACATGTGTTTTGTAAAATTACTAGTGTATGTAGGTGCGTGATTGGTTGATGCAGCAAGTCAACTTTAAAAATTCAAAAAAATATTCTCCATGTACTTCTCAATTTACTTATGTGTAAAATTTTAATTTCACTCAGAGTCAAGAGTAACAAAAATGAGAAAATTCTCACAAATGATAAATAAAAAGGAAAGGGGGAAAAAGGAAAATAATGACAAAATGAAGTCTGAAGTTGAAATTTTAATGGGCGCTACAATACTCCATAGACTACATCATCAATTTTTTCAGAATTTTTCATATTGATTTGATGCTTCAGCTAATGATGGGTTGCATGATTACACCCTAAGGTGGTTGCACTTAATGTGTTGTATATAGCTAATCTACCGTACAGGTTCGATACAAATTAGAATTTAGGGACGACGTGTCATTTTTAAAGTATAACTCTGAATTGAAGTCGCATAGGCAAGAATTAAAGAATAAATTTGGAATATATATATAGAAAGAGAAAGAGAAAGAGAGAGAGAAATTCAGAGTATATATTAATGTTGGAATAAATACCGAAAAAAAGCTAAATTTTTCACTAAAATTATAAATTCAGTAAAATTCCATTTAAAAAATCAATATAGAAAACTTTCAAAGTTGTCTACTGAAATTCTATACATAAATATACAATAGTTCCATATTAACAGCAAATTAGAATTTCTATGTTTTCCAATATTCTATTTTACTCATGCATTCATTCTGTATTTCCATGTTTTCATGTTCCTATAGATTTTTTTGTTACTGCGTTCCAAACATGTCACATCAAAGTAAGGTAATCAAAACACTATTTTACTAACATATAATGATTTTTAGACTTTAAAAAGAAAAAAAATACACATCTTGTAATTTGCTTGCACGTGCACATGGGTTGAAGTCTAGTTGGTCAAATCTAGAGTTCAAAACTACCTTATTGTGAATATGCTACTGCTTTATTGGGGGGGGGTTGTCTTAAAATGCCACTTCCGTCACATTTTGTTGGCCAGCCGGCTCATCAACGCTCTTGACCAGTACAAAATGACTATGCTACCCTCAGTGGTACAATTCATGAAAGGGAAATGCCATTGGACAGTGGAGGGAATAGTTGGTGCCAAAAATTTTAGTTGGCCAGCAGATTGGTCGGAAACTTGGAAAGGTTGGCACCAAAAAAATACCAGATAGCAAACTGCAATCATCACTTGATTAGTAGCGCATAACCTTCAATAAACATGCCTTGGACATAACAAAAATACTCCCAAGGATTCTGACATCACAAAGTACGTACATCTCAAGTAGTACATCATCTAACTTAAACGCTTGTGGTTTGTAATTTGACGTCACAAAATACTCCCAAGGTTCCTGACATTACAAAGTAGATCACATTGTCTGATCTAACAGCACATAATACATAAATTCAAGAAGTTGCTGGTGATTGGACAGATTTCTTAGTAACTCTAGGTGGCTTCCAGGGTTGAATGATAGATGCAGCATTGATGGTGTGGCTGCCCTGTTGCTTGGCGTGGCTCCATCTATACGAATCTTGAGCATCAGTACATGAAACACTGAACTGTTCGCAGTTCATCCTTGGACCACAATTCTTAGCAGTACAACATAAATAAATCAGAACATTTCAACATTTTCAACATGCATGTGCTGGAGGCTTGGAGTTGGAGGCTTTTTTGGAGAACGGAGTGGAGTGGCATTTTTTTGGAGAAGAAAACTCACAAAACAGTGGCATATTCACATTGAGGCAGTTTTGGATGGCATTTTTAGAATTCTAGGTTTGAGTGACCAATGGCATACAACAAATTTTCCTATCAATTCCATAACTTGGTGCTATTCTCTTGTATGCTTTACGCAGGTGACAAGGGAATGGTAAACCTCTGGTTGTGGCTCAACCTTGATGCATGCACCAGTCGAAGATTTCTGCAGGATGTGTCAGGGACTCGATTATCCTGCTTGCATGCATTTGTCTTTGTAAAGTATGGTTTGTTTTTTTAATCGAGTATCTCGGTTTGTTTTTTAATCGAGCATCTCCGGTGTGTTTGCGTGTTGGCCATTAATTATACTGCATTCTTTTTTGCTTTTATGTAATAATAATGAACGCAAAGCGTAGAACCTGTGCTTCATGGTAATACTGTCAGTATTTCGTGTAGATTGAGATTTCCAAATACAAACATTTGTGCTGTTAACCTCTGTATTAATTACATATAAAATCTTTTTGCATGATTTTTGGTTGAAAAATAACTGGTTTGTCATCACCGAAATAGTTATGTAATTATGTTACGTATGATCCAAATGGATTGCTGTTGCCGTTAGAGGCCAGTAATCCCATTCCCATATCGTCCTTTGCCATAGAGATCGCCCTAAGAACAAGCTATCTTACTGTGACTACAGCTGATTGCAACAAGGCAACACAAATGTTCCAATAAGTATGGGAGGTGCTTCTCTGCATCACTATTTTAAAGTTACATAAATATTATTACCTCTTTCCTCGCTTTAAAATTTGTACAAGTTGTATTGAGGGGATGATGCATAAAAGCATTATTCAATGAGTAGCCCGGCCCAACAACGATAGGGCTGGATCAGATGTATGGCCATGGCCCCTGAGGGCCTAACCTACAACGCAGCAATACCAGGGCCACTAAATGAGGGCCCCACGGACTATCACGCACAACGTCTCTCCGATGAAAGTACTTTACCAAGAACTGCCTGCAGATCCCATTCAAAAAAAAAAAAGAGCTGCCTGCAGAGGAAAAGGTGTGGCGTCAGCAACTAGGTTTCCCCCTCCTTTTGTGTTGTTTTAGAAATCCTTGTAGACACTAGAAGAAACTGGGCGCAACTATTTGGAGGTGTCAAAAGGATCATTAGTTTTCTTTCTTAAGGATTAGATTAATTTGGTTAGTTTAAAAACATATCTTCGGTTAGTTTGTTTCTTTAAATTAGATATTATTTCTTAGAGGTCAAATCAAGTTATTCCTTTAAAAGAGAAGGCATTGTATCTTCTTAAAGGGAAGCAAAGATAAATAAACAAGTCCCTAATCCCTAAAGTATAGCTGTGATTATTCCCTTGACCAGCTATTCTAAGTCTATTACTCCCCCGGATATTCTAGATCTATTCCTTCCTCAATCGGTACCCTCCTTCACCTAGCGCCATTCTACTTCAAGTTGTCGCTGTCCAACCTCCTTCCGACAGATGATTACCTCCTTGTTATGCTAGTTCACAACAATTGGTATCAGAGTTAACACCATGACTTCTGCTGCTGAGTTATCCCTACTAGACAACCTATTGGAGCAGATGACGATGAAATTGAAGATCATACGCCAACAGATTCAGCCACCCCTACAAAGGAGTTTGTCGCCCTATGTACAGCTCGAGAACGAGCTATTTCACCAGGAGGGGTATAATATTATGTGCGCGGTACTGTAAAACGCACTGTTCACATGGTACTATAGCAACCATAGCACGCACTATTAACACGGTTACTGTAGCAACCGCGGTTGGTTTCCTTTCTTAAGGATTAGATTGATTTGGTTAGTTTAGAAGTTAATCTTTGGTTAGTTTGTTTCTTAAAATTAAAAATTGTTTTTTAGAGGTCAAGTCAAGTTATTTCTATAAAAGGACGGTATTGTATCATCTTGATACTACAACTTGTCCAAGTGTCTGAATGAAGTAGAAACAGTACAACATCTCTTTCTTCAATGTGAATTTGCGAAAAATTGCTGGTACATCTAAGTATTAATCTTCTATAACAGGAAGAAATCAACATTGTTCACATCCTATTCAAGGAGACAATGGAACTATGGACAGAAAGTTTAAGCGCAAGTCTGTTGAAAGAACATGATGTTTGGCGGCAAAGGTTCTGGAAGAGGGTTGAGTAGTTGACTATGTGCTCTCGAGTCACGAGACTGCCAATAATGTATTTGTTTAATTTCCCCCCTCCAGAAGCAGTTGTATGTATTATCTCAAAAATTCTGAAAAACTATTTTCGATATAATGCTTTACTGCAATGGGTAGCATCTCCAGCCACCTGTGGAGGTTCCAAAAAAAGAACTTGCAGTTGCTGAAACCTGAAGTTAACAATTTGACATACAGCCACTCTGTTTTTTTTTAAAAAAAACTACAGCCGCTCTGGTTTTGCCGCACAGCTGAGTCTCATTTTCGTTCTTTCTCCATAAAAAAAACTACTTTGTTGCTGACAATGCAGGCCCTTGCTATGCGAACGAGATTCTCTGACGTAGAGGAGCTAAGTCCTAAGTCACAGCGTGACTTAGCTCCTCTCAGCCGTCCATTTCCAGATGAGTGCTGTGACTTAGCTCCTCTCAGCCGTCCATTTCCAGATGAGTGCTCTAGATTTTTTTTAGTTTTGATTTTTTTTACTTCTAATTTTATTTTTTTTATTTTTATCTTTTTCTAGTTTTTTCTTTTTTCTTTTTTATATTATCTATGTTAAAATAACCTATTTTTTATAAATAAAAAATATGTTATTTTAACACAGATAATATAAAAAAACTAAAAAAGATAAAAACTAGAAAAAGATAAAAATAAAAAACTAAAAATTAGAAGTAAAAAAAATCAAAACTAAAAAAAATCTGGAGCACTCATCTAGAAATGGACGGCTGAGAGGAGCTAAGTCACGCTGTGACTTAGCTCCTCTACGTTAGAGAATACGCGCCGGACCACCTGAGGTTGCCCACCGATGTTGGCAGCGAGGTACAGAGCATAGCAAGCGGAACTGTTGACTAGTTTGCAAATATTGCCACATCAAAAGCTACCCCTCAGGATCAGGATTGTACACAATAGAATGCAATGCCTTTGCGGCTTCTCAGCTTAAGGTGCAGGGCAGGAATATTTGAAGGGAAAGCCCTATGACCTCAAGCGAAGAACCTGGGTTTGAAGCTTGGGAGGAGCCTGCGTCCTTTCCTTTTTCTGGGCTGCGACTACTACACTTATATTGCTGTCGTTCTAGTATATTGTGCTACAATTCTGGTTGTTTATGTCACTGTACTATATGTTGCATTTCATTGGTTGATATTGCTTAAGCTGTCACATGCACATTTGTACTACATCAGAAACTGTCTGAAAATGCGCCTGCTTGTCTGCTGCAGAAATCTTTAGGTACTAAATAATTAAACCATGTCATGCTTCATGCTCTTAATAGGAACGAGATGCATTACTCTCTTCTTTTTTTTCTTTTGAACGCCAAATTCTCGTAGCCAGGTATTTTGTGCATGTATAATCAAGCAACATTAGGAACGAGATGTATATAACTGAAGAATATGCAAACAGCCAATGGCATGTGCATCTGAATTTAACACTTCACAGCAGAGCAGGCGTTCTTCTACCGCCAATGGCTACAGCCTACTGCAGTGACATCAAAAGATTTCATGCAGCGGATAACGTCGTCGAGCACTCCAAATCCAAAGCACTGCCTCCGCCAAATGCTGGACGCCGACGGCCCAGGCCGGCGCATGTCGTCGGCACGGTCGTTGCATCCCCCGGAACGCGTCAGCTGTGAAGGAACCGGTCACCCCCATGTTTCTGCTGATCAGGATCGAGTTCTCCAGGTTCGGATCGTCGGTGACGACGGTCAGTATCTCCGACCTGTCGTCGAGGAAGCAGATGGGGCTTCCCTTCACCTTGTCGCTCTCCGTCACCGGGAAAGCCCCGCAGCACGCGTCTCCGAGGAAGAGGGCACGGCCGTCGAGCCGCTTCAGTGGCGACCAGTGCCGGAAGCCCGAGGCGTCGCAGTCCAGTAACTACCGTGCCTATTCACCACGAGCAGCCTCCCGTCGCACTCCATCATGGAGCGTCTCACGTCCTTGTAGTCCTTGGTCCTGGTGAGCTGCATTTCAAACCTGAACGGATGCAGCTCGTCGCCGGCGTGGTCATGGACTGAGATTATTTACAAACTTCTGTTGCAATACCGTCAACAATTAAACAACTCTATTCAATTTATTGCCAAGTATTACTCCTTGAACTTAATTTGACATATTACGATGGTCTATCACGTCTCGATCATGTATGTGCATATGGCTATCATTGTCTAACTAGTTGATGCAATTGCATGGATGTCCCCTGTTCGAATCCGACCTAAATAGATCACGGCTCGATTCGAATTTGTATTCGGTTCAAATCCGGCTCAAGTTATATGGAAGCGCATATGGTTTGACCACTATCCAATTCAAATTCTGATAATTTTGCGTTTGCAAACATAGGATTTTGTTTGGCTATGCCTTCAATGTAAAGGCATGTATACATCTTGTGTTAAGAATACATCATCGTTCATTGGCATGGCGCACACGCACCAAACTCCGAAATCGTGGTCGGACCTCCCCCCTCGACTTCGCCCACCTCGTCCTCCGCCATCTCGGTTTCCCTCGCCGACAAAGGTGCCTTCGCCGCCGCTTGCCGCGACTGTGCTCACTGCCTCGCGCGCGGAGATACCAGATGCTCCCTCGGCTCGCCCTCCCTAACGACGGCTTCTTTAGCCTCCCCGACAAATGCTGTCAAGCCCCTCCCGCTCGCCCCCGACGCAGCCGCCGCACGCTGCTGGGGCTCCATCGGCGCTTGGCTCGTCCTCGTGCGCGACTGCCCCGATGACGGCAAGTTTGCTCCTCCCAACATAACTGCCTCGGTCGTCCAAAACTGCCCGGTTCATCGGTTTAGCAATAAACTGTCTGGCTTTTTCCGGTTCAATTGTGTAAACGGTTTTCGAAGAAAACCGAGACACTAAACCTTTTGGTACCGTTGTTGTGGCTACGGAACCAAATAATAGAGGGTTCTTTGGGGATCCGAGGACGAGCCAACCGAAGCCTAGTAGTGTTTGAGGAGCGAGATAGTGGTATTGTGTATTGTTCCTTAATAGTGCCCAAAAGGCTCTATTTAAAGTCTTTGGCAAAAAAAAGGGGCTTCCCCACAGTAATTATGGAATCCAGCTTAATGGAGGATCTGTCGCTAGCTTGTCAACATGCTGAAGTCTCCAGGGAAGAACAGATCGAAGAGTCTCCATAGGCTTCTCCAGGCACGCAAATGAAGTTTGGCTTCAGCGACACAAATTTGCAGCCAGTTATTTGCACTACACAGTCCAAGGCCGCAAGGCAATAAGGAGGATCAGCTCAGAAGATTGGACACACTGCACATATTCCCAGTGCCCCCGAATCTACATGCACCCATGTGCATGAGGTTTCGATCCCACCCTGCCCAGCAACTCTCCACTCAAGCACACGGTGTACCATCAATTCCTCTACTGCAGCAACAACTGAGGGGAGTCTCATATTTACCAGAGGAAAATTAGTGATACCGTGAAATAATAGGGTTGTCTTTACACACATGCATGAGTGACTTCTCTGGGTATTAGCACTTTATACCTGGGAAAAGTTATTTCAGTGTGTAATTAACCACTTGGCAAGCTTGCATCGCTAGGTTTGTGAATTTTTAGTGAGTTTACTCTGAAAAAAACCCGATAGGCTTGAACTTCTGAAGACACTGCGAGAACCACGTGTAGTTAGTATATTATGCAACATATAGCTGTTGTCTTCTTTGCTCACAGCAGAACACGTTTGCAATCAGCTAATAAGATGGATATTTCGATGAGATCATTGCTGTCTACGTACATGGCTACGTGCTTAACACTTGAGTAGATTGGAAAGATTTACAAAATATGAATAGTTTGCAGCTAAGAGTAAATCTAATCACCATGCACATCTAACATCTTACTAGGGGTTGAAAATAGATACACTGTTTGTCTTATTCGACTACCGTATTTAGGCAGCGTTTGGCCGGCTACTCACGTAATTGCCAATCAGTGCCACTCGTAAGTAGGGATAGGAAACAATAAAGGGTCATCAGTTTTATTCGATATTTGTATTTGAGAAAATACAAATATGGTAAACAAAATCTGTATTCGAAAATGTTTGTATTCGTATTTGAGAATATTCATATATGTATTTAAAAATATTTATATTCGTATTCGAGAAAATTCGTATTTGTATTCGTATTCGAGACTAATCGTCCCTGGCGACCTCCCTGGGATGATTATAGAAAACATTTTTCTGATGAATCAAGGTTCACAAGTAAGAAGTAAAAATAATTTTACATAATTTCTAACTATATGCGCTATACTGTTAGCTCGTGTAGACATGTAGTCATATTATATAAATTTATTCTACCGAGATTTATTACAAAAGTTTTAGGATATTTACATTCGACCGAATTAAGTGCATATTCGATTGGAATTCGTTACGATATTCTATTTATATTTAAGAATATTCAAATTTATATTTATATTAATTTTAAAATTATAAATTTATATTTATATTTATTTTAAAAATATAAATTCGTATACGTAATCGAGACTATTCCATCCATATTTTCCCCTTACATCCTACTCGTAAGTCGTAACCAGCCATTCCCCGTTCAGGATCACTGAACAACCCATCCCCTCCCCGACCCCAGCACTCTCGGCGACGCGGCTAGGTCTTCCAGGAGGCGCCGCCGCCCCTGCGCAGCCCCCTCCCCGGCGCCCCCGCCCCCGTCCAGGCCCCGCCCCGTGGTTAACCCGTCACCCCAACGCCGACTTCCAGGCCGTGCCCTCCCCGACGCAGACTACCAGGCCTTGCGCTCCCCGGCGCGCCGTGGTCCCCCGACGCCGGCGGCCGCCCGCCCCCTGGTTCCCCGACGGCGCCCCCTCGCGCCCGCTGTTCACCCAAGTCCGGCGACCCCTGTTCCCCGGGCTCCGAATCAAGGTAAGACCCAAATCCCTTCTGCAAATTTTGCTAGTCCAGAGTTGATATGGTGGCTTCTGCAAATTTTGTTTGTATAGCATGGAAGCACGCCAGTGCACTGTGGTTTTGCACCATTAACAATCAGCTATTATCAAACTCAAATCTATCTCGAGTTCATATTGTTAACCTCTGGTTGACTGTGTGGTACCAAAGTTCATCACCCAACTGTAGTTATAACTTTTGTTGTTTAATCTTTACAGCTACTATTTGCAATCCATTCATATGGACCGTATAATTGGCACTGGCATTTTGCGGCTCTGTTGTCAATTGTGATTTCTGAATAGTTCACTGACTGTATTCTATTCTTTTTTACTAATGGAAAAATGATGCTAAGTTCCTGGGCGAATATCCATGCAGCATGATATGCAAGTGAGGGATAAGGTAATGATATCCTGTCAGTGCTCAATTCTCAGTTTGGGCAGTTTTCGGTTTTCAGTTCTTGAACAGTAATCTACCGAACATGT
Organism: Dendrocalamus latiflorus; assembly: GCA_017311315.1. Taxonomy (NCBI): domain Eukaryota; kingdom Viridiplantae; phylum Streptophyta; class Magnoliopsida; order Poales; family Poaceae; genus Dendrocalamus; species Dendrocalamus latiflorus. The sequence goes on along the minus strand of CM029642.1, from coordinate 19,981,074 downwards.
ATCACCAAGTGTGGAGGTCTAGTCTCTGCTCAACCACACAGGCAGGAGATAATAGAAGACCTCTTTAATGTCAGTAAAGATCCACAGAGGGGAAATACAGTAAACGGTGGCATGATCAGGTAAGTTTGTGCTTAATCTGAGATAATTATTGTCGATTGTCGCATGGTTTATCTGGGGATTTGACATGCTGTTGTTTTATAAGGAGTTACTGATAGCCTTCTGCAGGAAGACAAACCGGAGACCTTAGAGGATACAAACCAGAGGCCTTAAGAGGATAATCTTCTACAGGTATGTGCAACAAAATCTGTTATTCTTTCAACTTGATGTCCAATTGAATCAAATCGGTTGACTGATCATTCTCCTGTATAGATATGGGGTAAGTGAAGGTCATTTCAGCCATGTTCTGCTTCATGAAATGGATGCTATCAGAAAGGTAAGCCTGCACCATGGTTTGCCTGTCTTTATCTGGTCTGGTTCTACTTAGCCTTGGCCATTTTGATGGTTTTTTCCTTACCTGTTGCAAGGCTTGTGCCTCCTTGGAGGAGGGATATCTACCTCCAGTCACGTTTGTGGTTGTCCAGAAAATGCATCATACTAGGCTTTTCCCAGAGGTCCATGGAAGGCATGATATGACTGACAAAAGTGCAAACATTCCCCCTGGTTAGTTTATTTGGTGTTTTATTGTCACTGAGAACATGTGTCTGCTACTTCTTGAAGCATTGCTGTTTGGTTGTGTTCTTATTTCTTTGCTCCTACAGGAACTGTGGTTGACTATGAGATTTGCCATCCTACCGAGTTTGATTTCTACTTGTGTAGTCATGTCGGCATCAAGGTAACCTCATATTGGTATTTGTGTGTGCATCTTTGTTCATCATAAAGCTCGATATTGAGTGCTTGTAAATTGTAAAGACTCCTTCTCAGGGAACCAGTAGGCTGACACATTATCATGTTCTTTATGATGAGAATCATTTCACAGCTGTTGGAAACACAAGGGCATTATATTATGCTACATCTTTATATTTTTCATTTGCACTAGTTTGTATGGAATTTGAGGATACATGGGGTAAGGGCAGCATAGACATTTCACAAGTTGTGAATGGTGCTAGTGCTGAGAAGCCACAATTTAGGCCAAACACTCCAAATTTTCAGGCTCCAGCTTCTCCAGGATCTAGCTTCTCTAGAAGCCAGGCTTCAGAGCAAAAAAAGTTGAAGCTGGAGCTCGGCCAAACACACACTTAATAGGATACAAACAAGGATAAAAAATTGGCGATGACCGGCCATATCGGCCCAAACCAGTAACAAAATATTAGACTCAGAAATTCTAAATTCAAAATGTGGAATTTTAAATTTAAATTGATGAATGGTAATTTCGAGTGGTAACCAGCTAACTTCAAATTTTGAGTTTAAATCGGATAATCTAAACCATATGGTAGAAAATGGGTTATCGCTGGTAACTGGTACCAACTAAGGTCTGGTATTTTTTCTATAACCGGTTTTTGAATCCTTGGATACGAATACGGTATAACTATCTGATTAGCAATTTCTCTCATATTTGTATCTGTATTTGAATTCACATAAACATATGGATACGAATATGGTATGGACTTTTTCCCATCCGAAATATTTTATCCGCACTATTTGTATTCACATTTGAATCCAATGAAGCAATAAACATATTTATGCCTAATTAGTTGGACGGATTTTTTAAATCCAATGTGAATTCATGTTACTTTAGGTGAAATAAACAAATTGGAATGATTTATTTGTGATTGAGCTAGGATAAAGTTTTCTTAATATCTTTGTATTACATAAGTTATGAGGATGTCTAGATCCGACCGAATTGAATAGATGTTCGATTCGAATTTGTATTCATTATGACATTTGATTTATATTTGTATTTGAGCATATTCGAATTCGTTTCCATTTTAGAAATACAAATACAAATGTGGTATCATCGCTGTTTGATTCGTTTTTATATTCGATCTGTTTGATTTGTATTTGAGCGTCTTACAAGCCTACCAGAAAAAACACACACCCATAATAATTTGTAAATCCAAGAACCAAATTAGGGAAACAATACAAAACAAAAGAACACTGGAGGAGTGCAAACAGAGTGGATAATTTCTATCCGACCGACCAACCGAAGGCTTGTGAAGCGAATACGGAAGGGATAAATGGGTATATGGTACTATACATGTCTGACTCTGAGGAAAAATACAGAATAGGATACAGAATGAGTGATATCCGTTCATATATATTCGTATGTCAAATGATTTGGGCTATGTTATTAAGGCGTCGCCTAGGCGTCCTGGCACTCCAGGGTGGACGCCAAGGTTTGTCGCCTAGGTCGTTCACAGTTAGGCGCTCGACTAGCCATTCCAAGTGTCCAGGCGGAAGATGCGGCGCTCGCTTGGAGAAGATGTGGCTATAAAAGGGGTGGGGTGGAAAGGAGTGAGAGAAAACAGATCATCTACCTCGTGCTGTTTGCTTCATGAGCTAGTGCGCTGCCCTCTGCCTCTGGCTTCGTACCTGCGTCTTGCGTCTCCGCACTGCCTCCGGCTCTGGTACTGGCTTTGCGACTCCGCCCTGGCTTCGCCCCGATGCCACTCTGACCTGGCTCCGCCCCACAAATGTTCCTAGGAGAAAATTTAGGGTCACAATGTTCCTAGGAGAGCTCGTAGGGATGTCATTTGTTATTCTCGACGTCAAGATTCTAGTTCTACATCAAACACTCATGAAGAAGACTCCAACAATGAAGAAGAATATGCTTGTGATGACAAGGAAATTGAAGATGATTTTGGCTAAGAACCAACTACTACTGAAGAGATGGGTGAAGGAAATACTAATGATGAGGAGCATTTGGATGTGTTCATGTTGGATGATGAATGATTTGGAGATGTTTATGTATTGCTAGTTGTGGACTTGTGATGTTTATTGCTTTTGCTACTAATTTTGTGGACTTTTATTGTGGATTTGTACTGCTAGTTGTGGACTTGTGTTGTGATGTTAATCAATTTATGAAGTACTGATGAGTGATGAGTTTGATGAATAAGTCCCTGTACTGTGGTCTTTGTGGGGCTGTGGTAGTTTTTTGTTTTTTGACTGCTTTAGGACAGCATCTGCTTTTGCTTTAGGACAGCATCTGCTTTTAGGACAGCATCTGTTTTTGCTTTAGGACAGCATATTGACCGCTTTAGGACAGCATCTAGGATAGCATCTTAGCATATGCTTGGCTGGTTCTCAGCCTATAAATATGTATCTCCAACCCCTCAGGTTGGCATGGCATTGTGTGAGCAATAAACAAGAAGAAAATTGCCCCATCTCCTAGTGTCATCCTCTCCATGAGAGTTAGGATCTTGCTATCACCAAGAGCAAGAGTCCAGCGACTAACAAGTGGTATCAGAGCCTTAGTATCCTGTAGCCTGAGCATCTCCTGCTCATCTCCTTCTCCGGCCTCGCAGCAGCCCCGGCCGGTAGCAGCAGCAGCTCCGGCTGTCCCCGCTCACTCCTCTCCGGAGACGGACGGCAGCTCGTCAGAAGCAGCCCTCTCTCCACGCAACAGCCCCCCAGTAGCGCGCCATGTCCGCAGGGCAGTCTCAGCGCTCGGTCGCCTCGAGCATGCGGCGTCAGCAGACGGCCGAGCTCGTCGCGGCAGAGCAGCGCGAGCGAGCGGCGGCAGAGACCGCTGCGGCGGCGGAAAGGGCGTCAAGGCTGGCAGCGGCGGAGCTGGCAGCAGCCAGGGCGGAGGTGGAAGCAGCGGCGGCGGCAGATGCAGCGCGTGCGGCAGCAGCAGAGGTCAAGGCTCTGCGCGGCAGCAACAGCAGCTCCGGCTCTGTTGATGGCGGCGCCGACGCGGACCCTCAGCTGCTGGAGAGGGAGGCAGCGCAAGGGCGAGCGGCGCAATGGGTAGCCGCGCACGCCCACGAGCGCGGCGGCAGCCCAGACAGGCGCGGACGCGCCGGCGGCGCTCCTGGAGGAGGCACGCACGGCGGCGGCGTACGGGTCGACGGAGAGCGCGGCCCTCACAGGCAACGTGGCTCTCTCTCCCCGGTACGGTACTGTGGTCACCACGAGTACCAGGCTGTCGTCAGGGACGTCGGCCCCGGCGGCGGGTGGCCTACCCTCACCAAGACCAACTACGTCGAGTGGGCTGCGGTGATGAGGGTGAAGCTCCAGGTGCGGCATATGTGGGATGCAGTCCGGTACGGCGACGTCGACTACGACCAGGATCGACGGGCGCTGGATGCTCTCATCGCCGCAGTCCCGCCCGAGATGCAGTTCTCGCTTACCAACAAGCGGACTGCCAAAGAGGCTTGGGACGCCATCGCTGCAGCACGCATCGGCAGCGACCGCGCCCGCAAGTCTACATTGCAGGCACTACGCACGGAGTGGGAGCACCTGGCCTTCAAGCCTGGTGAGGACGTTGATGACTTTGCTCTCCGTCTCAACACTCTGTTGCAGAAGTTGGTGCAGTTCGGTGACGACACCTACGGCGAGGAGAGAGCTGTGGAAAAGCTCTTCCGCTGCGTCCTCGAGAAGTACAAGCAGATGGTTCGCTCGATCGAGTCTCTGCTGGACCTCTCCACGATGACGATCGAGGAGGCGTTGGGTCGCCTCAAGGTCGTTGACAGCGATGAGCCACAGCGCCCCTCGGGACCCGTCACCATTGGCGGGAAGCTCCTCCTCACTCGGGAGCAGTGGGAAGCCGGCCAAGGTGACAAGAAGAAGGGGGAGCCTTCTTCCACGACAGGCGGCCGCAAGAGTGGCAAGCGCGGCAAGCCGCGTAAAGGCGCCCAGGGCGGCGATGCTGGCAAGCAAAAGCCGGCACGAGACGACTCTTGCCACAACTGCGGCAAGCTTGGTCACTGGGCCAAGGAGTGTCGACAGCCACGACGCGGCCAGGCCCACGTCGCGCAAGCGGAGGAGCAGCCGGTCCTGTTCATTGCTCATGCGAGCATCGAACTACCTCCAGCGGCACCGGCCGCAGTGGCTCTCCTCCACCTTGACGAGCCAAAAGCACACGCCCTCCTCGGCGACAGTTCCGGCAATGACAAGACCGACGGGTGGTGCCTCGACACCGGCGCCACCCACCACATGACCGGGCGGCGGGAGTTCTTCTCCGAGCTCGACTCAGGCGTTCGAGGCACCGTCAAGTTCGGTGATGCCTCCGCCGTGGAGATCAAGGGCGTCGGCTCTGTCGTCTTCGTCGCCAAGACTGGCGAGCACCGGCTGCTCACCGGCGTCTACTACATCCCCGATCTGCGGAACTCCATCAGCTTGGGACAGCTGGATGAGAACGGCTCGCGTGTCGAGATCGAGCACGGGGTGTTGCGGATTTGGGATCTTCGACGCCGCCTCCTTGCCAAGGTAACCAGAGGCGCAAATCGACTCTACACTCTTCACGTGCAGGTGGCACAACCCATCTGTCTCGCAGCTCGTCGGGACGACGAGGCGTGGCAGTGGCACGAGCGCTTTGGGCACCTTCACTTCGAGGCCCTGAAGCGGCTCAGTGCCACGGAAATGGTGCGAGGCCTGCCGTGCCTTGACCATGTGGAGCAGCTCTGCGACGTCTGCGTGTTGACGAAGCAGAGGCGACTCCCCTTTCCCCAGCAGGCGAGTTTCCGAGCCAAGGAGAGGCTCGAGCTCGTGCACGGGGACTTGTGTGGCCCGGTGAAACCGGCCACACCAGGAGGACGACGCTACTTCCTGCTGCTCGTCGACGACCTCTCCCGCTACATGTGGGTGATGGTCCTCGGCAGCAAGGGAGAGGCTGCGGACACCATCAGGCGCACGCAGGCTGTTGCGGAGGCGGAGTGCGGCCGCAAGCTGCGCGTGCTGCGCACAGACAACGGCGGCGAATTCACGGCGGCTGAATTCGCGTCGTACTGCGCCGATGAGGGCATTCAGCGCCACTACTCCGCGCCGTACAGCCCGCAGCAGAACGGCGTCGTCGAGCGGCGCAACCAGACGGTTGTGGGGATGGCTCGGGCCCTCCTCAAGCAGAGGGGGATGCCGGCTGTCTTCTGGGGAGAGGCGGTGGTGACGGCCGTCTACATCCTCAACCGCTCGCCTACCAAGGCGCTCGACGGCAGGACGCCGTACGAGGCTTGGCATGGGCGCAAGCCGGCGGTCTCCCACTTGCGGGTCTTCGGCTCCCTCGCGTTCGCCAAGGAGCTTGGCCACATCGGTAAGCTCGACGACAGGAGCACTCCGGGAGTGTTCATCGGCTACGCGGAGGGCTCGAAGGCCTATCGCATCCTCGACCCTGACACACAGCGAGTCCGCATCTCGCGTGACGTTGTGTTCGACGAAGGGCGAGGCTGGACGTGGGACAAGGCGGTGGACGACGGTTCGACTTCGACTCTCAGGGACTTTGTTATCGACTACGTCCACTTCGAGAGAGCCGGGGGAGCTAGCAGCTCGTCTTCACCGAGCTCGTCCACCTCGACACCTTGCTCGCCACCAGCTCCGGCGAGTGCTCCACCACCTTCGGCACCGGCTACGCCCCACTCTTCACCACCGGCTCACCACTCTCCTGCACCGGCGGCCACACCACCGGGATCGGCCCCAACAGCTTCGGTCCACGACGAGCAGCGCATGGTGGAGTTCGCTACTCCGCTATCTCACGACGAGGACCGCGTCGACGTCTACCACGACGACGAACCTCTGCGCTATCGTACCATGGACAACATCCTCGGCGAGTTGCCCGTCCCTGGACTGGCGCAGCGCGACTTCGAGGCGGAGCTGCACTTGGCGTGCGACGACGGCGAGCCTCACTCCTTCGCTGAGGCGGAGGGAGATGGACGCCGTCGAGCGGAACCGGACGTGGGAGCTGGCGGATCTTCCTGCCGGTCACCACGCGATCACCCTTAAGTGGGTGTTCAAGCTGAAGCGGGATGAAGCCGGCGCCATCGTCAAGCACAAGGCTCGCTTGGTAGCACGAGGCTTCGTGCAGCAGGAGGGGGTCGACTTCGATGACGCCTTCGCACCTGTCGCGCGCATGGAGTCCGTTCGTCATCTCCTCGCACTTGCAGCCCAGGAGGATTGGCGCGTCCATCACATGGACGTCAAGTCCGCCTTCCTCAACGGCGATTTAAAGGAGGAGGTCTACGTCCGTCAGCCGCCGGGATTCGTCATCCCCGGCAAGGAGGGCAAGGTTCTCCGCCTGCGCAAGGCCCTCTACGGCTTGCGGCAGGCACCACGAGCCTGGAACGCTAAGCTGGACTCCACCCTCAAGCAAATGGGGTTTCAGCAGAGCGCACACGAGGCTGCGGTCTACCGGCGGGGCAAAGGCGGCAATGCTCTGCTGGTAGGCGTCTACGTCGACGACCTGGTGATCACCGGCTCCAAGGAGGCTGAGGTCGAGGCGTTCAAGGCGGAGATGAAGACCGCCTTCCAGATGAGCGACTTGGGGCTCCTCTCCTTCTACCTGGGGATCGAGGTCCACCAGGACAGCTCCGGTATCTCCCTTCGTCAGACCGCCTACGCCAAGCGCACCGTCGAGCTGGGCGGGCTCACCGACTGCAACCCAGCCCACACTCCTATGGAGGAAAGGCTGAAGCTGAGCCGCGACAGCACGGCGGAGGAGGTGGACGCGACGCAGTACCGGCGCATCGTGGGCAGCCTTCGCTACCTCGTCCACACGCGTCCGGATTTGGCGTTCGCCGTCGGCTACGTCAGTCGGTTCATGCAGCGACCGACGACGGAGCATCAGCAGGCCGTAAAGAGGATCCTCCGCTATGTTGCGGGCACCTCCGACTACGGCTTGCACTACCCGAGGTGTCCCGGCGCGGCACACTTCATCGGGTACAGCGACAGCGACCACGCAGGCGACATTGACACCAGCAAGAGCACAAGCGGGATTCTCTTCTTCCTCGGCAAGTGCCTCGTTAGCTGGCAGTCAGTCAAGCAGCAGGTGGTGGCCCTGTCTAGCTGTGAGGCCGAGTACATAGCGGCTTCCACCGCTTCGACTCAGGCGCTCTGGCTCGCTCGACTGCTTGGTGATCTCCTCGGCAGGGACACTGAAGCAGTGGAGCTCAGGGTGGACAGCAAGTCCGCTCTAGCCCTGGCAAAGAACCCCGTTTTTCATGAACGGAGCAAGCACATCCGGGTGAAGTACCATTTCATCCGAGGCTGCTTGGATGAAGGAAGCATCAAGGCAAGCTACATCAACACCACGGATCAGCTTGCAGATCTGCTCACCAAGCCTCTTGGAAGGATCAAGTTCCTTGAGCTCTGCTCCAAGATCAGGATGGTTCGATCCTCCCACAAGACAACGCACAAGACTTAGGGGGAGAATGATGAATAAGTCCCTGTACTGTGGTCTTTGTGGGGCTGTGGTAGTTTTTTGTTTTTTGACTGCTTTAGGACAGCATCTGCTTTTGCTTTAGGACAGCATCTGCTTTTAGGACAGCATCTACTTTTAGGACAGCATCTGCTTTTAGGACAGCATCTGTTTTTGCTTTAGGACAGCATATTGACCGCTTTAGGACAGCATCTAGGATAGCATCTTAGCATATGCTTGGCTGGTTCTCAGCCTATAAATATGTATCTCCAACCCCTCAGGTTGGCATGGCATTGTGTGAGCAATAAACAAGAAGAAAATTGCCCCATCTCCTAGTGTCATCCTCTCCATGAGAGTTAGGATCTTGCTATCACCAAGAGCAAGAGTCCAACGACTAACAGAGTTTGATGTTTTGTATTGATGTTTAAATATGTACTAATTACTGAATAGTGAATATTGATAAAGTGATAAGTATGTTGCTGATCTTTTTTTTTGTACAGATTAAAAGGAGTATGGATAATTGGATATCCTACTCATGGCAAGTTGGCAACTTGGCAAGAATCCACTGATTGAGGCAACATGTAAGCAAGCATATGCTACTCATGAGTCATGACAACAACATTTCATTGATTCATTCTCATGTCCTCAATATGACTCAAGCCTTTTATTATCATATAGGACAACATCAATGCATATACATTATACATCATTAGAGCTCATAGCTCACTACTCAGGTTTATAGCTCTATAGTCTATACATTACAATAATGCACGTGTCAACTCATCAATTGTCAACTATGAACTATTACATTTTCCTATGTTCTTGCCCTCGTCTAATCATTGCCTAGGTGCCTTCGGAGCGCCTCACCTCGCCTTGTCGCCGTGACAACAATGGATATGAGGAAGTCCATTGTGATTTTACTTAAGAACAAGATAACAAATAGGTGGATTACTGTATCTAAACAGACGAAGAATATTGAGTGCTCTTCTTTCAACATCTCGACGATTAGTCTCTCCATGTTCGCTTAGATTACTCTTACTATCCAATGTCTTGTGTAGGGGTGTAAAAAAGCAGATAATTTTTATCCGGCCGATCGTCCGAAGACTTGTGGAACAAATATAGAATGAAGAATTGGATATCGTACACTATCCATGTCTAACTCCGAGAAAAAAATACAGAATAGGATACAGGATGAGTGATATCCGTCCGTATCTACTCCGATTGCACCCCGACACCAAAGGGAAAATCTCCAACTCCGTTCCCCTGTTCTTCTCCCAGCCGTTGCCAGCTGCCGCACCCTAAGGTACTCCAAAGCCACAACTACTCTACACTCTGCGCCTGCCTACTAATTCGTTCATCTCACTACAGTGTCTTGGTTTCCTAGTGATCCCCCCTCATCCGAGGAGTGCGACTAGGAGATGTTGGACTCGGAGAAGCACCGGCACCTCCAAGACAGACGCGCAGCAGGCCGGCACCATCTGCAAAAACGGCTACATTGTCATCAAGGACCACCCCAGCAAGGTGAACAACCAGCAGCTGCCTGCTCAGATCGATCTACCTGAGCCCTTTCTTTTCGATTGGTTTGATTCTTTGATCGTATGGTATGGTGCGTTGCTGCCTACGCCTGTGGTGGAGGTCTCGACCTCCAAAACTGGGAAGCATGGCCTCGCCAAGTGCCACTTCATTGGCATCGACGTCTTCACCGGCAAGAAGCTCGAGGACATCGTGACCGCCCACAACTGCGATGTCAGTGACTAGCCGATCTGTCTCTTTGCAAATTTCTAGCATTTAATTTTCCATTAAGTAACGTCAAAGTCTCACCTTTTGTTTTGGTTTTAGTGTTTTTTGCAGGTTCCACATGTGAACCGTACTGAGTACCAGCTCATCGATATCTCTGACGATGATTTTGTAAGTTCTTGTTGCTGCTGAAAGCATCTTTTAGTGTTCATTCTGTTTATGGGAATATGAATTTGTCGCTGTCTCTAACAGGTGAGCTTACTGACTGAGAATGGCAACACCAAGGATGATCTGAAGCTCCCTTCCAATGAGGCCCTGCTCTCTCAGGTCTGCTCGTTTGACCATGAGTATCAAATTTTGGTTTCAAACAAATAAACAGATGCATTGTTCTAGTTCAGGTTATTACTAGGTGAACTGCAACTCAACGGTGTTTCATTAGCTTATGATGTACCTTTGATCAACTGCATATTAAGAGTATGTGTTTTGTTGTCATATTTTCATATTTAGGAACATATAGTGGAATATGTTAGTAAGGTTTAGATTCATCATCATCAACAACAACAAAGCCTTTTGTCCTAAACAAGTTAGGGTAGACTAGGAATGAAACCTTCTCAAGATCAAAGAGACAAGAGCCTTTAAATAAAAATCTATAATGCTAAAACCCTAAGACGTACATCCTGCTATCTAAGCCGAGAGGCTAAAATACTGCCCCTAATTTTTTTATGGTTCCGATATGTGGATCGCTAACTTCCATGCGCTCTTATCCAAAGCTAATTCTTTAGATACATTTCAATCCCTCAAGTCTCTTTTAACTGTTTCCTCTCACGTCAGTCTTGGTCAACTTCTGCCTCTTCTTACGTTTCCAGTACACCTTAAAATTCCACTACGTACCGGTGTCTCAGGAGGTCTTCGTTGGAGATGTTCAAACCATCTCAAACGATGTTAGACAAACTTCTCTTCAGTTGGTGCTACCCCCATCCTATCACGTATAATATTATTATGGATGCGATCTCGCCTTGTGTGACCACAGATCCACCGTAGCATCCTTATCTCCTCTACACTTATTTTCTATATATGTTGTCTTTCAGTCGCCCAATATTCTGCTCCATATAGCATCATGGGTTTGATCGCCGTCCTATAGAACTTACCCTTTTAACTTTTAAGGGACTTTTTTGTCACACAGAACACTAGATGCTTGGCACCATTTCATTCACCCTGCTCTTATCCTGTGGCTCACGTCTTCATCAATCTCACCTTTCCACTGTAGCATCGATCCCAAATAATAAAACATGTCCTTCTTAGGCACTACTTGTCGGTCCAATCTAACATCTCCATCATCTGTCCTAGCACAACTGAAATCACGCCTCATATACTCAATTTTAGTCTTGCTAAGTCTAAAACCTTTCAATTCTAAGATCTTCCTCCACAACTCAAGCTTCCTATCAACACCTATTGTACTCTCATCAACTAGCACCACATCATCAGCGAAAAGCATACACCAAGGGATGTCTTGTATGTCCTGTGTGACCTCGTCCATCACTAGGGCAAAAATGTATGGGCTCAACGCTGATCCTTGGTGTAGCCCTATCTTAATAGGAAAGTCATTAGTAATACGACAGTCACAACATTTTCGTACATGTCCTTAATTAGGGTAGTATATTTTGTTGGGATTTTTTTCTTTTGGAGCGCTCACCACATGACCTTTCTTGACACTTTATCATATACTTTCTCCAAGTCAATAAACAGTATGTGAAGGTCCTTCTTTTGCTCCCTATACCTTTCTATCAACTGTTGTAGCAAGAAAATCGTCTCTATGGTCGACTTCCTAGGCATTAAACCAAATTCGTTTGTCGTCACGCTAGTCACTTCTCTTAAACGGCGCGCAATCACTCGTTCTCAAAATTTCATTATGTGGCTCATGAGCTTAATTCCTCTATAATTAATTCAACTTTGAAGTCTCCTTTATTTTTGAAAATTGGTACTAATATGCTCATCCGCCACTCGTTTGGCATCTTGTAAATTTTTCGCCACTAAGGTGCTCCTCCGCCACTAAGGTTTAGATTTAGTTTAGACTAGATTCACAGAGATCAAAATTTTGGTTCATTCAAGTAAATTTTAATCCTTTGCTGATTCTATATTCTGGTGTGAGTAGCACATTATGCTGTGGCCTGTGGCTTTGATAAATGATATGTGCAAAGCTCCAGAATCAAATGCATAAGAGTAAATTTCACAAAATCACACTACTTTCGGTAAAACTATCACAAAACCACACTTTTAAGCAACAATTTTAGAGTACCGCACTTCTCTTTGTATAATATTTCACAAAACCATACTTTTGAGCATTACCGTCATATCCAACGGACCGGACGCATTTGTCAATCTCACAAGCCTATCGATATTAGCAAATGGAAACAGGATGTGCTCCCCTACATCTAGGTCTGGAGGATGGGAGGCTAGGCGGCGGTGGATCATATCCAATCGGTGACAGTAAGGTTGACAACAGCCCGACGGCTAGGGCGGCCTGCTGATGAGGGCGATCTCCGCCCTCTTGTTCGCAACCTTCGCCTCCCTGCTCGCGACCTCCTCCCCTTATGGCATCTCTCCCTGAGATCCATGCTGTCCAGCACTCAGTGTCGCCACCGCCGAGGTTCGCTGAGGTGTATTTGTTATTCTTGCATGTTGAGGAAACAATCTTTGATTGATCTTGAGGCATGTGCATCGATCCAAGAACATGTTAATGGAACTTTCTTATGCTTGTACTGATGGAACTTTTTAATGCTTGTACAATCTTTTTCCTTTTGTTGTTTGCAATACATCTGATGAACTAGTTTGTTCAAAGAGCTTTGCTGTACTGTCTTTTGGCTGTAGGGAATCTTCCCATTGTCAATCTGGTAAACTTGTTCTCTCGTCATCTACTTTCTTGATGTTTCTGTTCATGTGTCTTGGTGGGCAATTAAGGTAGCTTGTCACCAATTCCTGACTGTCAATCTGGTTAAGCTCCTTCGATTCCTTGAGGTGAATTTGTTATGAACTAGCACATGGTCGTGTAGTCCTGAACTAGCATAAGTTTGTCTGCATTTCTGAGAGATGGAATTAGGTTCATGCTAACTGATGTATATGTACATTTTTTCAGGTGCTTTGATTGACCAGGGTTTGGCCTAGAGAATTGTCCCTTCTGTGGCAAGATTTTCATTCATTTAAGGCAAATAGCAGAGTTGATTGGAAATATGCAGACTTGTTCTCAAATCTTGGCTATGTGTAATTTTGCCCAATTTGATTCATAAATTTGTACAAATAGGTCCATCTTTATTGCGGCATCTTGCCTTGCAGAATGATTGACAAGAACTTGGAAAGATGATTTGTATGTAGATTTCGGGCCTATTTGGCAACGGCTGCGGCTTATAGCTTTTGGCTGAAATTTTTGAATTTTGGCTGTTTACGGTACATATTACGGAGAGATAGATACTCACTTGCGATTTTGGATGGTACATATATTGGGCTTTGAATGTGTACATCGTTTAACTTGTTGATCCTGTCTTTAGAAAATACTTCGTTTGACAGTTAGGTACTGTAGCAAAAGTTAAAAGTTGCCAGCTTCGGAGAAAAAGAATAGGCCCTTTTTTATGTGCCTCCATGCACAAAATCTGTGTAGTTTTGTACCTTCACGAACAATCAGTCAAACAATTGTGCAGTTTGGGGTCTTTTTAATTGATGCTTATCAATCGGCTAGGTGAAAATAATTGAAATTTTGTAGTAAATTTCTCCCTCTCTTTTTTCCTTCAAAACGTGCATTTCTTATACAAATACAAAAAAAGTAAGAGATATAAATGAAGTGGTATAACCAGAAGTCACATGATCTACTTGCCTTCAATCCTCCCTCTTATGGTTTTTAGAGCCAATCTATTAGCCAAACGTTAAAGGTAGCTTCAGATTCTTAAGAGAATTAGGAGTAGAATCTAGAAAATAAAAATCTGGAACTCTATCAAGCAGGTTCTAATAGTATACATTGTGCTTATACGTAATCCATTATCATGTAAAATATATTTCAATGAAAATATAAATATTAAAATTCTAAACCACGATAAGAATGGATATTTAAACATGGTATTTAAATTATAAACCACAGTTAGGATGGGTGAGATGGGGCTTGTATGCGGTGCTCTTGGATCGATCAGTAAAATAATTTGATCCACTTCCCTGGCTAAGAACCCAATACAGTTCATTAGATTTAATCATCTACATCTGTGCTTAATATTAACAACGGCAAGTAGGAGTGGTACTTCGTGCCCCATGTGCACTGCACTACGTATTATCTATTGGAAGCACAGAGGATCGGGTCTGCCTTAATTACTTCCAGGCTGGCTAGCACGCGAGGTATCATTATATTAGCCAGATCTGCCTCAAACTTGCCGTTTGACTGCAGCCATCTGCTGGCAAGCATGAGTTAGCGTCCTGGAACTGTTTATATAAATAGGGCCGTAGCAATTTTTTATTATAAATTTGGTCCTTAAACAACTATTTTTATAAATCTAGTCTTCTTTCTAAACTCGACAGTTGTGACAGATAACATGTGTCACCTATCATATTTTAGGAGCTCGGCAGGTGCTATCGAGCTACAAGAATCAACTTATGTCACATAACCCACACAAGTCACAAGTTCAAATCCAGAAAAATCATAGTGAAAAATTCACACAAATATTGCACCCCAATTATAATAGTAAAAACCGAACTCTAGTTATCAGCTAGAGAGATAAAGTGCCTCACTGTTTATCAGCTAGAGAGATAAAGTGCCTCACTGTTAGTCTATCCTACTGTTTGCCAAAACGAAAAAATTTGACTACTCTTCCCTTAATGAGAAGAATTTGTGACCGAAAGAGTAATAGTATACATCCTTCAAACTATATGCTCATACGTAATCCATTATCATGTAAAAGACATTTCAATTAAAATATAAATATTTAAACTCTAAAGCACAATTATAATAGATATTTAATTATCGTCGGCCGTGAGGGAGGAGTGCCGGCCGTGGAGAGAGAGAGGAGGGAGGAGAGCCGCCGGCGTGAAGCAAAAGAAGAGAGCTGTCGGCTGGATGGGAGAAGGAGAGAAAAGAAAAAGGAAAGAGAGAAGGAAGAGAGGAAAAAAAAGAAAGAGAAGAAAAGAGAAAAGAAAGGAAGAAAGAGAAGAGAGAGGAAAAAAGGGGGAAGTCCGACCCGCCGTTAGATCTACCTAATCCGACTGAGAAAGAGGAGGGCTGTCCCGATCCGATCGCTCGGGGCTAGGGTAACGCCTCAAAAACTGTTCTCCCTGTTTATTTTACTGAGTCGGGCATAATCTGATATGTCGATAATTAAAATTGATACATGTGATCATTTAATTGTCGTTATTAATATAACTTCCTGAACGATGAAATCGGTACTGCCACAATTGATCTGGTCGATCTGTGGCAGAAGAGGGAGAAGGAGAGCTTAATTTGAGGTTAAACAGTATAATTGGTTAAAGTGAGATTAAGCGTGTAGAAATTGATCGGCGAGTATAAATAATGAGATCGTTAAATTTATAGACTGGTTAAGCATCGGGTCAATGAGAGGTTGCTCGGTGGGACAGGATTGGGTTATGTCAATTGGACGTAAGAGCGATGTCATTTACTCGTAATTGAATGTATTGTATGTGATGAATTGAGATGATTGATGCTTGTTCAGGTGGCGGTTCGAGTCTGGTGCCGTCCACGCACCGTCCGCCAGGTTAACAGGCAAGTGCATGGTAGAACATTTAATTGTGGTGAATGTTTGTTATTCATGTTTCCATGCCATGAGTTACAGTATTTATGAGATGATGTATATGAATTGTGCTAATCACAACTTGATGAGTACTGTTTCTGATTAGACATTCATATTTGAGGCATATTGCATCATGCAAAATGCATAAGAGCCAGGTCGGTGAGAAAGTCATACGACTAGTCCGGAGTGCTCTTGAATAAGAGCCAGGTCGGTGAGAAAGTCAAATAACTAGTCCGAAGTGCTCTGGAATAAGACCTACAGAGGTAGGCAAATGAGTGGTCCATCGATGGGTGGACGCTCCGCTATACCAGTATACGCTACAGTTACAGAGCATACAGATGCATTGCATGATATTGCATTGCATTACAGTGACAGAAAGTGATACAGTTACAGACAGTTGTGATTTACAGTTTACAGTTACAGTGTTGATTTACAGTCTATAGTTACAGAGATGATTCACAGTTTACAGTTACAGATTGATTTACAGTTACAGTTACAGCATTGATTTACAGTTTACAGACATAGAATTGAATTACAGTTTACAGACATAGAATTGATTTACAGTATATAGTTACAGTCATAGAATGGATTTACAGCTTACAGTTGGTGAAATTGATTGAATTGCTAAAATGATGTTACTGTTTTTATCGTGTGCTTGCTGAGTCTCCGGACTCACCCTTGCTTTATCGTTGTTTTTAGGTGAAAGATGACGACATGCATGGAATGGGATAGTTCTTTTGGCACTGCACATATGAAATAACAGTTTAGCCGTACACTGAGGTGTATGTTTAATCTAGTGTTAAGTCTCAGTGGCTCGTTGTTTGGTTTATTTTGAGAGCGAGCCATGTTGGTGGGTCTCACCTGGTTGTGGAACCCAAAACTTGTTTATGTTATAACTTGTGAAATATAAAGTTAGTTGCTTTTGCAATTATCCTACAGTTAAATTGTGGTTTGATATCTGTGGGTAAGGGTATAAAAAGATCAGAGGAGGTGCTGCTAAAAGTTGAATTAGCAACACTTTTGAATTGGTAAAGGTGTGGTGGTAGCATCTTGGACCCTGTGGAGGGTCGGGGTGTTACAAGATCATTATTATTAGCCAGATCTGCCTCAGAGTTGCTGTTTGACTGCAGCCTTCTGCTGGCATGCGTGAGTTGACGTCTGGGAACTGTTTATATAAATAGTATTAGAGTTATTTTAAAAAATTAGTTTTTATATGTTTATTTTTATAAATCTAGCTTTCTTTCTGAGTTCAGCAGCCACGACAGATGACATGTATTACCTGCTACACTAAAGGAGCTCGGCAGGTGCTACCTATAGGAGTTAACATAAGTCACACAACCCACACAAGTCATGAGTTCAAACCCTAAAAATCGTAGTGAAAAATCCACACAAATAATGCGCCCTAACCTCAATAGTAGGAGTCGAACTTTATTTTTCAGATAGAGACACAAGGTGCCTTGCCGTTACCCTATAATACTATTGGCCAAAACAAAATTTTTTAACTACACTCTTCCCGCAACAAGAAGAATTTGTGATCGACTAGGGTTTCATTGACTAGGGTTTGTACATTTTTTCAGCCTTTTAGGTGCTTTGATTGACTGGGGTTTGTCCTGGAGAGTTGTCCCTTGTATGGCAAGATTTTCAATCATTTAAGGTAAATTGCAGAGTTGATTGGAAATATGCAGACAACTTGTACTGAAATCTTGCCTATGTGTAATTTTGCCCAATTTGATTCATAAATCTGTACAAATAGGTCTATCTGTATTGCGGCATCTTGCCTTGAAGAATGATTGGCAAGAACTTGCAAAGATGATTTATGTGTAGGTTTCTTTCTGTGCCTCCATGCACAAAATCTGTGTGTAGTTTTGTACCTTCACGAGCAATCAGTCAAAACAATTATGCAGTTTTGTGTCTTCCTAATTGATGCTTATCAATCGGCTATATCAAAATAATTGAAATTTTGCGGTAAATTCCTCCCTCTCTTTTTTCCCTTCAAAACTTACATTTATTATACAAATACAATGAAGTAAAACCCCAGTGGTATATCCAGAGGTCACATGATCTACTTGCCTTCTATCCTTCCTCTTATGGTTTTTTGGAGCCACCCTATTAGCCACAGTAAAAGGTAGCTCCAGATTCTAAGAGAATCAAAAGTAGAATTTAGAAAATGAGAATCTGGAACTCTATCAAATATGTTAGATGTTGTGCTTATACGTAATCCATTATCATGTAAAAGACATTTCAATTAAAATATAAAATTTTAAATTCTAAACCACAATTAGAATGGATATTTAAACATGATATTTAAATTCTAAACCACATTTAGGAGTGGGTGAGATGGGGCTTGCATGCGGTGCTCTTGGATCGAATCAGTAAAATAATTTGACCCACTTCCCTGGCTAAGAACCCAGTACAGTTCATTAGATTTAATCATCTACATCTGTGCTTAAATTAACAACGGCAAGTAGGGAGTGGTAATTCGTGCCCCATGTGGACTGCACTACGTATTATCTATTGGAAGCACAGAGGATCGGGTCTGCCTTAATTACTTCCAGGCTGGCTAGCACGCGAGGTATCATTATATTAGCCAGATCTGCCTCAAAGTTGCCGTTTGACTGCAGCCATCTGCTGGCATGCGTGAGTTGGCGTCCTCGAACTGTACATATAAATTGGATCGTAGCTATTTTTATTACAAATTTGGTTAATAAACACCTTTTTTTTTAATTCTAGTCCTCTTTCTAAACTTAGCAGTTGCTACAGGTGACATGTGTCACCTGTCATATTTTAGGAGCTCGACAGGTGTTATTGGGCTACAAGAATCAACTTTAGTCACACAACCCACACAAGTCACGAGTTCAAATCCAGAAAAATCGTAGTGAAAAATTCATACAAATATTGCACCCCAATTATAATAGCAAAAACCGAACTCTAGTTATCAGCTAGAGAGATAAAGTGCGTCGCTGTTAGTCTATCCTACTATTTGCCAAAACAAAAAAAATGACTACTCTTCCCTTAATGAGAAGAATTTGTGACCGAAAGAGTAATAGTATACATCCTTCAAACTATATGCTCATACGTAATCCATTATCATGTAAAATACATTTCAATTAAAATATGAATATTTAAATTCTAAATCACAATTAGAATGGATATTTAAACATGATATTTAAATTCTAAACCATAATTAGGAGTGGGTGAGATGGGGCTTGTATGCGGTGCTCTTGTGTCGTATCAGTAAAATAATTTGACCCACTTCCCTGGCTAAGAACCCAATACGGTTCATTAGATTTAATCATCTACATCTGTGTTTACTATTAACAACGGCAAGTAGGAGTTGTAATTCGTGCCCCATGTGCACTGCACTAAGTAGCTAGCTGTTAAAAAGATTTTTTTTCCTTCGACGTCCTGTTTATATTAGTTTTTAATATCTTATTTTCTACGGTAAATAACTTTTCTATAATACTTAACTTTTAAATAAGTGTTTTTTAATACAGAATCTACTAATTGATTGTAGCATATACTATAGTGACTATTTATATCAGCCAAAATCACACACATATTTCTCTCTCTTCGTACATGCAACTCTCTACAAACTGTTACTATTTATAAGATAAAACTAAAAATTATCACTAAAAGTGAATATGAACTGACCTAATTGAATGCAGAGAGAATCAAACTTTATT
The DNA here is from genome assembly GCA_017311315.1 of Dendrocalamus latiflorus. Lineage (NCBI taxonomy): Eukaryota > Viridiplantae > Streptophyta > Magnoliopsida > Poales > Poaceae > Dendrocalamus > Dendrocalamus latiflorus. Next base: position 19,961,593 of record CM029642.1, on the reverse strand, counting down.
TAATTAGCCAGATCTGCCTCAAAGGACAGACAAGCTCTAAATATGTGTCAGTGTACATATACTCTGAAGATACAAATATATACTCCTTTTGTCTATAAGATGTATTTGTTTTGACTTATAGATCAAAGAGATATGAAAATGACTAAATTACCAATAATTATTGTCTCTAAGCACTATATTTAATGCATGTATATAAATAATAGAAAATAAAGCTATATATTTATTAAGGGTATGAAGAGAACATCACACTAATTTAGCATTAGAACATGAAATACATCCTATATTTATAGACAATGTCATTCAAAAAATACGCTCTATAAATTTAAACGGAGGGAGTACCTCGCGAGAAGACAAGATTTACACGGATATTGCTGAAATAGTGCAATAATATGCTTCTAGAATAGCACTAAAAATGAAAGGAAAATAAAGATTTTCAAGGGTATTAATATCCATAAAGATTTACCAAAATTATCACAAAGTGTTAGCAACTTATGAACTCAGTTAAGATAATAAAGTCATAAACTCAGTTCTTCCTCCATGTCTACCACTCAGGTCTCAGGAGAAGCTAAGCACTATAGGTTCTACAGTATCATCATAACAAATATAGAAGGAAACTCAAAATGCGTAATCCATTATCATGTAAAAGACATTTCAATTAAAATATGAATATTTAAATTCTAAACCACAATTATAATGGATATTTAAACATGATATTTAAATTCTAAACCACAATTAGGAGTGGGTGAGATGGGCTTGTATGCGGTGCTCTCAGATCGAATCAGTAAAATAATTTGATCCACTTCCCTGGATAAACCCAGTAACAGTTCATTAGATCTAATCATCTACATGTGTGCTTAATATTAACGACGGCAAGTAGGAGTGGTAATTCGTGCACCAAAGTGCACCGCAGTACCGCACTACGTAGCTAGCTGTTAAAAAGTATACAACCCCACCCCTCCACCCCAATTTATCTGTTGGAAGCAGAGAGAATCGAGCCTGCCTTAATTACTACCTGGCCGGGTAGGACGTGAGGTAAGAGCAAGTACAATAGAAGAGGTGGCTGCCACCTCTAGGACTAGCCACATAAGTAAAAAGAGTACATGTGGCTCATGTGGAGGTAGCTAATACAATAAGTTAAGTAGAGGTTACCTCTACTAAAGCACTCAAGCATTTAATATTTCGCTAGAGGCGACCCTAACGCTTATTGTACTTGCTCTTAACTAGCATCGCCTCCAAGTCCTCGTATGATATGCTAGAGGTCACCTCTTGCATGAGGGGCAGCTTGCCTCTCTCTCCTCTTGTCTCTCTCTTCCACATAGAATTGTGTTGACGTGGATTTCGCTAGAGGCGACCTAGTCAGCATCAATGAACTTGCTCTTAGCTAGATCTGCCTCAAAGCTGCCGCTTGACTGCAGCCATCTGCTGGCATGCGTGTGTTGGCGTCGTGGGAACTGTTTATATAAATAGGACTGGAGTTATTTGTACTGCATCTAACTCTCTTTCGGCACTCTATAGTTATAGCAAGTGATACGTGTTATCTGTTATACTTTAGGAGCTCAGTAGATGCTACAAAGAGTCAACTTAAGTCACACAACCCACACAAGTCACAAGTTTAAATTTTTAAAAAAATCATAGTGAATAATTCACACAAATAATGCACCAAAATTACAATAGTATGAAGCAAACTCTATCAGGTAGAAAGACAAGGTGCTCACCGTTAGCCTTATATACTATTTGCCAAAAAAAAAAGACTACTCTTTCCATAATAAGAAGAATCTGTGACCGAAAGAGTAATAGTATACATCCTTCATACTATATGCTTATACGTAATCCATTATCATGTGAAAGACATTTCAATTAAAATATGAATATTTAAATTCTAAATCACAATTAGAATGGATATTTAAACATGATATTTAAATTCTAAACCATAATTAGGAGTGGGTGAGATGGGGCTTGTATGCGGTGCTCTTGTGTCGCATCAGTAAAATAATTTGACCCACTTCCCTGGCTAAGAACCCAATACAGTTCATTAGACTAGGTGTGATCATTTGGGATTCAGCTTCTGGTTTCCGGCTTATTTTTCACTATTTATAAATTTTATCTTTTTCTAAATTTTTGGCTTTTTGTCGAGCTTTTTTGCCGGTTCTTTTTTTCCCGTATGTGTTTGTATTATACGTAACGGGCTAACATATTTTTTATATTTTTAATTTTTTTAAAATTTAATTATGCTAAATAAGCCTCTGTCAGTTACAGTATTTTTTCAGCCAGCTACAGTGCTTTTCAGCCATAAGTCACAAAAAAGCCTAAATGATCATTAATCATCTACATCTGTGTTTACTATTAAGAACGGCAAGTAGGAGTTGTAATTCGTGCCCCATGTGCACTGCACCAAGTAGGTAGCTGTTAAAAAGAATTTGTTTCCTTCCACGTCCAGTTCATACTGGCTTCTAATATCTTATTTTTTACGATAAGTAATTTTTCTAGAATACTTAATTTTTAAATAAGTATATTTTTAAGACAAGATTTACTAACGATTATAGTATATACTATAGTAACTTTATTTATATCAGCTAAAATCATATGCATATTTCTTTCTTTTCATACAACTCTCTACAAGTTGTTACTATTTATAAAATAAAACTAAAAATTATCAACAAAAGTGAATATGAACTGACCTAATTGGATGCAGAGAGAATCAAACTTTATTTAATTACTTACTGGTCGGCCAGGGCGTGAGGGATCATTATATTAGCCAGATCTGCCTCAAAGGAGACAAGCTTTAAACATGTGTCAATGCACATATACTCTGAAGATACAAATATATACTCCCTTTGTCTATAAGATGTATTTTTTTTATACATAGATCAAGAGATATGAAAATAGCTAGATTATCCCTAATCATTATCTCTAAGCACTATATTTAATGTATGCATATAGATAATAGCAAATAAAGATGCATATTTATTAAGAGTATAAAGAGAACATCACATTAATTTAGCATTAGAAATGAAATATGTTTTATATTTATAGACAATACCATTCAAAAAATACGCCCTATAAATTTAAACGGAGGGAGTACCTCGCAAGAAGACAAGCTTTACACGGATATTGCTGAAATAGTGCAATAATATGCTTCTAGAATAGCACTAAAAATGAAAGGAAAATAAAGACTTTCAAGGGTATTAATATCCATAAAGATTTACCAAAATTATCACCAAGTGTTAGCAACTTATGAACTCAATTAAGATAATAAATTCATGAACTCAGTTCTTCCTCCATGTCTACCACTCAGGAGTAGCTAAGCACTATAGGTTCTACAGTATCACCATAACAAATATAGAAGGAAACTCAAAATGGAACAAGTTGTTTCCCGCCTCTAGAAAACATATTACATTGTCAACAAGGACATGTTGTGCAATCACTCCTGCGTTATCATCCTAAGCAAGGACATGGAAGATGGAACAGGGCATGTGGGCATTATCAAATACAAGATAGTGTGCAGTCCTCAAATGAAATACGTACTATAAAGTAGTGTGCCTACTAGAACTGCATGGTGAGGCCTACTTCAGATCTAGCTCAAACAGCATTGTGGATCAAACATGAAGTAGTTTTGTATTCACTAGATCAGAGCAGACAAGATACTTGTAGAAAATTAGAGGATAAGTACCATCACATAGAAAGAGAAGGAAACACACTGTCCATAGCCCTACCAAGAATTCACATCTTACTGCCGCAATTCAATCATTGCCGCCATGCCCATGTCATTCCTCCGTACTTCAACTGCCACACCCCCTAACATGGCCATTAATGCCTCTTGACATTCCCCTGAGCATTATTGACATTACTCCCACCACTGCCATTTCTGTGTCTCGGCCGACCTAACACCACCCTGGTCCTTAACCGTCGCAATGTGCCATTCGAGGAAGCGCCAAGCTCAAGGTGCCACTCCACCGCCGACCTTTCCCCTTGTAGCCTTGAACACAGCCGAAGCCTCCCAAGCTCTCTTGCCATGGCCACGTGCTAAAACCCGAGCAGATGCCTACCTATGTCGAACTGCCATTAGCCCATCAATAAAAGGGCCCAAGCCCCTTTCAGTGAACCACATTCACTAGCGCCCAGGTAAGCCATCAACCACCCAAATCACTTCATTAACCGTCGCTTCACCGTTGACCCCCAGAATTCCTCGAGTAAGCTGTAAATTCAATTCTTCTTGTGTAGTCAATTTCATTTCAATTAGTTTGGTCTGTAGCTCCCTTGTGTCCCTAGTAATCACACCAAAGCACTGCCATGGCCTTCCCTGCCCCATGCCATGCTAGCACCTATCGCCATTGCACGGCCAAAGGACCTCACCGTGGACAACCTGCTACGGACCTCCACAACTCAAACCTTCACCACCTAAGCCAACCTAGCCACCCATAGATGGTTATATCGCCGCCAATTGCCTGATAAACACCGTCGTAGCTTAGGTGTCATGGAAGTCTATCGCAAGCCCTTCTCTGTTGCCGACCCTCCATCGAGCTTCCAAAGCTGTGTCATGCTCAAAAATGGATTCCCCTTAGTCCCTTGAGTCCATCCATGGCATCGGTTACCCTCAGAAACCACTGCAGCCCTACCAATTGCTGTCACAAAAACCAGCTCGGTTCGGTTGCTACAGTAACCACGAGATGAAGAAAATGAATAGTGTTGGGCTGGGCCGAACACTGTTCACCACTATTCATTCTGATTTATCTGTATAGTGTTGGGCTGGGCTGAACACTATTCACCACTATTCATTCCGAACACTGTTGCTACAGTACTTGGATACTGTTCACACCAGACCCGTCATTAATAGTAGCCAACCCACAGTGAACAGTATAACCCATTATTATTCACCCAAAAATCCAAAAATACATATTTACATCCGTTTTGACTTTACGAAGCCCATTTTCAACTCTATTTAGTCTAAAGAGGCTCTGACAAAATCTTAGCTAGCCTAGATGTCTTGTCCAGTACTATTTTCACCATTTTTGTTCATCCCAAAATTCATACACATAGTCATTTTGATCGTTGTGAACCCGTCTACACCATTCCTAGCACCGTTCCATCATCCTAAACTCTGATAAAGCTCAAAACCACCCAGATGATATTCTAACTCCAAACCCAATACTGCTCATGCCCGCAACCATTCGTAGAAACCCATGTAACACCTATATACCTTTTTGACCATCTCAAACTCATCTAGCCCAATTCCTAACTCCGTCCAGCCAAACCAAGTATCGCCTAAACCCTATCCACCCAAGCCTATTTTCTCTATGTCTTTTTGGTTATTTTATTGTATTTTGTTTCCAGCTTGTTTTCTACAAAACAAGAACTTATTTGAATTCATTTTCCACACAATTATTCAGATCCAACAAGTTGGTCAACAAAAGAGCTACAAAAACAATTAAAAAGTCAGTGTCCAATCTAAAGACTGTAGTAAAATACTCAGAGACTATGGACAAATAGACAAGTCACATGTTTGTGATCATTTTGAACCTACATTCTTATAATTATTTAATTATCAGTACCTTCATTATCTCTTATTTACACACTATTATTTCATGTTCAATAAATGTATAGAATGACATGATACTTAGCTATGTCCTACCACTAGAAAAGCTTTGTTTTATTTGATGGCCATATTCACCTTAACAAGCTTTAGTAATACTAAATATACTATTTAAATATCCATGGTAGATTAGAAACTCAATTATTTCATACTACTAAGTGGCATGGCACTTTGCTGGTAGAATTGCAAAAGTGGTTCTAGGGTAAGGAGGCATCATGGGGTGCCACTGAATGATCGGGTTCCATAGCCTTGCCCTAGGGATGAGGCTTAGATCGGATGGGTGGCAGTGCCGTAGAGCACTAGGGATCTGGGTTGTGAATGGAAGTTGCTTCGGTGAAAAGTAAGGACTAAAACCTTTTGCTAAGTAAAGAACATAGTAATTGCTCAACCACTAGTTTTGATTCGTCAAACTTGGTCTAATAGATGATCAACCCAATTGAATATCCATAGGGCTGGAGTGAAGGGGAGTGGTATGGGAACAGTAAAACCATACTCAACAACGGTAGGTCCTCTCAAATCAGGTGAGAGCGTTCCGAATTGGCCAGTGGATACTTGAGTTTTTTGGTACATAATCTACCAGGTAGAGGCAATATAAAGAGATGAGCAGTGAAAAATCTTGTTTTCTTAACTCAGTCATGAGAGTTAAGAAATTTTGTGGGTAAAGCTGGGCAACTTTGTAGAGTTGAATATTAATGGTATTCGAATACATTGTACTTCTGGTAAATGAAGATGTGTTAAATGGGTGATTCCAATAACAAGGCATAAGTAACTTTGGTGAGATTTTAAGTTGGTAATTGAAACATTTGAAGCCCTTTTTTATTAAGAAGTCAGACTCTTGTCTTTTGTGTTCAAAATGTTTACGAATAAATTGCATCCACAAATACCATAATAAAACCATTATATCCCCATTTCTTGAAAATCCCAGCAAGTAATTGTATAGCATTTGTCCATGTGACTTGCTGAGTACAGTTGGTTGTACTCAATCTTGCTATATTTTCCACCACAACAGATATTAGAAGAAGAATAAAGGATATTTCAAGGCTTCATGTTAGGCTTACGATAGCGCTTAAGCATTCATGTGGAAATTTTCTTTGGTTCTTCTTAATGTAAGTTAAAGTTTTGCGCTTGGACACCCTTATAGTTTATAAAGTTGACACTTAGGTCATATTTTAACCAAATTAACCCTTTTAAAATGTTCTTAAGCAGGCATGATACTCCTTCTAGCTGCAACTGAACTACTGGGTTGTTGAGAGATGTACGGAGGTCCTGTTGCCAAAAAATGGGGCTATTACAGAGTGGTATCGGAGCAGGCATGATTGTAGGTTGTAACCCTAGGTATAGATTTGGTTACAATAAGAATATCAGTTTTATAAAATCCTATTTTTGATAGAAAAGAATTGCAAAAACCATAAGTATTATTGCTTCATTGTCTTTCCTATTTCTATCTCATCTCTCTTAGACATGCATTAAAAAGCTTTTCCTTTGAGTATGTCAAAATCTCAAAACTTCATGTAGCCAATTAGACTAATTTCTTGTTGTAGATGTTGACCAAATGGAATGAAAACTAACCCTAGTAGAAAAAGCACTAAGGATGGTGTTAAGAAGAATAGTGTGAATACCTCGATCACAGCTTTTCCTTTCGAAAAGTAACAAGGTCATCGCTCGAGTAGTTAGTTAGCAATACCCGTTTGATTTTTTGATGCTACGAGTAAATTCATTTGAGTAGACGAAGTTTTATAATTATGTTAATAGCCAAATTGCACTATCAACTCGTTAGGTTGTTATATAAGCAATTTGTACAAAACTAATTTCTTGATTTTAAATAAACATTATGTTGAAAGCTTTCTGCATCTACCCCATTTCGTCTCAGATCTTACCTATATTCTTCTGTTTTATCATTCCGATACCTATTAGATTCTAAATCTCAAAAGAAATTAAATATAAATTTCTGATTGCAATAAATAGGTTGAATTACACCCATGGGAGCCGTATGTGAAGAGAGTAGATAAACCCATAAGGGATTGAAAAATGAGGAGATGAATAACCAAGGATATTGGTGTTATTATGTTGATTATCAAGAAGAATTGGTAGCGTAAAATTTGAATGGATAAATCAGTGGAATTTGTTGGATTGAATTAACTAGATGGATGGATAAGCTGAGTTTTGGAGAAATAGGGAATGAGATAATAATTATTGGATTTTATGCTTGATCAATGATATCATTCTTGGTGGATGTTCATGATAATAAATTAATAGTGAGAAGCATAATTGATTACTAGATTTACAAATTTTGATTATAAGTCAATGATGAAAAGAATTGGATTTTTAGGAAATTCTTGATACAAATGATATTGGTGGATTTAAAATGAGGATACTGGATTATAACTAGGATGTAGAGTTAAATGTTGACAAATAACATATATGAGGTTAGAGTTATAAAGTCGTCGTGGAGGTCAGGATTTATATGGAATTTGGAAAGCCATAATTTGATTAAAAAAAAGTTAGGGATGATGCAATTTGAATTATATATTCAATAGATTAGATAAATGATAATATTTATTTGGAGTTTTAAACAACAATGGTGCTATGACTAAGCAATTAAGGAAGATAGCATAGATATAGATAGCAAGAAGTAAAAACTGAATTAATAAGGCCATTAGATTCTAAGCCTATGTATAGAAGTAATATGAAGATAAAGTAGTCTCTTGATCGATAATGAAGATGGGAAGATGTTGGATTATGCTTGCAAGTATGTGGGAAGTTTTTGAGACAAGTGTGCTAAGAAAGCAACCAGAAAAATAATTTAATCTCACTTCCTTCCATTTACTCTCCTACTCCTTTCTTGCTCTAATCTTTATTTCAGTCTCACTTTCCCTTGCCAAGCCCAAAAGGTTACAGAACTCATTCCTAAGTTTCGATTATCATTAAGTAGAATGTCACTGAACAAACCGGAGATCTAACAGCGTAACAAATGGAGGAAAGAAATTTTGAGAAGCAGCCCAGTATGATGGAAGTCCTAGCCATCATTGAGAAAAACCAAATTGAATGCAAACAAAGACAAGCCAAGATACTGGAACAACAAGCGAGGGTATTAGAATAGTTTATTACAAAGTACCCCCACAAGGATCAATATCAGTGTCAAGTGTAGTAGCATCCAAATTTACAATCCTTCTGAAGAGCGAAGTACCTAAATTCTCATCAACAATGGAACCGCTAAGTACAGACAATTGGTTACAAGATATCGAAAGGAGAATGAATACTATTCAATGTATGGAGAAGGAGCCGCTAAGTACAGACAATTGGTTACAAGATATCGAAAGGAGAATGAATACTATTCAATGTATGGAGAAGGAGAAGGTTCTTTTTGCTACTTATCAACTATCAAAACTAGCAATTACTTAGTGGGATACTATTAAGTGCACACATCTAAAGAAAGAACATATTACATGGGAAGAATTTGAGAAAGAATTTCATAAGGCCCACATTTGTTCTGAGGTTATCATAGAAAAACATAAAGAATTTCTTAATCTACAACAAGAAGAGAAGACTATCATAGATTATCTGCAACAATTTCGTCATCTATCTTAGTATGCTCAAGAAATTGTTAATACAGAAGTTAAAAGGATGGAATACTTTATAAAAGGCCTACGGCCAAGTATGAAGCATTGCATTATAGCGACGAATTTTGATTTTTTAGACCTACAAACTCTAGTCAACCGAGCGCTTTGGATGGAAGAAGAAATATTTGAATACACAAGGGTTAACAAGAACATAATCCTTTAATCTTGGCAAATATAGCTTGTTTTCACTATAAACAGGATGGACACTATTTTAGACAATGTCCAATGAAATCCTCACCTAAGAAGAAGGCAATGGCACAAACAAGAAAACAAGCATCAATGTCATATCAACCACCGATAGGACAACAAGGACTCCACCTTAAGAAAACTAGGAGGGAAATGGAGAAAGATCTACTCTAAAGAATGATATGAAGAGAAGTAGCAAAGAAGACAGTCAAAAAGGCATCATGCATCACCACCAGTCATGAATAAGAGCAAGAAATAAAATAGAAACTATCTTATAACCCTTTTGTGTAAGCAAGTCTAGTAGGCTTAGATGGTTTGCTTGTAAATTAAGGTATGTTGTAAGACTACGGAAATATATATGAGTTATCTGTACAAAAAAATATAGGAATAAAGGATTTTGTGCCATATTAAGGTCAAATCACAGTGGACTTGATTTTCAATCACAAGAGAAGAATAAGTATGAGAAAGGTGAATATTTAAATAGTTATATACCAAAGAAAGGATTCTTGAAGAACCGTAACCCACAGAGCACTGATACAAAGTAAACCAAGAACACCCAAAAGACTACTGAAGGAATCCATAAATAATTATCGGTATATAGAATAAGTATCCATAAAAGGTTCGGCATGAAGCGATTTACAAGAGAAATAGCGGGACATGTCATAATCTAATATACACAAGGATAATATACAAGTATAGGCAGAGCGTATGGAACTCAAATGTAACAACAAAGGACAAGAACCACCAGAACTATCAAATGGTAACAAGTACTTCATGCTCTAAATAAAGGACGCAATTTAAGGAAAGGAATTAGAACTATAACATTTTTTTAACCCATTCTTTAACTTGGGCGAATCTCGAGGACAAGATTCTTTTTAAGGGGGGTAGATTGAAACAACCCAGAATTTGAATTAGATTTGATTTGCTTTGAATTTCGATTTCATTTGAACCCCAACCCAATTAAGCACTTTCCCAACTCTTCTGCACCCTTCTTCCCTCATCCTGCCTCCCCCACCACTTGTTCAAACTCTCGACTGTCGGCACTATTCATGGTCTAACAAAAATGCCGCCAAACACCTTCGCCGTTCACACTTCAGCCAAAAGTCACAACGTTGACTCTACTCACTGTACACCTCAAACCTTGAGCCCTCTGATAGCATTCAATAGCCATCCCCCCATGGCCACACATCGTAGTCGCTCAGCCCGCCCTACCACAACTGCCCTTCTCTGCTTCTCAGCTGAAAAGTTGTGGCTGCAACCTTCAGTCACTGCCGCCACACCCTAGTCATCCCTCCGTACCTTGACTGCCACACCCCCTAACATGGCCATTAATGCCACTTGACATTCCCCTGAGCATTATGTACATTACTCCCGCCTCCACCATTTCTGTGTCTTGGCCGACCTCACACTAACCTACTCCATGACCGCCGCAATGCTCCATCCAAGGAAGTGCCAACGTGCTGAAACCCAAGTAGATGCCTCTCCTGTGCCGAACCGCCGTAGCTCATCTATAAAAGGGCCCAAGCCCCTTCCAGTGAACCACACTGGTGCCCAGGTAAGCCACCAACCAGCCAAATCACTTCATCGACTGTCGCCTCGCTATTGACACCCAGAATTCCCCAAGTAAGCCGCAAAGTCAATTCTTCTCATGTAGTCAATTTCATTTCATTTAGTTTGGTCAGTAGCTCCCTTTTGTCCCTAGTAATCACACCGAAGCACCGCCATGGCCGTCCCTGCCCCATGCCATGCTGGCACCTATTGCCACTGCACGGCCAAAGGACGTCACCGTGGACGGCCCGCTACAGACCTCTGTAACCCAAACCTTCACCACCCGAGCCACCCACAAATGGTTAAATCACCACCACTTACACTGATAAACACCCCCGTAGCTCAGGTGACACGGAAGTCTATCCGAGCCCTTCTCCTTTGTCGACCCTCTACAGAGATTCCTAAGCTGTCCTATTCCCAAAAATGGATTCCCCTTAGTTCCCTGAGTCCATCCATGCCATCGGTTACCCTCAAAAACCACTGCAGCCCTGCCAATTGCTGACGCAAAAATCAGCTTGGTTTGGTCGCTACAGTAACTGTGAGATGAAGAAGATGTACAGTGTTGGGCTGTGTAGAACACTGTTCACCACTGTTTATTCCAATTTATATTATAGCCAAACCCGACCTAGATGAATAGTAAAATCCATATATATTCACACCCGACCCATCATGAATAGTAGCCAACCCATTGTGAATAGTAAAACCCATTACTATTCACAAAAAATCTAAAATACATATTTAAATTTGTTTTGACCTTATGAAGCCCATTTTCAACTCTGTTTAGTCTACAGAGGCTCTGATAAAATCCTAGCCAACCCAGATGTCCTGTCCAGTACTATTTTCACTGTTATTGTTCATCCCAAAATCTAGAATACATACACATAGTTAGTTTGATCGTCTTGAACCCGTCTACACCATTCCTAGCTCTGTTCCATCATCCTAAACTCTAATAAAGCTCAAAATCACCTAGATGATATTCTAACCCCAAACCTGATACTGTTCATGCCCGTAGCCATTGTAGAAACCCATATAACACCTATATGCTTTTTGAATTGTGTCAAACTCACCTAGCCGAATTCCTAACTCTGCCCAGCCAAACCAAGTATCGCCTAAACCCTATCCACCCAAACCTATTTTCTTTATATCTTTTTGGTTATTTTCTTTTGTTCTCAGCTTGCATTATGCAAATCTGGAATTTATTTGCATTCATTTTCTGCGCTAGTATTCAGACCCAACAAGTTGGTCAACAAAAGAGCTACAAGAACAATTAAAGAAGCTAATGTCCAATCTGAAGACTGTAGTAAAATACTCAGAGACTATGGACAAAGAGGCAAGTCACATGTTTTTAATCATTTTGAACCTACATTCCTTTAATTATTTAATTATCAATATCTTCATTATCTCTTATTTACACACTATTATTTCATGTATAATAAATGTTTAGAATGACATGATTAAGAGCTCAATATTCACCTTTGTTACCTACCACTGAAAAAACCTTATTTTATTTGATGGCTATATTCACCTTGGCAAATCTTAGTAATACTAAATGTACTATTTAAATATACATGGCGGATTAGGAACTCAATTATTTCATACTACTAAGTGACATGGCACTTTGCCGATAGAATTGCAAAAGTGGTTCTAGGGTAAAGAAGCATCATGGAAAGCCACTGGATGGTCGGGCTCCATGGCCTTGCCCTAGGATGAGGCTTGGACCAGATGGGTGGCAGTGCCGTAGAGCACTGGGGATCTGAGTTCTGGACGGAAGTTGTCTCGGTGAAAAGTAAAGACTAGAATATTATGCTAAGTAAAAACCACAGTTATCGCTTAACTGCAAGCTTTGATTTGTCAAACCTAGTCTAGTAACTGCTCAACTCAATTGAATATCCACAGGGGGTAGGAGTGAAGGGGCATGGTATGGGTAAGGTAAAACCATACACAACAACAGTCAAATTGGGTGGGAGCGTTCTGAATTGGCTAGTGGATACCCAAGTTTGTTTGGTACATAATCTACCGGGTAGAGGCTATATAAAGAGATGAGCAACGAAAAATCATATTTTCTTAACTCAGTCGTGAGTGTTAAGAAATCTTGTGGGTAAAGATGGGCAACTCTGCAGAGTCAATTATAAATGGTATTCGAATACGCTGTGCTTTCGGTAAATGAAGTTGTATTTAATGGGTGATTCCAATAACAAGGCATAAGTAGCTTAGGTGAGATTTTAAGTTGGTAATTGAAATGTTTGAACCCCTTTTTATTAAAAAGTCATACTCTTGTCTTTTGTGTTTAAAATGTTTACAAATAAAATTACATCCACAAATATCATAGTAAAACCATTATATCCCCATCTCTTGAAAATCTCAGTAAGTAGTTATATAGCGTTTCTCTATGTGACTTGTTGAGTATAGTTGGTTGTACTCAATCCTGCTATATTTTCAACCACAACAGATATCAGAAGAAGAAAGGATATTTCAAGGCTTCGTGTTAGGGTTACGACTGCACTCAAGCATCCTTGTGGAAATTTCCTTTAGTTCTTCTAAATGTAAGTTAAAATTTTGGGCTTGAGCGCCCTTATAGTTTCTAGAGTTGACCGTTAGGTCATATTTTAACCAAATTAACCCTTTTAAAATGTTCATGAGCAGGCATGATAGTCCTTCTATCCGCAACTGAACTCGTGGGCTGTTGCAGGACGTACGACAACCCTGTTCCCGAAAATGGGGTTGTTACAAAGCAACCCAATATATCCTCACTTAATTAAGCTTTCACTTAAGGCCAATAGCAGCAGTGCACTCATTCTTGGAAGCACTCTTCTCCTCACCTGATTAAGAGAAAATTTTTAGCAAAGACAACTAGGACATACAAACTAGATAAGACAAATAGAGAAGATGGGTAACTTATGTGAAGGGAGAAGGCGATGCTGAAATTCTCGGTTGCTAAAAGGTAAATGGACAAACACATCTAGACTATGGAAAACATATATATAGGTACATGAAATCTAATAAAAATATAAGAGGTAATCAGATGTCTGAACTAAGCAGGGTATAGTACACACCCCATTCATTTACAACTTACAACCCTCTCAGATTTCAAAGATGCATTGATTATATATGAAATAGTGCCCCATTCTTCTAAAAATATACTAATATATTTTCTCTAATACAGCCCCAAAGCAATCACACTTAGAAAAGAAGATAACACAAGAGAACGCACCCATCTACAAATGGGGCTACCTAAAAAGAAAAAATATTGCACCTAACACAAAAGAATGCATCCATCTGATCTCTAACAAAAAAAAGATTCCTATGCAAGCAAGAAGAGATCAGTTACCTTGAATCCTGGCGAGCAGAGGAGGAGCACAACCCAAGAATTTTGCCCAAAAAATTTTGAGATTTGATGTGACTTGGGTTTTTCCTCCCTTTGGGATGCAGATGAGGATGGAGTGGCTGCACACGGGAGTCAAATGAGGAGATGGACGCAATGGTGGAGCTACAGGGAAGGAGATCTAGGGAGGTGGGAACACCACGGCAGATGGCAACAGAGATTAGGGAGGAGGGGAACACAATGACAGAGGTCGAGGGTGGGGGCGATGGACACCCGACATATGTTACAGACTACTCAACCCAAATGGCCAAACCGCACAGAACCTATAGGTATGAAACCAAAGATACTCCACCCAAACCAACCTGGTTCACAAGCAAACCCGACCTAGATCAAACCATTTTGCCCCTCGACCAATATGAATCCATCCAATTACACCCATTCCTTAAACCCAACCCACTGAACCTATTTGAACCTGACCCATTACCAGGCCTAATGACACATGTGGATAGCAATAGCAGCCAGGATCATGATAAGAAATGGCAAACACACGGGTGGCAGCCATGGACTTGTGGTGAGCTGAAACAAACCAAAAACTTTTGAAATTTTAGAATTTCTTGAATTGTAGTTGAATTCAAATTATTTCCCAATTCGGAAGTCTCCAACCAAAATGCACATTTCTCTTTCAAATTTCCGCTTTCTTTAGTTACTGGTGCCCCTCCAGAATGCTGCTTTCACCCCTGTTACCAATGCCACACGGCATGCTCCCGTTCACCCACTGCTATTCACATCGCTGCTGCCAGTGCCATCAACTCTGTGCAATGCATCACTGAGCCAATAACAACCCCATTACAAGCCACTGACCTATTCGTCCATGCGCCCCAGCAATTTGAACTTGCCCTGCCACCATTGCCCTACTCCCTCTTACAGGCGACATGCCGCCCTGCATATTTGACCACTACAACTCATTGGTCAAGGAGACTCAAAGCCTGAGGCACCACATTACTTGCTGACCTTCCCCCTGCTATAGCCAAAACCCATCAAAATCTCTCGTGCCATCCCTCATCGGCCACGTGCCAGCACCGTAGCCACAACTCCACTACTTCTACTACCTCTCCCATCTTATAAAGCCTGACCAGCCCCTTTGCTAGCTCCCAAAGCCACCACACTGACAACCATACACTTCCTCTTCGTCTCCAATCAGCACACACTGCCGTCACGGTAAGAGTAGAGGTAAAGCTCTGAATTCCAATTCACCTCATGCTTTAATTAGAACTCTATTGCTCGCTTCTGAAGCACCACTGGCACACCATGAACATGAAGACGAACTCACCGTAGCAACCCTGAACCCTTAGAACCCTAGCGGTAGATGCCACTACCACTTAATCCACCTCACCACAAACAGCCTAGCATAGGTCACACGAACCAAAATCGTCGCTACCCCTAGCTTTCGTACTCACCATAGAAGCCTCAACACTCACACTATTGGCTAGGGCATGTCAGAGCCACCGTTGTGCCATGGTAGAAGCCCGCGAAGCTCCTGTTGCTGTTAGCCCAAACCACAGCCTCCTGAACCTCGATAATGCCCAAAATGGAAACCCATGGCACTAGAAACCCAATGGTGCATGCAATCGCCATCGGTGACCTTCACCGGTGTGTAATCGTGCTCAATTTTATAAACTGTTGCTCAGTGCACTATAGCATTCCGAGGTTGCAAACGACCCAGAGTAGGGCTTAAGCTAGGCTGTCCTGGGCCATAGCCCAAAGCCTACTAGGCCAAGCTACCAGTCGAGCATCACTGTAGCAGCAACTATTTTTGACCTGACCTGTTATTATTCCTAAACCTGATCCTTTACTGTTTAGAAAACGAATCCATTTACTATTTTAGACCTTATACTGTTAAAGATATGATCCATTATGAATAGTAAACCTGTTATTGTTTACCCAAAATCCAACAAACATATATATAGTCATTTTGATCATTTCAAACCTGTTTAAACCATTTCCAGATACATTTCACCATCCTAGACTCCAATAAAACCCTAACCAGCCCAAATGCTATTCTGACTTAGGCCTAATACTGTTTAGACATATTACTATTCCTAGAAAGCCCATTAGCACCTATATATCCATTTCGACTATCTCGAGCCCATCTAACCAATTTCTAACTCTGTTCAGCCAAACCAAGCACCGCTTAAGCCCCAAATATCTAAATCTATTTTCTTTATGTCTTTTTGGTTATTTTATTGCATTTTGTTCCCTACTTACATTTTGTAAAGCAGAAACTTATTTGCATTCATTTTTCTATGCTAGTATCTAAATTCAACAAGCTGGTTAACGAAAAAGCTACATGAGCAATTAAAGTAGTCGGTGTTTAACCTAAAGCGTACAGTAAAATAATCATAGACTATGGATAAAGAGACAAGTCACATGTTTTTGATCATATTGAACATATATTCCTTAATTATTAGTACTTTAATTATCCCTCATTTATGTGCTATTATTTAATTAAAATAAATGTTTGAAATGACATGATAATTTAGCTATGTCATACTACTAGAGAAGCCCCGTTTTATTCGATGGCCATATTCACCTTAACAAGCCTTAGTACTAGTAAATTACTATAAAATATACTATGGTAGGATAGAAATTCAAATGTTTCATATTACTAAGAGATTGATGTCTTGCCGGTAGAATTACAAAATGATACTAGGGTGAAGGATGAAGCATGGAAAGCCATGAGATGATTGGAGTCTATGACCTTACCCCAGGGAAGAGGCTTGGATTGGAGTGGTGGCAATGCCGTGGTGCACTGTGTTATTGGTTTGTGGATAGCTGCCTCCTTAGTAAAAAGTAAGGACTAGAACCTTATGCTAAGTAAAAAATATAGTGACCACTCAACCACAAAATTTGACTTGTCAAACCTAGTTTAGTAGCTGCTCGAATCAATTGACTGTCTACAGGGTGTTGGCGTTCCAGAATTGAAAAGGCTCACATATAAAGAGGTGGTATCAAAACAATAAAACAATACTTAACAATAGTAGGAGCACACAGAGTTGAGAAGCGCTTTCCGCGTTGGCCAGTGGAATGCCGACTATGTGTGGCCCCGACCCTACTGGGTAGAAGCTATATAAAGAGAAGAGCAGTGAAAAACCTTATTTTCTTAGCTTAGTCGTGAGGTTGAAGAATCTTGTGGGTAAAGCTAGGAAACTCTGCAGAGTCAAAATAACAAATGGTATTCAAATACACCGTGCTTCTGATAAATGAAGATGTGTTTTATAGGTGACTCTAATAACAAGGCATAAGTAGCTTTAATAATATTTCAATATAGCAATTAACTTGTTTCAACCCCATTTCCCTTAAAAAGATAAAGTTTGTTATTTTGTGTTCAAAATTGTGTACAAACAAAACTGCATCACAAATTTCTTAATGAAACTATTATATCCCCATCTTTTGAGAATCCTGGTAAATAGTTAAATAGTATTTCCCCCATGTGACTTGTTGAGTACAGTTGGTTGTACTCAATCTTTCTTTATTTCACACCATAATAGATACTAGAAGAAGAATGGGTGTTTTAAGTTTTTATGTTAAGGTTACGACCGCACTTAAGCATTCATGTGGGCATTTTCTTTGATTCTTTTGAATGTAAGCTAAGCTTTGGGCTTGGATACCCGTTAAATTTCTAAAATTAATCTTTAGGTAATTTTATAATCGAGTTAAATGTTTTAAAATGTTCATGAGCAAGCATGATATTCTTTCTATCCACAACTGAACTCTTAAGCTGTTATGGGATGTACGATGGCCCTGTTCCCAAAAACGGGGCTATTATGCGAGCGGCGCTGGGAGGGTGGCTGACAGCGTGCAAAAGGAGGGTAGCTGTGGCCTCGCGTGATTGGCACCAAAGACAAGGAGCCAATGGGCACCAATGATATGTTTGGGCTTGTGATTTAGGTTTTGTTCATTACCTAATTGGCTTTGTTACTTTGTTCTGAAGATACTAGGAAAAAGTTGGGGCCCACATTGTATTGTGGTGTATGAGTTCTAATTATGATTTGTTTTGTAAATGATGCTCCTGTTGGACCGAAATGGCGACAGAAGGGGGGTGAATGTCGATTCTTCAAAAACTTGCCCCCAAATTACTCAATCAAAAAGTTCTACTCCAATAGCAAAAAGTGCTATGAAGAAGAAACTTGGCTTACTGGAAAACCTGATCTCTGGAACCTATATCAAACAAGGAAGAAAGCAAGACAACACACAATAAAAATTTCATGAAATTCCACAGGCTGGAAGAAGGTGGCCGGTCAGACCGCAGTGTCTGAACCGGTCAGACCGCTTGGGCCGGTAAGACCGCCGCTCCCTGTCCAGTCAGACCGCTCGGGAGAAGCCGGTCAGACCGCTTGGTAGCGGCCGGTCAGATCGCCGGCTAAAACCCGGTCTAACCGCTGGTTTAGTACCAGTCAGACCGCCAGGGTTTCGGGCAGAGGCAGAAAACCAGTTTTTTCAGACTGCAAACCTGAAATCTTCACATAGCAAGAGAATTAGAGGATTCTCTTAGAAATTTTCAGCCCACAACTGCAGAGAAACATCTCAAATAGCTAGAGGGACACGGGAAACCAAGAAGGTCCAGCTTAAAGGCATGAATTTGAGATTTGACCTAAAAACTGAAAAATACATAGAGCAACAACAAAAACTCAAATTCCCATTTGAACTTTGATCCTTTGGCCACGAAACTTTGAGGATAGCTACTTAATAACCTCTGGACTTCACATGCCAAGTTTTAAGCCATCTCATGAAGGGAATCCCAAATTGCATCAAAACCCTAGAAAAGCTTGTAAGACTTCAGAGAGAGCACAGAAATCCAAATTACTCAAAAATCACAAGTCCTTTGCACATGAGATTTTGGAATCACTTTAGCAATAATCTAAGGGCATGCCAGCAAGAACCTCATGCCATTTTCTCAAGGGAATCAAGAAATCCATCAAAAACCCTAGAAGGGAGAAGATGAATAGAGGAGGCCCAAAAGGCAAAACTGAAATCAAACACTTGGCTCTAGGGTTTTAGCGGACCAAAGGGTCTAGAAATGTAAATCCATCACAGAGCAACCCATTTTGGACATCCTCCACAAGAAACAACAAGAAACAAAAAAAACTCAAAAATCACCCATGAGCAAGAACGAAGAACAGAGAAGAGTTCGTGAAATAAGCTTCTGGGATTTCATTCCTAGAATCAAGAGATACAAAGAACTACGTCCCTATACGCATGGACATTAGAACAAGGGTTGATTACATGAAATCTCAACTCATCCTCTCCCACTCCCTAAGCCTCATGAACACCCACTACATGCTTGCTTGGAAGAACACACACAGAGAGGAGATGAACGTGGGAGACACTCCCTGCTGCCCACACCAACCACTAAAGCCTAAAGCCAAAACAAACTCACAAAGCCTCTTTTGACTCTAGCAAACCCTAACTCTCTCCCAAAGCCATGAGGGGGCATGCATCCACTCCCTCCTTTATATAGCCCTTGGCTAACGGGTCTCCACCCCGTTACACCCGCTAAACCCGAACGGAACTGGCCTCCACTCGTGCAGCTTTGCGTTTTTACTGAAACGCCCCTCCTGCACCTTCCGGGAAGCTTCCGCGTTCCTTGTCGTCCACGACTCGCAACCACCTCGAGTTCACGTTGTCTTCGGCACACCTTGACCGTTCTGACCTCGGCACCACCTGCGCCTAGTCCGGTCCTCCGTGCCTCGCCATGACTCCGTCTCGACATCCTGCAGCCATCACAAACAAGAAACACATCAAATAGCACCGCTCGACACATATACGCATAAATAGCATTAATGAAACCACATTAAGCCCAAACCTATCAAATCATCATAATAGGCATCCTAAACACTTTGACCAGGTTTGACCAAGTCCGACCGAGCCTGATTGCACCACGCAACGTCAAGGTCCGAACCAACCAAATCAAACTCGACTTTCCTAAACCGATATCAATTACTCATCACACACATGGGATGACCTCCACATGGTCTCTCAGCTCCAAACTAGATTATGACTTATGGTTTATGGCTTAGGACTTCCCTCAAACAAACAAATGGGATGGTTTCTCTGCCACCATTTCAATGTAACTTATCGGGACAACCTTTTTAAAGTGATTTATCAACTTATCGGCATTTGGATCGTTTGTATAAGTGCTCATGTTAGGGCCAAAAACCATAAGCTGCAGCAATAAGTCATGAGCCATAGACAAAAAAGAACCCATCTAAGTTTAGGGTCCATACTTTCAAAAATAGGACATA
The DNA here is from genome assembly GCA_017311315.1 of Dendrocalamus latiflorus. Taxonomy (NCBI): domain Eukaryota; kingdom Viridiplantae; phylum Streptophyta; class Magnoliopsida; order Poales; family Poaceae; genus Dendrocalamus; species Dendrocalamus latiflorus. Next base: position 19,941,025 of record CM029642.1, on the reverse strand, counting down.
GTAACAATACCATGAAAACTATTGTCTAATAGGACTTATCAATATGTCTCACGAGAAGGCGGGAGTCAGTGTGTACGAGGACCCTTGCCTTTTGGAGTCTGAATAGCAGTGCCTCGTATTCCTCTTGTTGTAGTCGAGGTATGCTGCATATTCCAAACTTCGACCTTCGAGTGTTGTTTCAATGGCCCCTATGTCTGCGCCCACTGTACAGTACACTCCGTCCATGTGTAGGGTCCACATTGGCTCTAGAGGTGGCTGGTAGGCTTGGTGGCCTACGGGGTCCATTCAGTGACAAAGTTCACCAGTATTTATGATTTCATATTGGTATACACGACGTAGGTGATGGAGAAGGGGGCAGCTTGGGTGCCCACTTGCCGATGCAGCCTTTGGCTTCCTTGTTTAGTAGCATCTCCCTGAGGGGGAACAATCAGGGCACAGTGATGTTGTGGGCCATGAAGTAATGGCACAACTTGCACGAAGCCACGAGTAAGGCATAAGCTGGCTTCTATAGCTTGGTATACATTATCTTTACTCCTTGGAGGGCTTTAGAGACATAGTAAACTGGCTGCTGAGCAGATCCCTCCTCTAGTACGAGCACCGTGCTGACCGCTTGGGGCATTGTAGTGAGGGACAACAGTAGCGGAGCCTCTGGTGTTGGACACGTGAGCATGGGGAGCTTGACAAGGTACTCCTTCAAGTCCTAGAAGGCCTGTGTGCACTCGTCGGTCCACCGAAAATTGCCTGAGCCATGAAGCATCTTGAAGAAGGGTAGTGCTCACTCCACTACCCTCAAAAGAAAATGACTACGGGCAGCTAGATGACTCACATGCCTCTGGAGCTCCTGAACAATCTTGGGAGTCTCCATGGATAGTACAACATTGATCCTGTTAGGGTTAGCTTCGATTTCTCTTCCCAATACAAGGAAATTGAGCAACTTGCTAGCCCAAACTTCGAAGATGCACTTCTTTCAGGTAAGCTTTAGGCCCGCCTGTCAGAGGTTATCAAATATTTCCTAGAGGTCTGCATCATGAATGCTGCTCGAAGGCTCTTAATGACCATGTCTTTGATGTAGGCCTTGACGTTCCAACCCAGCTGTGACATGAGGGTGAGCGCAACGAGTCTGCTGAAGGTGAAACTGGCATTTTTTTTAGCTTGAAGGGCATCTTGACGAAGTGGCACATCCCACCGAGGACTATAAAGTTTGTCTTCACCTCGTCCTCCTTTGCCATGAATATTTGGTGATAGCAGGAATACACATTGAGAAAGCTCATTATCTCGCGTCCTGCTGTCATGTCCACCAGCTGGTCAATACATGACAATGGGTAGTTGTCCTTGGGACAGCTTTGTTGATTTTAGTGAAATTGATGCGCATACATCAGGTTTCATTGGCCTTTTCGCCAGCACTAGGTTAGCGAGCTAGTCGGGGTGGACCACTTCTCTGATGATGCTGGAAGCCCTTAGCTTGGCCACCTCCACCTTGGCAGCCTCTTGTCTATCGAGCAACATTCGTTGCATCCAGTATTTGACTAGCTTCGAGTTAGGGCACACTACTAACTTGTGTTTGATGATGGAGCGGTCTACCCTAGCGATGCCATCAGGTGACCACATGAAGATGTCTGTGTTCTTGCAAGCACAGCCATCAGGTTTTTCTCAACTTCAGAGGTAAGGCTACCTCCGATCGATACCCACTTCAACGTGTCCTCTGGGTGAAGTGGCACCCTCTTCACCTCGCCATCTAACCTTAGCTTTAGCATCCATCCCAGGGCAGAGGGAGTTGGTGCCACAAAGGGAGGCATGATGCCTTCACTTACGGTGTGTACCTTTTAGTGTGCACTTTGGGTACCCACTACGATTTGTCGTGTGAGGTCCTAACCGCCAAGCACTATGATGACTCCGTGGGGGCCTGGGAGCTTCATGCATAGATAGTTGTGGTGTGGAATCACGCCGAATGCATTGAGGGTGGCCCTTCCCAGAATGGCATTGTAGGGATGTTGGAGGTCTACTACATCGAAGTTGTTGACTCCATGTCTGATTTGCTCGCCTTGTCCAAAAGCTACTGGTGGCTCCAACTTGCTTCATGGGAGGCCCATCTAATCGAAGGCACCGGCAAACAAGAGGTTCGCGGAGCTACCTCCGTCGACTAGGACTCACCGCACATCATAGCTCACAATGTTGGCTGTGATTACCAAGGGGTCTTGATGGGGGAAGTCTACCCTGAACACATTATCCGCCTTAAAAGTGATGTCCACCTGGTCCCATTCTGGGACCACTTGCACAGGGTATGCAGCAACGTGATGGATCCAACATGTGTAGGCCCTTTGTAGTCTCTTGGAGGGGAATTCGAGGGATGACCCACCCGTGATGATGTAAATCACCCTGTGGGGGCTGACTTTGGGGCTCTAGATTCACAGCACAGCTAGAGGCAATTGAATGAGGGGTGCCTCCAGGAGCTACTATACATACACCACCACCTGTTTCCTTGTGTCTTGGGCATGCTCCCTGGTTATGCATTCGCAAAGTGCCATGATGGAAGGGTAATCATGAGTGAGGTGGTCTCCTCGGTCGATCACTTCGCACCGTGGTCCTTGCTGGCACTAGTCTTCGCAGCCCTATCCCCTTCCATGCTCGCGGCCCCTCTGACCATGGCCACAACCTCCAAGGGGCGCTCTCCTCAGCTTCTCCTTTGAAGCCGATGACATATCTAAACCGAGGTTACCTTCACTACTTGTGGTTTAATTCCTCCTTTTGAGCCACAGGGATGAGCTTGCCTCTGGAGGCAATCAGTGTGACCTCTGTCTCATGTTGTGTTGCACCTTCTTCTACCCTGACATACTTCTCCATCTTATCGAAGAGCTTGGCCACCATTTTTATAGGCTTTCATGCATTGCACTTGGTGAGTGGGCCATTCTAGAGCCCTCAAATGGATACATTGATGATGGTCATGTCGTTGACGTCCTTCACTTGGCAGCAAACCTTCACGAAGCATCGAAAGTAGGCCCACACTTCTCTTCCAATGCCTATCTCATCGTGAAGAGCTGGTCGATGTTGACCCACTCTATGTAATTGCCTTGGAAGTTGTTATGCATGAGGTCCTTGATCTGCTCCCATGCATATATGGAGCTAGGGGTGATGATAAAAAATCAGGAGAGCACAACTCCCTAAAGTGTAAGTGGCAAACCCTTCACCTTCATCGAGTCGTCTCCTCCAACCGCCTTGATAGCTATCTCGTAAACACGTAGAAATTCATGAGCATCAGTGTCGCCTTTGTATAGCTCCACTGTGGGCACCTTAAAATCTTTCGGCCACGTGGTTCACTATAGACCTGTGAAGAGGGGGGCTCACGGTCCATTCGCTAAGGCACGATACAAACTCCAGCACTAGCTTCACAGTTCTTTGTCTCCTGAATGGCCACCTCTATTGCTGCTACGATGGGCGTCAGCTGACTTTGATTTTCCTACATCTCTCATATGGCCCTCCACAGATCTACTAGTTCTCACTATAGTGTTCCACATATTGCTTCGAGGGAGCCTCCACCCATGTTTAGCATGAGGGGAGGGACACCCTCCACCTCCTGCATGGTGACGGCGATGGTCTCACTACCAGCAGAGGTCCCCACTTGGGCAGCGTGGCTCCATCGTCCTAGTTGGTCGCCATAGCTGGATCCTCCATTGGTGATGTCTCCTACCCCGTTGTTGGCACCGCTACCAAGGGACTTCCCTCATTGCCTATCATGGATCCACTCGCCGTTGCACCAGTGTGTTATCGCCATGGGGCAGGGGACCGACTCCCTTGCTCTCGCCATGATGGTTTCAGTGATAGTGCTCCTCTTTCGCTTCAAGGTCGATGCCGCCACTTTTTTCAGGGTCAATGTCATCACCTTCTTCAGTGCTATTGCATTTGAATGCTCTTACCTCAACTCACAGCTTTTACATCGATCCCCAAGGTTAACGCCAACTATTGTGGTTACAAACCAAACAGTAAGCAAGGGGCTACAAAGAAGCCACAAAGGAGCTACTCGAAGCCTTATAAACTGTGGAGAGCATATGTAAGATCACAAACAGTGCATAGAGATCTCTTCTTGGAAAAAAATGAGTCCCTAGGAGGTTATGTACATAAATGCCCCTATCTGTCTCTACACTTGTAGGGGTAAATATGTCATTTTCCTAGCTTATATGTATATAATGCCCCTATCTGGGTGTAGACTTGTAGGGATAAATATGTCATTTCCCTAGTTTATAGCTACATAAATGCCCCTATCTGGGTTTAGACTTACAGGGGTAAATATGTTATTTTCTTAGCTTATATTTCCTTTTTGGGTAGCTAGATAGTCTCTTGGCGCATATGGGCCAACTGGGTCATGGTGGGGCCATTCCCCCAACATTTCTCTCTCTTGGGATTTGTGCCCTTTTCTTCTTTTTCTTGTGGTGCTTGCTTTCGCTCGGGTTTGATGATCGACTTCGTGCTCTAGACTACTGCTCTGCTAGTCAGCGAGATGCGAGACACAATGCTCTGCCTGCTGTACTGAGGGACGGACATGATTGCTGTGATCTTGTGTTGGGCCGAAGGCCTCAGAATGAGGCGTGCGAGATGTGCCGGGACCAAGGGAAGAAAACACGCTTTGTTTCTTTGCGCTTGGACCGCAAGTAAAAATGAAGGATAGACCTATGCACTGTCTCAGAACCGAGGACCGAAAACCCGCTGTCCTTCTACTATCTTTGTTTCATCGCTTGGTTTTGACTTTAGCTTGGAGACAAAAAAAATGAGCTGTGTAGGTCTCAGATTCGATGAAAAGTTCTTGGCACCACATCGATGTTGTGTGTGCTGCTCTAGGAGCTGGGATTACTCTTCCTTAGGGGTGCAAATGGAGCGGATAATTTCCATATGTCCGATCGACCGAAGACTTGCAAAACAAATACAGAAAAGGTATATGGGTATCCAGCACTATCCGTGTCCGACTTCAACTCCGAGAAAAAAATATGGAATAGGATACGGGATAAGTGATATTCGTCCGTATATATCCGTATGTCAAGTGATATGAGGAAGTCTGTTGTAACTTCACCTAGGAACAAGATAATGTATAGGCAGATTTACACATTATAACATGCAGGAGTATTGAGTGTTCTTCCTTCAACATCTCAGTAATTAGTCTCTCCATATTTGCTTTGATCGTACCATATTGTCCAATGTCCTGTGCAAAGAAGCGGATAAATATCATCTGACCGACCATTCGAAAGATTATGGAACATATACGTAATGGAGAAATGGATATCCGACGTTGTCCGTGTCCGACTCCGATTCCGAGGAAAAATTGTGGAATAGGATGCTATATCAGGATTCAATCCGGTGCACTGATACTGTTTGTTATAAATGCATGGTAAAAATAGAAGATCAAAAGAACAAGAGATGAGGATTTAACATGGAAAACCCTTATGAGAAAAGCCACAGACGCACGAATGCGGAATTCACTATATGAGAAGAGATTACAATGAGGTTCTTACTCTTCCTATGGACTACTAGGGTACATATATAGGGTGAGGAAAATAAGTCCCACACAGAGAGGAAACTGAATTAGAGTTGGTTGCTACTGGTTGAAACCACGTCTGATATAGCATGTGTATGGCCCTGGCACCGGTCATACCACATCTAGCAAAAAGCGATGCAGTATTTTATATAGATACGGTACAAAATCGGATCAACTTCAACACTTGCTGTAAGAATTACTATAGAATTAAGGCCTGCGACAAATTTACTTGTATTGAAAACCACCAGTCCTGAAAACTACTCTCAGTTGTCGGCATCAAAGTCCACTGATCAATCCAGCTTTGTCCACAGGCCCGCAACACATTTACTTGTATTGAAAACCACCAGTCCTGAAAACTGCTCTCAATTGTCAGCATCAAACTCCGCTGATCAATCCAGCTTTGTCCACAGTTTCTGTACAACCTCCACCCAACATACCCCTCCTCTCATGGCCAATTTTGCAGAGAGAGAGGTTGGCCACTCCTAACAATATAATGTTGCAAGAAAGGTTATTTATTATTTTGAAATCTCATCTCAGTCACTCCAAAAGAACAAAAAGTATCTTATTGTCCAACCGATAAAAACTTAACGCTGCCACCTGTGGATCTTCTAGGTGTGCACCTGATGCCTCTCAATCTTGCAATGCCATGAGCACTGAGAAAAGACTTCGCTGTCATCGGAAATCCAATTGATAGATTAGGATTCAGTGTGGCACAACATTGCTGAGCACTACTAAAGCTAAAGCTCGCATGCTTGGCAATAAGAAGACTGAAGACCTCAGTGAGGCGCCAAACATGTGGATGTTTCAATTTGCTTCTGTCTACTTGCTTTGAAGGTTTATTTGAGCAGAGTCTGCAGCTCATTAGATGGTTTCACTCTGCTTTTTTAGACAATGCAAGTGTGCTGAAGTGATATGGCTGTACACCACAAAGATAAGCACATGCATTGATGTCTCTACATACTTGAAGTTTATATGCATGAACAACATGTCGTTCAACCTGCTTGTATGGCACACTTTGTGCAGTGCCCCGTCCAGTGCCATCTTGTGTCACCCACACTTCCTCAATCATCAATTCAACGTCCATGCATGTGTTTGTCTTTTCATCCGTGTCTTTTCCTTCTCTATCTCGTATTTCTATGTTGGTTTTTGTTGCACTCCCATGTTATAGATTCTAAAGTGAACATTTAGGCTTAAATGATGCACTAATTGTGCCAGGAACATCCTAGGATCATTTTTCTGTTGGTCAATTTATATACCACTGGTTGAGAATTTTGCTATTCTAGTGTTATGCATGGTCAGAATAAGAATGCTAACTTGCAGGTCATTGAGCCCTCTCTATAAGGATGTCCATGCTTGACGAATGTCAGTCAAGTGTGCCTGTTTTGCGATTCTTGTCTATTGACAGTAGCTGATTGCAGCAAGGCGATAAAGAACTTTGAAGAATGTTGGTTACTGATTTTTGAAAGAAGTTGCGGGCTACGTGTCTCAAGGTGTATGTTACTAAAACATTGGGTGGCATTACGAGTATGAATGATCTTGTAATTTCATCTTCCGTTTGTTCCAATTTCATTATAGACTTGGTTGATAGAGTCATATGTAGTCCACCTCCTTCAATTGGGTGACCCTACAGCTGCCCAAATAGACCTGAAGGCCCTTGCTGCCTCCTTTAACGAAGATGAGGTGCACCATGCGATCCTCCAACTTCCATCTGACAAAGCACCAAGTCCTGACGGGTTCAATGGAATCTTCTACTGTGCATGCTGGGACGTCATTAAGGATGACTTTATGGAAGCCATACAGGCATTCTTCAACCTGAGAACGAACAACTTCCCATGCGTAAACACTGCAGGCTTGATCCTGATCCCCAAGAAGGAAGGTTCCCAATCCGCAGGGGAGTTCAGACCTATTAGTCTTATACACAGTGTATCCAAAATCATCACAAAACCCTGGCTTTGCAGTTAGCGCCCTTCATGAATGAGCTTATCTCCCCAAGCCAAAGTGCCTTCATCACAGGGAGGTGCATCCAAGACAATTACCTATATGTATGCAACCTATCAAGGAGGTACCACCAGAACAAAACCCCATCCCTTCTCCTCAAGCTTGACATCGCAAAAGCCTTCGATTCGATCCGTTGGGAGTATCTTCTTGAACTCCAGAAAAAGAGGGGCTTCCCTGCATGTTGGAGAGATTGGGTCTCTTACCTCCTCTCCACTGCCACCTCTATGGTCCTTCCCAATGGGGTCCTAGGAGACAGTCTACAACACCGCAAAGGCCTGAGACAGGGCGACCCGTTATCTCCCATTCTCTTTATAATTGTGATAGACCCCCTACAGAAAATCTTAAACATCGCAACAGATCTCGGTGCCCTGTGGCTTTTAGGAGGGCATTCAGCCGTCCTCCGAACCTCCCTCTACGCAGATGATTCATCCATCTTCCTAGTGCTAGAGCAACAAGACATTCACAACCTCATTCAAATCCTACGTAGTTTCGGTGATACGACAGGCCTGCATACGAACCTGCAGAAAAGCCAGGTGGCACCGCAGCCAGACTGACCTTCTTGGAATACTGACTGACCTACCTGCACAGTAGGTCTCCCTCCCAATGAAGTATCTTGGGCTACCACTTGCAATCAAAAGACTTCATAGGATAGACTTCCAAGTACTGGTAGACAAGTTTGCGAGCCACCTAGCAGAATGGCGCGGCAAGCTGCTCACTCTTGTGGGTAAGACAACCCTGATCAAATTCATCCTGACAGCCCAGTTGACCTACTTTATTACAACCATCAAAGCTCCAAAATGCGTAATCAAAACCATCAATAGATGGATGAGACAGTTCCTTTGGGCTGGGTCCGACGAGCAACTAACGGGTGGAAGCTGAAAGGTCAACTAGAATAGAGTCTTTTGGCCTATACAACTGGGAGGCCTAGATATCCTGGATCTTGAGCGCTTTGCCAGGGCTCTTAGCTTAGATGGCTATGGCAAGAATGGGGAACCCAAATCAGGCCTTGGCAGGAATGGAAGTCCTGTGTGATGACCTAGATTGCTATCTTTTCACAGCGGCCACTACCATAACGATTGGTGATGGCACGAGGACATTGTTCTGGACCTCCTCTTGGGCAGACAGTAACAAACTTTGTGATATCGCACGAACCATCTATAGGGTCTCAAGGGGAAAAAGTACCCTACGGACTGCCTTAGTAGGGAATAACTGGCTGCATTACCTAACACGGACAGACAACCTTACACCACAACACATTCACGAGATTGTTTCCATCTGCAGGTACACATCTACAGTAACTCTACATGATGCAGCAAAGGACACAATAACACGGAAACAAACTCCTCATGGAGCGTAACGGCCGCCTCAGCCTACAGAGCATAGTTCCTAGGGACAGTTCAAACAACCATGAATCCACTAATCTGGAATTCTTGGGCGCCACTAAAATGCAAAATCTTCGCCTGGTTAGCCATATAAAACAGACTATGGATTGCAAATCATCTGGATAAGCATGGATGACCCAACCACCTAATGTGCCCCTGTGAGCCAGAGTCCACCATGCACCTATTGGTCGTATGCCACTACGCCACAAGAATCTAGAATTCCATAGCGCAGTAGACTACATATGACTCCATCAACCTGGTAACCTAGCGGACGGTCCACTCACTTTATGACTGGTGGGAGCTTGTCGTTCTCTCAATTAGCACACCGTGAAAAGCAATGTCATCACTTGTGATGCTAGTCTCTTGGCATATTTGGAAAGAACGGAACGCTCGCATTTTCCATTCCACGGCCACTGCACCTTTGTCCTTCCATTATCAGGGAGGAGACGACCGTCTGGGCCCTAGCAGGGGCAAAGCGGCTACAGGAGCTCTCTTTACTCTTTGTAACTCCATAACGGTTTTTATTTTGTTGTAGGGCTAGTCTCTGGTCTTTCTCTCCGCCCCCTTGGCCCTCAATCTAACTTGATTACATTGTTTTCCCTTCTCTCTACGAAGCAATAGAAGGCAGTCCTTCTGCCCTTTCAAAAAATATATCTGGGTTTTGTGTGTGGTGCATTGTCGGCGTGCGTGCAACACTACCTTTGTGCTCCTAGCATCTTGATTTGTTGTAGTATATAATGTATATTTCACATGTTCTGATCTCATCTTTGCTTCGTTGCAACAACTGTTTTCACTCGAGGCATGCACGAATATACATTTCGTTTTAGTTTGTGTGTTTAACAGGTTGCTAACTCTATTTATGATTTAAACAGCTCTCAGTTTGCCTGACTGGTGGGCCCATCTCTCTAATGCAACCTGTGAGCTCGCAGAAAAAAATTACATGGTCTGGTTTTGCAGGAGGCATTGGTGAAAACCGTACGTACATGGTCTACTTTACAATTATTGGTGGGCTCCATAATTAGTACTTATTTATATTAGCTTAAAAAACTACTTTTGCATAGTAAATAGTTTTTTCTACAGTATCTAACTTTCAAACGAATTATCTTTTTAAGGCATGATCTACTAGTCGATTGTAGTACACGCTGTATCAACTTTATTTATATCAACCTAAATTGTATGTGAGTGTTTTCGCTATAAACTTTTCTATAAACTATTACTATTTATAAGCCAAAGTTAAATGCATAAATGAACAGACATCTAGAGCACATGCAAAGTAGAATGGATCCATCTGGCGTTACCTGAGGAGAGATGGCAGTGGCAGCCACATGACTCTACCACAAGTGCATTATTGACTGGTTATGGAGGGCAAGGCCTTTGTTCATCCTTGTGAGCATCGCACGGAAAACCTGTTTCCTGTCTCAGGCGGCAGCTCCGACTCCGACGCCGGAGGGAAATTGTGCTAGAGGATCACGGCTGATGCTAATACGCCGCGAAAACTAAAGTTAGCACTGCTTGGAGCTTCTTCATTTGCATCTTCAATATTGCATTGTGTGACATTATCTATTTGTAGTAACATGTGGTTTCTTCTGCTTTGTTCTAGCATCCAGGAGAAAAGAGACATCTGCGACCTTGCTGTGCACCCATTTCCATAAGCCCCATCTTCTCCGGGAGCAGACAGAGCAGAGACATTCCATAGGAAATAGGGAGCAATGGCTGAGTCTGCTTTTACTGCTGTGCTTGGGAGAGTGAGCAACATCGCTGTTCAGGAGACCACATTATTATGTGGAGTGACCACTGAAGTGGAGTTCATGAAAGATGAGCTGAGGCGGCTGCAGTGCTTCCTTAAGGACGGTGATGACAAGAGGAGGTCAGGAAATGCAGGTGTTGCTAACTGGGTCAGCCAGATCAGAGATGCAGCATATGAGGCTGAGAATGTCATCGAAGTTGCAGAGTACATGGAGAAGAGAAACAGGTTGAAGAAGGGCTTCATGGGTACCATTTCAAGGTATGCTCGCTTACCAAGTGACTTGATGACACTTCATAAAGTCGGTGTTGAAATTCAACGTATAAGAAGGAAGATTAGTGAGATATTTGACAGTGCAAACCGTTTGAAAATTGATTTGGATAACACTGTTATAGTGAAGGATCATGTTGAGGATGAGTTTCCACAAAATTTTGAAGATGATGTTTTCATTGTTGGTTTTGAGGATGAGTATAAGGAAATAGTGGAAAAATTAGTTGAGTGGGAGAGCAAGCTTAGTGTTGTCTCCATAGTTGCCATGGGTGGGGCAGGAAAAACTACACTCGCTAGAAAAGTCTATACTTCATCTAGAATCAAAGATCACTTTAGCAAAGTTGCTTGGGTTACTATATCTCAAAAGTTTAAGAGCATTGATTTACTAAGGGATGTTATGAAACAAATAATGGTGGTCAAGGACGGGGATGAGTCCAGAGCAATTGATCAGATGCAGGAGCATGAGGTGGGAAAGAAGATCCATGATTTTCTATTGCAAGAAAGATATTTAGTCGTGCTTGATGATGTGTGGGAAACAGATACGTGGAACGAAATAAATAGAAGGGCTAAAGTCTTTCCAGATGCAAATAACGGTAGTAGAGTAATGTTAACCACCCGAAAGACTGATGTTGGACGTCATATTGGAATGCCTACCTATGTTCATGATCTGAAGCTCTTGGATGATGATAAAAGTTGGGAACTTTTTAGTAGCAAAGCTTTACCATCATATAAAAGGTCCACAATATGTAATCTGGATGAGTTTGAAGAACTAGGGAGAAAGCTTGCAATGAAATGTAATTGCCTGCCACTTGCACTTGCAGTTCTGGGGGGTTATCTGTCGAAGAATCTAAATATAGAAGCATGGTCGGATGTACTTTTGAGTTGGACATCAACAAAAGATGGGCAGATGATGCGAGAGATCCTAGCTCGCAGTTACAATGACTTGCCGAGTCATTATTTAAAATCTTGTTTCCTCTATCTTGCTGCTTTCCCTGAAGATTATAATATACCAGTGTCACGTCTTATCGAACTATGGATAGCTGAGTGCTTCATTCCACATACACCAAAGCACAAACTGGAAGAGACAGCACGTAAGTATGTAACTGAGTTAGCTCAAAGAAGCTTGGTCCAAGTTGTCAGGAAAAACAAGGCACATAGATGGATTGACGAAATAAGGATTCATGATATTTTACGTGACTGGTGCATAGAAGAAGCAAGACAAGATGGCGCTCTTGATGTCATTGACAAAATTGCAGGTCAAGCTTCATCTCCACTCTTTGTATATCGCAATGTATTTCCCAGTATGTTGATTTCTTGCTGACATATGGATTTACTCCGAAAAAATATTGCAGGTCAAGCTGGTGCATCATCATCCAATACCATGACATCCTATCATTATTCTTTTCAGAACTTCTGCAATGATAAGATTTTCCAGGAAACACCTAATCTCCGAACTCTGCTTGGCTTTGGTCTTACATCAATGTCCCTGCCTAAGCTGAGGTTCTTGAGAGTTCTTCATGTAGAGGATTCAAGCCTAAAGAATTTCTCGAGGGCAATTGGTAGCTGCACTCACCTAAGGTGTCTCAGGTTGAGAATGTGTACAGAGGTCACGGTCCCTTCTTCAATTGGACAACTCCTTTACTTGCAAACTATAGACCTGAGTTACACCGAATTGGAAACGTTAGTACCAAACTCCCTGTGGGCTATCCCTGCTCTAAGACATGTTTACCTTGAAAGGGGCTTTTCTCCTCCAAGGATTGTCCAACAGAAAGAGCTCCGGACCTTACATTTATCTATTCCAAATGGTGATATGAAATATTTTCGAAATGACATTGTGACGTTTTTGGGCCAAATGACTAAACTAACTACCTTGTCCTTGGCCATGACACCCATGCCAGCGGAGATGATTGAAATATTGGCAAAAAACATGCCTCACTTGGTTGATGTTTGTCTTTATAAATTCACTGTGCTCGATAAGTTTCCTGAGAGCCATCTCCTCCCACAAAGTCTACGGAGCCTCACTCTGTATGCTGATGTCATTAAAGAAGACCCGATGTCGATCCTGGAGAAGCTTCCATGTCTTGTTTACCTGTGGTTGACTGGCTATGAAGGCCAGATAATGTCCTGCTCCACCCAAGGTTTCCCTCGGCTGGAAGAGTTGGACCTTGTGCAGTTTTCCTGTGACGAGTGGAGGATACAGGTCGGGGCAATGCCAAGGCTCTCCAAACTGACATTTTGTGTGTGCGACAAGATGAGTAAGCTCCCCGAGGGGTTGCTGCACCTGCCGTCCCTCAAGGAGCTAGAGTTGAATGGCATGTCCCATATTGCTGGAGACGACAGCACTTGCGAAGAGCTGCGGCGGAAAGGATGCGAGGTTGGTAACTATGTCCCCTCCCATGCTTGTCATTCTTTGATTCTCTTTTTTTTTACTAGTATGTGCGTTCAGGACTTTAAGTGTCTAATACAAATATTAGCAGTACATGGAAACAAGCAGCAATATGCTCAATAAATGCCATTAAACTGGTTTTTGACTTTCTCTACCTTGCTACCTTGTTTGCTAGGCATAATTGTTGCGGAATTTACTGGTTGGGCTTTTTTTGGCCGTAACTAGGATCATTTTCTTTTGGCGAAATTCACTCTATCTTATCTGTACTAATTGAAAGCTCTTCTAGAAGTCTTCACGTTAATCCTACGAGGTAATACGGTTAGAAATTTTCATATTAATTGGAAAAATCTTGAAATTCCCATATTAATAAAAAAACATCTTGACCATCTATTGGTGTAATATACGGTGTAGATTAGTTCTAGATATTACCATGGCTTACCGAAACGCACATAACTCATGCAGTCCAAAGCTATATCACAGACTCGTGTCTTCAAAACAAAACCAAGAGTACCTATCCAGAAAAAAGCTATTACCTTGTCTAGAAAAAAAGGACGCAAGACACTGCCAACTGCCAACCCTGCCTAGCAGCATCTTCCCTTCCAAATAATGCTCTTTAATTTTGGAAATTCAACAGAAGTTAAAAAATCCAAAATACCTAATAGCTTACATGAGCATATTGATCTCCCCACACCACAGTACGCTCAAATTAATCCATATTGCTTCCAGACTGAAAATTTTAGGACAATTAGATAAAAGGAAAAAATAGAAATTTGTCCATTTACAGGTATAATCTAGAGCTTAACAAACATGTTATGTCTCTTAATGTCCTCATATAGAAAGACATACTTAATCGGACATGAAAAAATGATACAACACACAACCAAATCATAACTCGGACATAATTACCAAGAACATAATTACCACACACGGCCTCCACAAATTTATAAGATTGATGGGCTCTGGATTCTTGATGGAGCTGGATTTGGTGCTCGTTATATAACTTGCATGTATGTATGGTACGAAGTATATACTATCGGAGATCCACTGCTCCCCATAATTTTGAGAGAGATAAAAGCTAGAAATTCCCATATTAATCCATAAGAAGAAAAATAGCTAGGAATCACCCATCTATAACAAAGATCTGCTCAAATCAACATCAGGTGGCAGAATGCACGTGTGTACAAACTACTACATTAGCAAGTAGAAAGTAGGCCGTTCCCGAGGTCAATAAAACATTTTTGTAGGTTCACACGGGAAAGTTCAGATACAAAGCTCATCATAATGTTAAAAATAAATTTCGAATTAAAGGTGCATCTAGGATTAAACTATATTTGAAAACAAAGTTAAATCAAATTCAGAATTACTTTTAATAAACAGAAATACAGAATAAAAGTATAATTTGGTATTTTATAACTTCATATTTTGAACTTAAAGTATATCCAAATAAAGTTAATTAGAAATTAAATTTAATGTAAAATAAAAATATCTATTGGATTTACATAAAAACTACATGTGTTTTGTAAAATTACTAGTGTATGTAGGTGCACGATCGGTTGATGCAGCAAGTCAACCTTAAAAAAATCCAAAAAAAATATTCTCCATGTACTTCTCAATTTACTTATGTATAAAATTACCTTATTGTGAATATGCCACTGCTTTATGGGGGGTTCTGTCTTAAAATGCCACTTCGGTCACATTCTGTTGGCCAGCCGGCTCATCAACGCTCTTGACCAGTACAAAATGACTACGCTACCCTCAGTTGTACAATTAATGAAAGGGAAATGCCATTGGACAGTGGAGGGAATAGTTGGTGCCAAAAATTTTAGTTGGCCACCAGCAGATTGGTGGGAAACTTGGAAAGGTTGGCACCAAAAAAAATACCAGATAGCAAACTGCAATCATCAGTTGATTAGTAGCGCATAACCTTCAATAAACATGCCTTAGACATAACAAAAATACTCCCAAGGATTCTGACATCACAAAGTACGTACATCTCAAGTAGTACATCGTCTAACTTAACATACACATTTGTGGTTTTGTAATTTGACGTCACATCCTGACATTACAAAGTAGATCACATTGTCTGATCTAACAGCACATAACACATAAATTCAAGCAGTTGCTGGTGGTTGGACAGATTTCTTAGTAACTCTAGGTGGCTTCCATGGTTGAATTAATGATAGATGCAGCTGTTGATGGTGTGGCTGCACTGTTGCTTGGCATGGCTCCATCTGTATGAATCTTGAGCATCAGTATATGAAACACTAAGCAGTTCAAAGTTCATCCTTGGACCACATTTCCGAGCAGTACAACATAAATAAATCAGAACATTTCAACATTTTCAACATGCATGTGCTGGAGGCTTGGAGTTGGAGGCTTTGCCTCAGAATCTAATGAAGTGAGTTGGAGAGAAGCGAGTAGGAGAGAAGAGTAAGATAGAGAGACAGCCAGGGGCATTTACCGTCAGTTTGTAAACAATCTGAGATGGCTTTCTAATGTCTGGCCAACCGAATGTGACGGGAGTGTCATTCCATGAAGAAAAGTTCCAAAGCAGTGGTATATTGACAATAAGACAGTTTTGGATAGCATTATTAGAATTTCAGGTTTGGCCGATGGCATACAACAAATTTTCGTATCAATTCGATAACTTGGTGTCATTCTCTTGTATGCTTTACGCAGGTGACAAGATGATGACAATCATCTGGTTGTGGCTCAACCTTGATGCATGCACGAGCCGAAGATTTCTGCAGGATGTGTCTGGGACTCCTCGACTATCCTTCATGGATGCATTTGTCTTCCTTTATAAACTATGTTTGTTTTTTTAATTGAGTATCTCTAGTGTGTTTGCGTGTTGGCCGTTAATATATGGCATTCTGTTTGCTTCTATGTAATAATAATAATAAACACGGAGCGCAGAACCTGTGCTTCATGGTGATACTGTCAGAATTACTTGTAGATTGAGATTTCCCAATACAAAGTTTGTGCTTCTAACCGCTATGTTAATTACTTAATCTCTTTGCATATTTTTTGGTTGAAAATAAATGGTTTGGCATCACCGAAATAGTTATGTAGTTACGTATAAACCAAAGGGATTGCTGTTGCCGTTAGAGACTAGTCCCATTCCCATGTCGTCCTTTAGTCCTTTTGGCTAGGCTCACATGATTCCACGACTCAAGATCAACATAGAGCCATAGAGATCGGCCTAAGAACAACCTTTCTATCTTACCAGTGACTACAGCTGATTGCAACAATGCAATTCCAGTAAGTATTGCTGATTGCACGAGGTTCAGATGTATGTATGTACATATGAGACAAACGAACTTCAAAATCATGTTCATTTTTCGAAACTGATGAATACTGACAGTCGGGTCACTAGCTTGCTGACATGGATACTCTATCGATATAGCACGAGTGACGCAGGGTAGGTCAGATGTCTAGATTCAAATCGTCATTCGATTTTTCAGTTCATGTCTTCCTTCCAAATTTTTTATGACTACATTTCCAGTCATCGAAGGGTTGGGCGACTGGAAGCGCAGATAAAAGGACCGCGCGGCTAAGCAGTCTCAGCCGCTCGACCGCGTGGTGAACAGAAGCAACAGAAGAAGAGGAGAGGAGAGAAAAGGAGACGGAGGAGGAGAAGAGAAGAAGAGGAAAGAAAAGAAAGGAGAGAAGAGAAGAGAAGAGAAGAGGAGAGGAGAGGGAGGAGGGGAGGAGAGGAGAGGAAGAATCGACTCTTGTGAGGTAATTTTTTTGTTATATTTTAAATTTTGTATATGCAGTAGATAGTTTATTTAGTGTTAGTATGAGTACAAAATTGTATGTGTAGACAAAAATAATTCAACTTTGGTATAGAAAATTTAGTTAATGTAGTTTTAGAAAATTAGTAGCCGTAGTAGCCTGTAGTTGTGTAAAATTTAGTGAACATAGTTGTAGAAAATTAGCATCGTTAGCAAATTGGTATGTGTACAAAATTGTAGTTGTAGAAAATTCAGTCAATGTTACGTAGAAATTAATCGTCCATAGAAATTTGTAGTTATTAAAAATTCAGTCAATATTTTTATAAGAATTTCATAATTTGCTTTGTTAAAAATAATAATACATAATATTTATGATTAATTACGAATGAATGTAATGTCGTTAGTACGTTGGAAAAACATGTGTACCATTGTAACTGGTATATAGTCATTTAAATTGATATGCCATGTAAATTGTCGAAACCATAAGGAATTATTTGCAGTACGGGACAGCTCGAGTAACGAGAAAAGAGCGGCATCGATGCGTGGTCTATCAATAGGAAGTTAATGTTATGAGGTTAGTGTAATTGGTTACGACAGGCGAACGATCGGTGAAATGTGAATTACAGTACATCAGTACTTTCGTAGTTCGTGATGCGATTTGACTAGTTGCAAAATTAAAAATATATGCAGGCAGACATCAGCAATGTCGATACCCACTATATTAATAGTGCATTATGGTGTTCGAACCGTTCGTGAATGTCCAAATGGTGTGGATTTGAGTGGTTTTGCGCAAGTCACTCTGGAACTCCCGAACAGCGAGAATGTTCGAATCACAGATGTGATGCATTGGCTTACCCACAGCTTTTCGTTGGACCCCGAGGTGTGTAGCGTCATCATACAAGGGCTTTGGAGCCGGTCTCCCACAAACATCAAATGGGAGTTGAGAACATTGATGCGTACGGTTGCATGGAAGGGTTTGTGCAAGAGTGCCAACGCCGTCGATATGAGTGTGTGATGCTTGTGCAACCATGCTAGTCCGAGGAGGAGCTCACGGAACATCAAGTGTTTCTCGTAGTAGATCGATGAAGAACCATTGGAGAAGTGGTCGCTGCAACACGACACGAACAGCGCAAGGTACGGCATAATGACGACTAATCTTATAGAGGTGTACAATTAGGTTCTCAGGGGCCTTCGTTCTCAGCCCGTCATTGCCATCGTGGAAGGTGTTTTACATAGCACAATCGGCTACTTCAAGGAGAGGCATGTGAATGCCGCAGTTCATACAACCAACCCATGAACATTGTACTCATAAAAAATTATAGCATACATGGAGACGAAGGCACAAAAGGGCCAATTGCACACGGTGCATGTCATGGGCAACAGGGAGCATCGTTTCGACGTGGTACTCTGGGATAGAGCCAAATTTGGGATAGCTCATGCCCTTGTTACCCATGAGGTATGCCTTAGAGATCATATAAATGAACCAAGCTACTCATGCAACAAGCCGAAGCTATTACACATGTCATGCTCTCAAGTCCTCGCTGCATGCGGGACAGTGGGCATGGATCCTTCAAACTTCATGTCGGAGTACTTCTTCATGGAGAGGGTGATGCATGCGTGGTGTGGTGAGCTCAAGGGGTTCAGGGTTGTGGGAAACTATGACATCCTATTGTTATTATTTTCAAAACTGCTGCAATGACAAGATTTTCCAGGCAACACCTGATCTCCGAACTCTGCTTGGCTTTCAACTTCCATCAATGTCCCTGTCCCTACCTAAGGTGAGGTTCCTGAGAGTTCTTCATGTAGAAAAATCAAGCCTAAGGAATTTGTCTATGGCAATTGGTGGCTGCACTCACCTAAGGTGTCTCAGGTTGATATTTTGTAAAGAGGTACGCTCCCTTCTTCAATTGGACA
This sequence comes from Dendrocalamus latiflorus, assembly GCA_017311315.1. Classification (NCBI taxonomy): domain Eukaryota; kingdom Viridiplantae; phylum Streptophyta; class Magnoliopsida; order Poales; family Poaceae; genus Dendrocalamus; species Dendrocalamus latiflorus. The sequence goes on along the minus strand of CM029642.1, from coordinate 19,922,073 downwards.
ACTCCTTTACTTGCAAACTATAGATCTAACTGGCACCGAATTGGACAGGTTAGTACCAAACTCCCTGTGGGCTATCCCTGCTCTAAGGCATGTTTACCTTGGTAGGGCATTTTCTCCACCAAGGATTGTCCAACAGAAAGAGCTCCAGACCTTATCGTTAGATCTTCAATGTGGTGATAGTAAATATTTCCAGAGTGACATGGTGACGTTTTTGGGCCAAATGACTCAACTAACTGCCTTGCTCTTGGACGTCTCACCCATGCCAACGGAGATGATTAAAATATTGGCAAAAAACATGCCTCACCTGGTTGATGTTTATCTTAACCAATTCGATGTGCTTGATAAGTTTCCTGAGAGCCATCTCCTCCCACAAAGTCTACGAAGACTCCTTCTGTTTGCTAATATCATTAAAGAAGACCCGATGCCGATCCTGGAGAAGCTTCCCTGTCTTGTGAAACTGTCCTTGGGTGGCTATGAAGGCCGGATTGTGTCCTACTCCACCCAAGGGTTCCCTCGGCTGGAAGAGTTGTTCCTTTCGCAGTTTTCCAGTGAGGAGTGGAGGATAGAGGACGGGGCAATGCCAAGGCTCTCTGAACTGATAATTCGTAAGTGTAACAAGATGAGTAAGCTCCCCGAGGGGTTGCTGCACCTGCCGTCCCTCAAGGAGCTACGTCTGTGGCACATGGACCATATTGCTGGAGATGACATCACTTGGGAAGAGCTGCAGCGGAAAGGATGCAAGGTTGGTTACTATGTCCCCTCCCCTGCTTGTCATTCTTTCATTTTCTTTTAAGTCTCTCATACAAATATTTGCAGTGCATGGAAACAAGCAGCAATATGCTCAATAAATGACATTTAACTTATTTTTGACTTTCTTTACATTGCTACCTTGTTTGTTTGGCGAATTTACTGGTTGGGTTCATTTTTTTGGGTCATAACTGGGAACATTTTCTTTTGGCGAAATTTGCTCTATGTCATATATCTATCTACTATATACTAATTGGAAGCTCCTCTAGAATTCTTGATCACGTTAATCCTATGAGGTAAAATGGCTAGAAATTTCTACATTAACCAGAAAATTCTTGAAATTCCCATATTACTAAAAAAACATCCTGACCATCTATATATTGGTGTAATATACGGTGTAGATTAGTTATGGATATTACCATGGTTTACCGAAACGCGCACAACTCATGCAGTCAAAGCTATATCGCGATGAAAAAGGTTAATGCATATGTCTCCTAGTCGTCTACATCACGGACTCGTGTCTTCAAACCAAAACCAATCAAAAATGAAAGAGTAATGCACGTCTAGAAAAAAATAAGACAGACGACGAGGACCTAGGAAGCTTCACGCATCTAGGCAAGACAATGCCAACCCTGCCTAGCAGCATCTTCCCTTCCAACTAACGCTATTTAATTTTGGAAATTCAACAGAAGTTAAACAAATCCTAAATTCCTAATAGTTCACATGAGCATATTGATCTCCCCACACCACAGTACGCTCAAATTAAAAAAGAAAACATTTGCCCATCTATTCATTTTTTGACAGGTATAATCTTGAGCTTAACTAACATGTTACGTCTAATGTCCTCATATAGAAAGACATACTTTATCGGACATGAAAAAATGGTGCAACGCACAACCAAATCATAACTCGGAAAGAAGACATGGCCAAACAAAACCATAATTACCAAAAACATAATACGCATGGAGGAGAGGAAAAAATGATGCCACACACAGCCTCCACAAATTTATAAGATCGATGGGCTCTGAATTCTTGATGCAGCTGGATTTGGTGCTCGTTATATAACTTGCATGTATGTATGGCACGAAGTATATACTATCGGATATCGATTCCTCCCCATAATTTTGGGAGAGATAAAAGCTAGAAATTCCCATATTAATCCATAAGAAGAAAAATAGCTATAGGAATCATCCATCTATAAACAAATATCTGCTCAAATCAACATCAAGTGACAGAATGCACGTGTGTACAAACTACTACATTAGCAAGTAGAAAGTAGGCTGTCCCCGAGGTCACTAAAACAATTTTGCAGATTAACACGAGATAGTTCAGATACAAAGCTCATCATAATGTTAAAGATAAATTTCGAATTAAAGGTGAATCTAGTATTAAACTATATTTGGAAACAGAGTTAAGCCAAATTCAGAATTAATTAGAAATTAAGTTAATTAGAAATTAAATTTAATCGAGTATCTCCGGTGCATTTGCGTGTTGAATGTTAAAGATAAATTTCGAATTAAAGGTGAATCCAGGATTAAACTATATTTGGAAACAAAGTTAAGTCAAATTCAGAGTTACTTATAATAAACATAAATTCAGAATGAAAGTATAATTTGGTGTTATATAACTTCATATTTGGAACTTAAAGTATATCCAAATAAGTTAATTAGAAATTAAATTTAATGTAAAATAAAAATATATATTGGATTTACATAAAAATTATATGTGTTTTGTAAAATTACTAGTGCGCAATCAGTTGATGCAGCAAGTCAACTTTAAAAATTCAAAAAAATATTCTCCATGTACTTCTCAAATTACTTATGTATAAAATTTTAATTTCAATTTCACTCGGAGTCAAGAGTAACAAAAATGAGAAAATTCTCACAAATGATTAAAAAAAAAGGAAAGGGCAAAAAAGGAAAAGAATGACAAAATGAAGTCTGAAGTTGAAATTTTAAAGGGCTTTACAATACTCCATACACTACATCATCAATTTTTTTTCAGAATTTTTCATATTGATTTGATGCTTCAACCAATGATGGGTTGCATGATTACACCCTAAGGTGGTTGCACTTAATGGGTTGTATGTAGCTGATCTAACGTACATGTTCGATACAAATAAGAATCTAGGGATGACATGTCATTTTTAAAGTATAACTCTGAATTGAAGTCGCATAGGCAAGACTTAAAGAATAAATTTGGAATATATATATATATATATATATATATATATATATATATATATATATATATATATATATATATATATATATATATATATATATATATACAGAGAGAGAGAGAGAGAGAGAGAGAGAGATTCAGAGTATATATTAATGTTGGAATAAATACCGAAACAAAGCTTAATTTTTCACTAAAATTATAAAATCAGTATATTTCCATTTAAAAAATCAATATAGAAAACTTTCAAAGTTGTCTACTGAAATTCTATACATAAATATACAATAGTTCCATATTAACAGTAAATTAGAATTTCTATGTTTTCCAATATTCTATTTTACTCATGCATTCAATTTGTATTTCCATGTTTTCATGTTCCTATAGATTTTTTTGTTACTGCATTCCAAACATGTCACATCAAAGTAAGGCAATCAAAACACTATTTTACTAACATATAATGATTTTTAGACTTTAAAAAGAAAAAATACGCATATTCTAATGATGTGTTTGGTTGGTGGAATGGGGAGGAATAGGATGGGATGATTCCAGTTTTTTGGGTTGGGATGGAATGGGATGGTTCCGTCCATGTGTTTGGTTCATAGTATGGGATGGTTCTATTTTTTGTTTGGTTAGTGGGATGGAGAAGAATGGAACCGTTCCGTCTCTTGTTTGGTTGGTGGGATGGGGATGAAAAGTAGGATATGCTAACCTGCTTGGTGAGGTTACCCCTTTGACATACTTGGTGAGGTTCTAAAGTAGGATATGCACATTTATTAGAACTTTTTTCCCCTTGACATAATTTTGTTTAACTAGCACGTGATAGCACATTTAGAACTGAAATAAAGTGCATATAAATAGGTCCATTTCGTAGATAACAACTCATAGAGTTTGCATCACATTAATCAATTCATACATTACAACACTTAGCAATCCTAATTAACCCCTTAACAGTACACAAAAGGTCCTTAACAGTACAAAATACTACATAGTAGGATAATTGTTCCAGTACACAAAAGTCTTCAAGGTGAAATGCTTCTAATCCCAACTTCAAGGAAAATGCTTGGTAACATACCTAGTAACCCAAACCAACTTTCTTGTCAAGCTTTGATCCATGAATGCCTTGGCAAGCCCAACATTCTCACACAAATAAGCATAATAATGAGAGAGATGTGCCTCATCAAAACCAGGTACAGATGCAAGACTATCCCAAAGACCAGCTGGGATAGTTGACTTAGAAGAGGTGCCCACCCTCTCTATAGCACTAGCTATCCTCTCAAGACCCAAAGTAATTGTTGGTAGCAACATATCTTCATCAACAGATGCTGGGGCTGACACTCTAGCCCTTTTACGGGGTGGTTTGGTACCTGAGGACTCACCAACACTTGCATCTGCTGCCCCATTGTTCCCAATGTTAACTTCAGTTGGAGATGCCCCATCGTCAACATCAATTGGGTCATCTACAATGTCTGTAAAGCCTTAACATTTTTTGGCAAGTTGAGTCATCTCTATAAATTTTCTTATTTAGATAATCAATTCTTGCTCTATCTCTTTCTTCCATTGGACCATAGGTAATACGTGTTCTTCTTTTCATTAATCTAGATTTGACATACAAAGCCACCATAGCAATAGCCACGAAAGCAGCACAATTGATAACATCACAATGTAACATATTTCTCATATTTCACACATTCCACAGATTCCAAACACTGCACATATTTCTCATATATATTTCTCACAGATTCCAAACCATACCTTCAGGCTTCAGTGGAGCTTCCGCCGGCCTCAGTCGCAGGCCTCCCTGGCCGCCGCCCGCGCCGGCCTCAAGCGCCACCGGCCGCGCCTGGCCTCCCGCGCCCGACCTCCCGCGATGCCGCCCGCCGCCCGACCTCCTGCGCCACCGCCCGTCGCCCGACCCCCCGCGACGCCGCCCGACCTCGTGCGCCGCCGCCCGTCGCCCGACCTCCCGCGACGCCGCCCGCCGCCCGACCTCCCGCGACGCCGCCCGCCGCCCGACCTCCCGCGACGCCGCCCGCCGCCCAACCTCCCGTGCCGCCGCTCGCGCGGGCCTCCGCGCAGCCGCTCGCGCGGGTCCCCGCCCGGATCTGGATCTGGAGTAGGGAGGGGGAGAGAGAGGGGTGAGAGCACGGGAGAATGGGAGAGGGTGACAGAACGCCCGTGATTTTCCTGTGGGATGGAGTCGTCCGGGATTTTTTGTGGAATGGGATGATACCGAATTTTTGAGGAATATTCCTTTGGGAGGGACCATTTGCTTCCATTCCATTCTCCCCCATACCACAAACCAAACAGCTGGATGACCTCAAAATTGGAACGGGACCATTCCATCCCTGGGTCATCCTAGCATCCAAACACACCCTAATTTGCTTGCACGTGCAGGCACATGGGTTGAAGACTAGTTGGCCAAATCTAGAATTTAAAACTACCTTATTGTGAAAACGCTCTTGACCAGTACAAAATGACTATGCTACCCTCAGTGGTACAATTCATGAAAGGGAAATGCAATAGGATAGTGGAGGGAATGGTTGGTGCCAAAAAATTTAGTTGGCCAGCAGATTGGTCGGAAACTTGGAAAGGTTGGCACAAAAAAAAAACTAGATAACAAACTGCAATCATCACTTGATTAGTAGCGCATAACCTTCAATAAACATGCCTTAGACATAACAAAAATACTCCAAAGTACGTACATCTCAAGTAGTACATCATCTAACTTAACATACACGTTTGTGGTTTGTAATTTGACGTCACAAAATACTCCAAGGTTCCTGACTTTACAAAGTAGATCACATTGTCTGATTTAACAGCACATAACACATAAATTCAAGCAGTTGCTGGTGGTTGGACAGATTTCTTAGTAACTCTAGGTGGCTTCCAGGGCTGAATGATAGATGCAGCTGTTGATGGTGTGGCTGCACTGTTGCTTGGCGTGGCTCCATTTGTACGAATCTTGAGCATCAGTATATGAAACACTAAGCAGTTCAAAGTTTATCCGTTGACCACATTTCCGAGTAGTACAACATAAATAATCAAAACATTTCAACATTTTCAACATGCATGTGCTGGAGGCTTGGAGTTGGGAGGTTTTGCCTCAGAATCTGATGAAAGTGAGTTGGAGAGTAGGAGAGAGGAGTGAGAGAGACAGCCAGGGGCATTTACCATCATTTTGACGTGGTTTTGTTATGGTTGGCCAACGGAGTGTAGTGGCATTTGGAGAAGAAAACTCACAAAACAGTGGCATATTCACATTAAGGCAGTTTTGGATGGCATTTTTAGAATTCTAGGTTTGAGTGACCGATGGCATACAACAAATTTCCCTATCAATTCCATAACTTGGTGCTATTCTCTTGTATGCTTTACGCAGGTGACAAGGACATGGTAATCCTCTGGTTGTGGCTCAACCTTGATGCATGCACGAGTCTAAGATTTCTGCAGGATATGTGTCAGGGACTCGCGATTATCCTGCTTGCATGCATTTGTCTTCCTTTGTAAAGTATGGTTTGCTTTTTTAAATCGAGTATCTCCGGTGTGTTTGCGTGTTGGCCATTAATTATACTGCATTCTTTTTGCTTTTATGTAATAATAATGAGCATGAAGCGTAGAACCTGTGCTTCATGGTAATACTGTCAGTATTTCGTGTACATTGAGATTTCCAAATACAAACATTTCTGTTGTTAACCTCTGTATTAATTACATATATAATCTCTTTGCATGATTTTTGGTTGAAAAATAACTAGTTTGTCATCACCGAAATAGTTATGTAATTATGTTACGTATGTGTAGGACCGAAATGGCGACAGAGGGGGGGTGAATGTCGCTCTCTTCAAAAATCGCCCCCCGAGAATCAAACACTGATCTTACAAAAAGATGCAAAACAAAGCTCCTCACAGAAAATAAAAATAATTCTGCTGAAATTTGGAACGCAAGATACACTGAAAAATTCAGCATAAACCAGAGACCAGCCAGTAAAAATTTCAACTGAAAATACCGCTGTTTGATCTGCAAGCAAAATTGTTGAAGATCAACACAAAAGAAAAAGAAATGCAACTAAAGCATACTTGCATTGCTTGGCGAGAGGAAATGACTCAACCAAAAAAAAATTTTTAGCTCACATGCAGTTCGGCCAATCAGCAAGAGCTCAACTACAGGAAAAGAACTGCTGGCCGACAGGAAAGCAAAAGATAAAATTAAACTGCAAGGCTGCCCCTAGCCGAAGACTGAAAAGGGAGTACTGCTGAGAAGCTTTACTACCAAGAAGGACTTCCAAAGGTAGCCGAGCACATTTAATGGAATAAACATCAGTTGGCCGAATGAACATGAAGCATGTACAGCAAGGAGCCGAACTCAAGCATTGTGTGCGGCTGCTTCCTGTTCATTTAACTCCCTTCCCAAACAAAAGACAAGACAATAAAAGGAATTTGCACAGGAGGAAACTAAACAGTTTGGCCAAGAAATGAAAGCTTGATATGAACTAGATACTCTTCGGTCATCAGGAGTATACTATTCAGCCATGAGCAGAATTCATCTTCTCGGCCAAGGAAGCAAACAGAACACAGAACAAATCAAACGGAAGGAAAGAAAATCACAGAGAGAGCATCTCAAGAACAAACATTCTCATATTGAAATAGAGGAAGAGAGATGACACGATTACATATGAGGGATTTTTCAGCTCATCTCTAAAAATTCTATCCTCTCATTTCATGCTCATTTCATTGCATGGAGAGAAATAAAACCCTAACTTTAACACCTACTCTCTCAAAATTTCAGCACACATCTCCCTCTCTATTTATAGCCTCCACTAATGGGTTTGCCCCATGCTTTACCCATTAGGTCTTCAACAACTCGGCGCTTTATCCAAACCCGCTTCCTTTTGTGCCGCTTTGCGTTTTTACCGAAACGCCCCTCGCGCACCTTCCAGGAAGCTTCCTCATCCCTTGCCTCGCAAGCCACGCAGCTTCGCCGTCTTCGGCACACTTCGACCGTTCTGATCTCAGCGCCACCTGCGCCTAGTCCGGTCCATCGTGCCTCGCCACGACTCCACCTCGAGTCCACGTCGTCTTCGACACATCCCGACCGTTCTGACCTCAGCGCCACCTGCGCCTAGTCCGGTCCTCCGTGTCTCGCCACGACTCCACTCGATGTCCTGCAGCCACACAGACAAGAAACACGTCAAATAGCACCGCTCGACACATGAAAGCGTAAATAGCATAAGCACATCATATGACGAAGTCTAAACCTGTCGAAATATCGAAATATGCAACCTAATCCCATACGACCAGGAATGACCAAGTCCGACCGAGCCCGATTGCACCACGCAACGACTCGACTCCGAACCACTCAAACCAAGCTCGACTTATCTAAACCACGGTCAAATACTCATCATATACATGTGGTCACCTCCACATGGTTCATCAATCTCCCCCTTGATGAGTATATTGACAAACCCACGAAAAAGCGTAAAGTTGAGTTTGAGTTTGAAGAATCCAACATGGTCCAAAAGAAGGAAAATGAAGCTAATGACCATGTTGACAGAAGGAACACTAGAGCAACAACTGAAAGAGCAAATTGATCTCCAAAGCTCTAAACTGTTCCCAACAGACTCTTTCTTCTCTATTCTCCCCCTTTTGGCAATAAACACATCAAGATGCAATAGAGAGAATATGACATGTCAATGGATGAATATGGCTGAAGTTTGTTTATTTTAAGCATTTAGAGCCATGAGAATTATCCATATTGACCATAATGAGATACATCAAGCCATAACTCTCTAGAAAGCTATCTAGATCAAGACATGACATGTATAAGCTAGCTAGAACACATAGATGACAATCTGAAATATAGTGCATTAAGTGAGAATGTCAAGTCATCAAGAGGTAAAGTCTAACTAGAGATACCCAAGGATGATGCCGGCCATGTCAAGTAAGCTAAGCGGAACCAAGAAGCTAATATTGAGACCAACTAGAGTGCTATGCTCAAGAATGAAACATTGGCGCAAGTACTTGGTTCTTTTTGTAGCTTAAGCAAATTGAGCACATAAGACATTGTCTTTTTAAAGCTCATGGTCGTTTCTAACCCAAATTTTGTTTATGTGCTAGATCTCAAGCCTTATGCGACTACTCCAAGCAATAAGCTTAAGAAGATAGTCTAGGTCATCCAAAACTCCCCCTGAGTTCATGCCTAGTGCAATGGCAAGCCGTCTCATGAGAAAGAATTGGTGAAATCAGTTTTTTCGCACAAGAGAGATCCTTTTTTTTTGTTAAACATATTGTACTACCTCATGCTACATCAAGAGACTAAAATAGCTCAATCTAAGGCTCAATAAAAGATTCAACGCTCAGCTAAGCCTAGTTGACATGGCATGAATCATAAAGAGATAACTCCAGAAAGACTAAACTCAAATGCTAGCATGACAAGTTTTACTTCAAGTTGGGCAATTTTAATTAACTTATCATGGTAAAAGCTAGTCTACACATATGAAGTCATGATCAATCTAGCATATAAAGCACAAATCATGGCAAGGTGTAAAGCAGTGTAAACATGTCATAACAGGATAATAATCAAGGCTCAATGTAGTTATATTACAATGTGAAATGCTAAAATGCAGAAAAATTCAGCTCCCCCTCAACATGACATGCAACTTTCAGTTCAAGTTGAGTTAAGTCACAATTAAGCTCCAGAAGCTCCCAAATGAACTCTCCCTGAACCAAAGCAATAAATCGAGAAGCTGGCAAATGAAACCAAAACAGGCAGTCCTTAAAGCATAGATAAGATATAGAGACAACTATGGCTCAGACTGACTCTCATCTACCCCATATGACTCCAGGACAATCGGCTAACAGTAAATCACACACTAGAGAGCAAACACGTACCCTGTCTACCCGAGGGTGGCCCAATCCTCGCTAGAACCTACAAGAAGTGAGTGAGCTCGACCTAGTGAGATAAGAAGCAGCTAATCCTGGAAGCACAAGATAAGAGTTAGAAGTCTAAGCATCTCGGCAAGAGAAGCACTCTAACCTATGCTGGAAGGACTAAACCCAAATGCACCCCAAGTGCAATGCAACAGAAATGAGACAGAAGCATAATCAATAGTAAAGCAGTAAAGCCCAAAGCTCCCCCTCACTACAATCCGTAAGGACACACCACCCCAAGCTCTCCCCGCAGAGCTGAAAACCTCGAACTATCCAAAGGCTTGGTGAAGATGTCAGCCAACTGGTGGTCACTCTCCACAAACTGGAGCACTATATCACCCTTCTCTACATGATCTCTAAGGAAGTGGTATCGGATATCAATGTGCTTGGTCCGAGAGTGTTGCACTGGGTTTTTAGCAATGTTAATCGCAGAAGTGTTATCACAGAAGAGTGGAACACTATTTATGACCAACCCAAAGTCCCGCAGGGTCGAAACCATCCAAAGTACCTGGCTGCAGCAACTGGCAGCAGCAACGTACTCGGCCTCTGCAGTGGACTGTGCAACACCAGACTGCTTCCTCGAAGACCAGGAAACGAGAGAAGTGCCAATAAATTGGCAGGTGCCAGAGGTGCTCTTCCTATCTATCCTACAGCCGGCAAAGTCTGCATCTGAGAAGGCTCTCAAGGAAAGACAGGATGAGGAAGAGTACCAGATACCATAGTCAATGGTAGCTCGAAGGTACCGAAAGATGCGCTTCACCGCCTGGCGGTGAGATACGCGAGGAGAAGCCTGAAAACGAGCACACAGACACACTGAGAAGTGTATGTCTGGTCTCGAGGCAGTGAGGTAAAGAAGGGAGCCGATCATACTTCTGTACTCCTTCTGATCGACTGGCTCGCCATCCTCATCTGGGTCGAGTGAAGCTGAGGTAGCCATCGGAGTGGACACCGGCTTACCATCACTCATATCGAAGCGCTTCAGGAGGTCTCGAGTGTACTTGCCTTGATGCAAGAAGGTACCCTCCCGAGTCTGCTTGATTTGGAAGCCAAGGAAGAAGCTTAACTCGCCCATCATGCTCATCTCAAACTCCGAGCTCATGACATCGGAAAACTGGGAAACAAGAGCATGCGAGGAGCCGCCAAAAATGATGTCATCGACATAGATCTGGACGAGCAGCAGGTCAGTGCCATGACGGCGGATGAACAAGGTCTTGTCTACTTTACCCATATCAAACCCATGACTCAACAAGTAGGACTTAAGCCTGTCATACCAAGCTCTGGGGGCCTGCTTAAGTCCATACAACGCTTTGGAAAGCTTGAAGACATGGTGTGGGTATTTGGGGTTCTCGAAACCTGGAGGCTGTCTGACGTAAACTTCTTCCTCAATGACTCCATTAAGGAAGGCACTCTTGACGTCCATCTGGTACAGTTTGAAACCCTTAGAAGCTGCAAAGGCAAGCAGAATTCTAATGGCCTCAAGTCGAGCTACAGGGGCAAAGGTCTCCTCGAAGTCTAGACCCTCAACCTGGGAAAACCCCTGAGCTACTAGTCTAGCCTTGTTTCGAATAACCACTCCATCCTCGCTCTGCTTGTTCTTGAACACCCACTTAGTCCCAATAATATTGTGACCTCGCGGGGGCTCGACAAGCGACCAGACCTTGTTTCTCTCGAAATTCTCTAATTCCTCATGCATGGCATTGACCCAAGACTCATCGGAAAGAGCATGAGAAACATCCTTGGGCTCAAAGGAGGCAATGAAAGCAGAATGGAGACAGAATTGAGATAAGCCAGATTTTGAGCGGGTAACACGCTCGAACAGGTCTCCAATCATCTGCTCTGAAGGATGCCTTTTCTGGATATGTCGGGGAGGTCCAGGATGAGGTGAAGAAGTGGCCTCTACCTCGTGAGCTGACGAGGTAGGAACAGAGCCACTAGCTCCAGAGGAAGCAGAAGGCATGGGCTGGTCACCTGGAGGTGCGGTGGAAGAAGGCACCTCAAGGGGTGGATAAGGGACTGGATCGGGTAGGCAACCCTCATCTCCATCGTCCTCGTCATCCACGAAGATGGTCTCGGACTGCTCTAAAGAACCTGAGATATCAGGCCTAGTCCCCGGACTGGCCTCGTCAAAGGTCACCTCACAGGTCTCTACCAATTTACTAGACTCGCAGTTCCAGACCCTATAAGCCCGCGAAGAAGACGAGTAACCTAGAAAGATACCATCACAAGAACGTGACTCGAACTTGTCTAGGTTCCCGGACTTCAGAATAAAGCACTTGCAACCAAAAACACGAAAGTGGGAGACGCTGGGCTTTCGCCCGTATCTCAACTCATAAGAAGTGCGGTGCAAGTGTGCCCTCAGAAATACTCGATTTGAGACATGGCATGCGGTGGCTATCGCCTCAGCCCAGAACTTCCGCGGTGTAGAGTACTCATCGAGCATTGTCCTGGCCATCTCGACCAAGGTACGGTTCTTCCTCTCCACAACGCCATTTTGTTGTGGGACGTGCGGAGAAGAGAACTGGTGCTCTACACCTGTCTCACCACAGAAACTCTCGAAGTAGGAATTCTTGAACTCCGTGCCATTGTCACTGCGGATCGCTCGTAAGGCACCCGGGAGCTCAACAGAAAGCCTACCGAAAAGACCTCGGAAATGTGAAAACGTCTCATCCTTCGAGACTAAGAAAAACACCCAAGAAAACCTTGAGAAGTCATCGACCACAACAAGAACATACCACTTCCCACCTGCTGACTGCACTCGAGCTGGTCCAACTGTGTCCATGTGGAGCAGCTGTCCCGGTGCATCGGTCATAGTAACTGTGACCGGAGGATGAGAAGCGGCAACCATCTTGCCGTGTCGGCATGGAGCGCAAACAAGATCTTTGACCATCTTGAGTTTCGGCAGACCACGAATGAGATCGTGACTGCTAACTCTAGACAAATGGTCAAAGCCTATATGACCAAGTCTCCTATGCCAGAAAGAGAGGTCGCGGGACTCAGAAGCAACTAAACACCTGAGAGGATCACCAGAAGACTCAGAAAAAACAGCACGAAAGATCCTCCCAAAACGAGAAATCCCGCAAACTAGACTACCCGAAGAGTCAAGAATTTTGCAATTGTTTTTCTTAAAGCTCACTTCGAAACCGTCATCGGTAAGCTGAGAAACGGAGAGCAAATTATACTGCAGCTTACTAACCAAGGCAACATCCTTAAGAATAAAAGAAGCATTAACGCGCACAGTACCTTTGGCGATGACGCGCCCAGACGAAGCATCTCCAAAGGTGATCGTCTCATCACCTGGAGCACGGGCTAGGGAGGAGAACCAACGGGAGTCTCCGGTCATATGACGAGAACAACCGGAGTCTACAAGCCAAACCTTCTCCTTCCCTACCCGGCGAACCTGAGTCAAACAGAGAGTAAAGTCTCAGTACTGGGGTAAATCAGGAGTGATTTTGGCACCCAATACTGAACAGCACGTCGAGCAGATGAAGTCGTCAAGCACGACTGACCTCTATCTACCCTACGCTCTCTGTGACTCAAAGAAGCAGAAGGTCTGTGAGCAGACCTGAAGCTGTTGCGGGGTCCGACTGCTACGGGAGAGCGAGTCGGAACACCGGCAACACGCTGATCACGCCGTGGGTAACTGTCTCGACGGGGGAAACGAGATGTACCCTCAGGACGGCGGAAGTCACGACCTGGAGCAGCATGAGGACGAAAACCAGAAGACTCAGAAAAACCAAGTCCTCGATGCTGCCCAAACACGTCAGAAGCAAACCTGGATCTCGTGCTAGTCTTAGGTGCACTCAGGATCTGGGGCTGACCCTGAATACGCCTAAGTGCCTCTGCACAGTCTCTTCGCGCAATCCTGGCGCGCCTGAAGCATCTCTCGATCGAGTGCCCATCCTTCTGACAGAAGGTGCAGTGGTACTTCACCTTCTGAGAGGTGGAAGTAGCACGAAGAGGCTTCGCCTTCTGAGAGGTCGAAGCAACAGGTGGAATCACCTTGCTGTCAGAGATCCCTTGGACAAAGCCCGCTGATTTGAATTTCACCTCGTCAGATCTGGGCTCAACCTCGATCACACCTCCTAAGATGGGTCGGAGAATAGCAGGTGGATGCTTCCTCATATCCTCATAGAAATCATATCCTAGACCTTGATTGAACTTACAAATCTTGGATTGGTCTAGAATAAGATTAAGCTTCTTTTTGCCGCCTACAAATCTCTCGAGAGTGTTCATAAGGTACTGACACTCCCGAAAGAGAGAGGTGCAAGAAGAGCAGGGGGAAGAGGGAACAGCAGGAGGTAAGGAAGCAGATGAAGAACCAATAGCAGAGGAACGAATGGCTTGTGCACGCACAACCGACTCAGAATGGACAGTCCTACTGCTAGCAGATTGGCTCACGTCACTAAGCGTCTCTACCTTACCTTGGGGCTTCTCCCCCTCCTCAGCAATCACATCACAAGAAGTTGATGACTTCTCTAATAAGTCCTTAGTTAGCTTCACACATTTATCATTCAAAGCAACGAGTTCAAGTTTTAGTTTGTCACAACTAATGCATGGTGAGCTAACAGGATCCTTAGTCGCAAACTGAGCCATTTTCTTGTTGTTGTCAATCAGTTCTTGAAACTGTTTTGAGACAGCTTCAAGTTCAGCAGTTAACTTGGGACAGTTCAAACATGAATCAATAGGCTCAAGTAAAGAAGCATGCAACTCAGCAATTTTGTGATCTGCCCGTTTTAGGTTCATCTTTAAATTATTGCAATTTTCACAAGAATCGGGCAGATCAAGGAGCATGGCATAAGGTCCTCTAGCAGCAATGTCCTTAACCTCACATGAGGTGGGAGAAGTAGTCTCATCAGTAGTAAGTAGGGTAACAGCCATCCTACTCAACTCTAACTCAGCAAGCAGACTAACATTCTCCACCTTAAGCACATCAAGCTCAGAAGACAAACTATCATGAGAGGTCCTTAGTTTCTCCATGTCTCCAAGCAAAGCAGGGCATGTATCACAATCGTCACGGGAGGGAGCAGATATAAGTAAAGTAAGCTCCCGTGACAGTTTCTCTACTTCCTTCTCCAACTCGCTACATCTAGCTCTAGATCTAGCATGAAATCCTCCTAACTTAAGGAAAGCTTCATTAAGTTGGTCATAGGAGGGACATACCTCGTCCGAGTCGGAGTACAGCTCGCTGTCGCTGAGTTCGCCCTCGAGGGCCATGAAGCACATGCCGGAGAAGTCGTCGCCGCCATCCTTGGGCTCTTGGTCACCCGTCCCGTCGTCGTCGCTCCATCCCTCCACCTCGCTGAGGTCGAGGTCGTCGAACGCGGTGAGGACGCGGTGGAAGAGCTTCTTGGCCTTCCCGAAGTTGCGGAACTTCTTCTTTCCCGGCGTCGGAGCTGGAGGCTTCTTGTTGCGGTTCTTGTCGGTGTAGTCGATCTTGCTCGAACCGCCGTAGTCGTTCTTGCCCTTCTCCAGCTTGGGGCAGTTTGCTCGGATGTGGTTGGGGCCACCACACTCGAAGCAAATCACGGGTCCTCCCCTCTTTCTGTCTCTCCTACCCTTGTAGGCATGGGAAAACCTTCGGGCTAGGAGGGCCAGCTGATCATCCGCAAGCTGCTCTAACTGATCATCAGTTATGTCACAGAGAGCAGCGAGGGAGAAACCGCAAGAAGAATCAGAAGAAAGCCCGGAAGAAGAAATGGGATTGGTGACCAAAGCCATCGACTGTGACTTCGACCGACGAGAGACAACGTCAATCTCGTGAGTCTTGAGGCGCGAGTACAGCGCGTCAAGAGTCAGGGTCGAGAGGTCTGTCGTGTCTTTGATGGTGGTCACTTTCATCTCCCAAACACGCAGATCGAGTGCCGCGAGCATCTGACGAGCGTTGTCCGAGTCGGGGTATGTGAGACCGACCGCTCGGAGGTTGCTCAAGATTTTGTGAAATCGCGAAAAACACTCGTCCAGGGACTCACCAGCAAGCATCTCGAATTTGTTGTATTCGCGCTTGAACTGGTCCTGTCGAACCGTCTTGATCTGGGTGGTGCCCTCATGGTATGCGTCGAGGGTCACCCAGATGTCGTAGGCGGACGACAGGTGAGATATGCGGTCAAACTCGCTACGGCTCAAACCCTGGATGATGATGTTCCTTGCCTTTGCATTTGCCTCAACATCAGCCATGTTCCCGGCATTGATGTTCTCATCGGCAGGAACAACAAACTGGACCTTGACCTTGCGCCAGATGGCATACCCCTGAGCCTGGATGTATGTTTCCATTCGGCTCTTCCAGAAGGGGTAATCGATGCCATCGAAAACGGGCGGCTTGGTCGAGTACTTGTCCGTCGCCATGGCTCTTGAGACCGGTTAAGATCTATTGATTAGAGCTAACCGGCTCTGATACCAATTGTAGGACCGAAATGGCGACAGAGGGGGGGTGAATGTCGCTCTCTTCAAAAATCGCCCCCCGAGAATCAAACACTGATCTTACAAAAAGATGCAAAACAAAGCTCCTCACAGAAAATAAAAATAATTCTGCTGAAATTTGGAACGCAAGATACACTGAAAAATTCAGCATAAACCAGAGACCAGCCAGTAAAAATTTCAACTGAAAATACCGCTGTTTGATCTGCAAGCAAAATTGTTGAAGATCAACACAAAAGAAAAAGAAATGCAACTAAAGCATACTTGCATTGCTTGGCGAGAGGAAATGACTCAACCAAAAAAAAATTTTTAGCTCACATGCAGTTCGGCCAATCAGCAAGAGCTCAACTACAGGAAAAGAACTGCTGGCCGACAGGAAAGCAAAAGATAAAATTAAACTGCAAGGCTGCCCCTAGCCGAAGACTGAAAAGGGAGTACTGCTGAGAAGCTTTACTACCAAGAAGGACTTCCAAAGGTAGCCGAGCACATTTAATGGAATAAACATCAGTTGGCCGAATGAACATGAAGCATGTACAGCAAGGAGCCGAACTCAAGCATTGTGTGCGGCTGCTTCCTGTTCATTTAACTCCCTTCCCAAACAAAAGACAAGACAATAAAAGGAATTTGCACAGGAGGAAACTAAACAGTTTGGCCAAGAAATGAAAGCTTGATATGAACTAGATACTCTTCGGTCATCAGGAGTATACTATTCAGCCATGAGCAGAATTCATCTTCTCGGCCAAGGAAGCAAACAGAACACAGAACAAATCAAACGGAAGGAAAGAAAATCACAGAGAGAGCATCTCAAGAACAAACATTCTCATATTGAAATAGAGGAAGAGAGATGACACGATTACATATGAGGGATTTTTCAGCTCATCTCTAAAAATTCTATCCTCTCATTTCATGCTCATTTCATTGCATGGAGAGAAATAAAACCCTAACTTTAACACCTACTCTCTCAAAATTTCAGCACACATCTCCCTCTCTATTTATAGCCTCCACTAATGGGTTTGCCCCATGCTTTACCCATTAGGTCTTCAACAACTCGGCGCTTTATCCAAACCCGCTTCCTTTTGTGCCGCTTTGCGTTTTTACCGAAACGCCCCTCGCGCACCTTCCAGGAAGCTTCCTCATCCCTTGCCTCGCAAGCCACGCAGCTTCGCCGTCTTCGGCACACTTCGACCGTTCTGATCTCAGCGCCACCTGCGCCTAGTCCGGTCCATCGTGCCTCGCCACGACTCCACCTCGAGTCCACGTCGTCTTCGACACATCCCGACCGTTCTGACCTCAGCGCCACCTGCGCCTAGTCCGGTCCTCCGTGTCTCGCCACGACTCCACTCGATGTCCTGCAGCCACACAGACAAGAAACACGTCAAATAGCACCGCTCGACACATGAAAGCGTAAATAGCATAAGCACATCATATGACGAAGTCTAAACCTGTCGAAATATCGAAATATGCAACCTAATCCCATACGACCAGGAATGACCAAGTCCGACCGAGCCCGATTGCACCACGCAACGACTCGACTCCGAACCACTCAAACCAAGCTCGACTTATCTAAACCACGGTCAAATACTCATCATATACATGTGGTCACCTCCACATGGTTCATCAGTATGAACCAAAGGGATTGCTGTTGCCGTTAGAGACCAGTAATCCCATTCCCATATCATCCTTTGCCATAGAGATCGCCCTAAGAACAAGCTATCTTACTGTGACTACAGCTGATTGCAACAAGGCAACACAAATGTCCAATAAGTACGGGAGGTGCTTCTCTGCATCACTACTTTAAAGTTGCACAAATATTAAAGCATAAATAAATAGTGAGGTGGATGATAATTACTTACCTCTTCCCTTGATTTAAAATTTGTACAAGTTGTGTTGAGGGGATGATGCATGAAAGCATTACTTACCTCTCCGACGAAAGTACTTTACCAAGAGCTGCCTGCAGAGCCCATTCAAAAAAAAAAAAAAAAAGCTGCCTGCGGAGGAAAGGGTGCGACGTCAGTAACTAGGTTTGCCCCATCCTTTTGTGTTGTTTTAGAAATCCTTGTACACACTAGAAGAAACTGGGCGCAACTATTTGGAGGTGTCAAAAGGATCATTAGTTTCTTCTTTAAAAAATGGTTATATGTTTTCTTCTTTGAATTAAACACATGCTCCACTTATAAACAATGCAGTTCCTTACTTTTTTTTTCTTCTTTTGCATGTAAATCTGTTTTTTTTACTTTGCTATATTAGTATAATATATGTACTGTAGCAGCCTCTCCTACTGTTTTCATAAAAAAACAGTGAACTCGAAATTTTTTGTTGTCCTACATTGATATCTCTTTCAACCTTTGAATACCCTTCACACTTTGTTCAGTTATGAAACTTTCAGTCGGCTGGCACATGGCTCTACACTACTGCAATGTTTTCATTTTTCAATTTATATCTTAGAATTTATAGTTTATAGTTTTTGAACAAATAAATGGAACGGATTCTTTGCTTTTTTTTTTGAAGTAGCTTATCAAAATAGTTTTTTTATAATAGTTTATCGGTATTTAGTTTATTCACACAATCGCTTGCATTAGGGGGCAAAATGTAACTCAAGAGGATCAGAGTTATATTGCGGCCCATGAAGTGCAGCGCGATGTGGTTGTCGCATGTTGCCACTGCTCGACCCATCTTCCTATTTGGGCCTTTGAAGACCATGCTGTCGTCATTTGGTCTCGCATTCTTATTTCAGTTTAACGAAGTACCAGTGTACCACTTGCTGCTCAGG
Source organism: Dendrocalamus latiflorus (assembly GCA_017311315.1). Lineage (NCBI taxonomy): Eukaryota > Viridiplantae > Streptophyta > Magnoliopsida > Poales > Poaceae > Dendrocalamus > Dendrocalamus latiflorus. The sequence continues at coordinate 19,903,041 of CM029642.1, read as the reverse complement.
AGTAACGCATTTGATCCAGTACTTCATGCAAAAGATTTTGCAGTTTGCTTCCCCTGGAAATAATTTTTATTAAATATCAGTCGGCAGCTACAACGAGGCAGAATCACGTTACTTCTGTGCTTCAAGTTCAAGATATATCTATCTTGGTTCAAGGATCCATGATAAATTTTCAATTGGCATCCAGGTTTTTTTTTTGCTCACCTCTATGGCTCTATTACCAACAACATTCATTGTTGGCATTTGGCAGTCTAACAAGATTGACAGAGAGCTTCCACACCTTACCTCCCACAGAGAGCTTGGTCGAGAGAGGCCAAAGTTATGGCCGAAACCGCTGTTTCTACCTGGTCAGTAGGATTGGCAATCTTGCCGTCCAGGAGACATCGCTGCTATCCACATGGATCCCATGGCCAGCAACCTTCATCAGAAATTTTGGGCTTTGCTTGGATGGGTTCTGAATGGTGGGATTCCAATCCAATGCATGTGAATTTTAACTGAATTACGTCAAAATCCCATCACTCTGAATTGCACTATGCAAGTATGCACGGTTCTTAGTTCTTGCAGCCAATTAGTTTATTTCTTTCTTTTTTGGAATTTTCATTGTCATTTCACAAGGCAATGCAGAGTTCAGTTGGTAACAACTGACAAGACTAGATTGCAAACACACAAGAGCGGAGCGGTGAATCTAACATATGCCTCTAGATATTCTGCGTGTAATGTAATCTCCGAAGTGCAAATGGTACATCCGCGCATGCTGCTGGAGTATCATGCAAGCCAAATTGACGGGCCGGTCAAAGTAGCGCCGTCCATCCCACGTTGGTATCGGCTCTGTGTCACGTCATTGCTCGGTGGCGGAGATGGAGCGACGGCGCTCCGTGGCGATGCCGGAGGAGACGCGACCTCGAGTCGGCTCCTCACGGCGGCCGGTTAGTCGTCTTCTCTCGTTCTTCTTAGTGCACAGGAAATTCGCAGAGAGATCCGTGTGGCGTGTTCATACATGTGAATTCTGAAGTCAAGGGAATAGGTAATCATGCATTGTCTTTCCTCCTAAAACAAATTCAGTCCAAGTAGGCTCAGGCTAGAATCTGTGGCATTCGATAATAAGGAATATGTCAACTTCGACACGTTTAGATCGTCAGATAAGGAAAACTGGACTCGAACCGCGTTAGAGAAGAAAGTGGGCAGAAACGGGTCCCAACTCCCAAGCGAGGAAGGTTCAGACTGATCAATCGTTAGTCCCCCATTACACTCCAATGAGCTGGTCCCAAGCGCGTCGACCATTCATATCATTCGACCGGTCTCCCGCTTCTCTCCTCTCACTTATGATTTCTGCCCCGCTACGACCGGCGACGACCAAGCAGCATGGCCGGTCTCCACTTGCTTATCTAAGCAGCGGGCAATTTGGCTGGCACATATGTATGCTCAGCATTAATCTTCCTTCCAGCTTTCAGATAGAGGTCAATTTAGCAAGCGGAAGGTCATGGCCACGGAACAACAGTAGGTACATTACGACTATGTCATGAATTTTGCTCTTGATTTTCCATGAATTTAAGCTGTCCTTGGCAGCAGCAACTAACTTCTAATACCCCACTCATGCAGCCACAAGCCAACCTGAGGTTCTGAGCTGGTCTACAAGCTTCGCCACACACAGGAACAGAGCAAGAGATGGCTGGAATCATGGTGAGCGCTGCCACGGGGGTCATGAACTCCCTCCTCACCAAGCTCACCACGCTGCTGGGTGAGAAGGACAAGGTGCAAAAGGGCATGAAGCGCGACATCACCTTCCTGAAGGATGAGCTGAGTAGCATGAACGCTCTCTTAGAGAAGCTGGCCGAGACGGAGGTGCTTGACCCACAACAGCAGGAGTGGAGGAACCAAGTGAGGGAGATGGCCTATGATATCGAGGACTGCATCGATGAGTATATGCGTCGGCTCCACCAGGACCCGGGCGAATCCAGTGGTATCAAGGGGTTGATTCGCAAGATGATCAAGAAAGTGAAGAAGCTGGGAGCTTGTCAAGAGATCGCTGGGCAGATGAAACAACTAAAGACTCGCATCGTCAAGGCAAGCGAGCGACGTGATAGGTACAAGCTTGATGCGGTCCTCGACTCTTCCAATAGTACTGGTGTTGTGCTGATCGACCCTCGGTTGCCTACCCTCTATGCTGAGGCATTCGACCTTGTTGGTATTGATGTTCCGAGGGAGGAGCTCATCAAGTTGGTGAACGATGGGGAGGAGCAGTTGAAGGTGGTCTCAATTGTGGGGCTTGGAGGATTAGGCAAAACTACTCTAGCCAACCAAATATATAAAAAAGTTGGTGAACAATATGATTGTCAGGCTTTTGTATCCGTGTCCCAAAAACCTGATGTAATGAAGATTTTACGAACCATTCTCTCTCAATTTAAGAAGCAAGAGTATGACAACGCCAATTCAGGGGATGAGGAGTGGATCATAAATGCTCTAAGGGATTTCCTCAAGGACAAGAGGTATCTAAGTTTAAATATAATTTTCGTTAAATCAGCACATAATATTATGTTCTTCCATTAATTAACATATAAATTTATCAGCGAACGAGCAGTGGCTTGCAACGTTAAGCTACAAGATATGTGAATTACATTTCGTGTCAAGTCATGTCTTTTTGCCATCAACATGATTAATTTGTTTTGAAAGAAAACAATAGGAGAGTGTCCTACTGTGTATATATTATACTAAAGATAAAAAGATATGTACAAAAACAAAAAGAAAAAAAAGAGAAAGAACTTGAGTCAAATTGAACTGTGATTCTCTTTCATTTGGTAGGTACCTCATTGTAATCGATGATATATGGAGTATTCAGGCATGGAAGATTATCAAATGCGCTTTGCTGGAGAATGCTTGTGGTAGCAGAATAATAGTGACATCAAGAATTGCTACGGTTGCCAAGTCATGTTGCTCCCCTTGCCATGATGTTATGTATGAACTAAAGCCACTAAGTGAAGTTGACTCTAAGAATTTATTCTTTAGAAGAATTTTTGGCTCTGAAGGCCAGTGCCCTCCTCACCTTAATGAAGTTTCAATTGGAATCATTAAAAAGTGTGGTGGTTTACCATTGGCAATAATTACTATATCGAGTTTATTGTCTACAAAATCAAATAGGAGTGAAGAGTGGGTTAGCATTTGGAATTCAATTGGTTCAGGACTTGAGAAAAACTCTGATGTGGAGGAAATGAAAGGAATTTTATCTCTTAGTTACAACGATCTTCCTCGCCATTTAAAGACATGCTTATTATATCTAAGCATGTATCCAGAGGATTATGAGATCTCGATGTCTCAGATTGTAAGGAGGTGGATAGCAGAAGGTTTCGTCAAGGTTGATGGAGGGAGAAATTTAAGGGAGGAAGGGGAATGCTATTTTAATGAACTTATAAATAGAAGTATGATCCAACCAGCACATCTCAGTTATGATGGTCAAGCACGGGCATGTCGTGTTCATGATATGATTCTTGAGGTCATTATATCCAAGGCAGTTCAAGAAAGTTTTATCAGTTTTATGGGTGATCAAACACATATGTTGGTATCACAAGATAAAGTTCGCCGATTGTCACTTGACTACCGTGGCCAAGAAAATGTGATGTTGATGTCATCAATGACTATTTCTCATGTTCGATCCCTTAGCATATTTGGATATTCTAAACAAATGCCTCCTATTTCAGACTGTCAGGCTCTGAGAGTTTTTAATCTCGAACGGTGTGAGAAATTGGAAAATCGTTATATGAGAAACATTGGGAAGTTGTCTCAGTTGAGGTACCTACGGATTAATGCAAGGACCATTACACGGCTTCCAGAACAAATAGGGGAGCTACAATTTTTGGAAACATTGGATCTACAGCGTACTGGTATAAGAAAATTGCCGGCAAGCATTGTTAATCTGCGACGGTTGAAATGGTTACTTGTTGACCATACGAAACTGCCCGATGGAGTCGGGAACATGCAAGCTCTAGAGGGCCTGGGGCATGTAGTTGTGGTCAACGAAAGCTCAATGAGTTCTTTGCAGAGTTTGGGCAGTTTGACAAAACTGAGAAAGCTTTCTCTTGTTTGGCGCGTAGCGACTCATGCAGTGACAGAACAAGATGCGCTGATAGCTTGGTTTCGTCGCTTGGCAAACTCTGTAGCTCCAACCTTCAATTTTTGTACATGGACGGTGCTATTCATTCTCCTGAGGTCTCATTGGATTCTTGGTCCCCACCGCCTCTTTTCCTGCAGGAATTGTGCATCCAAATTTTCTGCCTCCATGGGATTCCAGAGTGGATGGCCTCACTGGCCAACCTCACCTGCTTATGCATCAGGGTTAATCGAGTGACACAGGAAACCTTCCAGATACTTGGGGACATACCCGCATTGCTACTTCTGGAGCTGAAGGTAGACTACCACAAAGCAGGCTCCAAAGAAAGGCTCACTGTACGCTGCGGTAAATTCCGATACCTGCAGAGCTTACGTTTGCGTGACAGGATCATGCGTCTGAGGTTCGAAGTTGGAGCCATGCCAAAGCTCGTATCTCTATCATTTTCAGTCATAGCACGTGAGGTGAAAACTGTATGCGGTCTTCCCGATCTCAGCATGGGCAACCTTTCTGCTCTCAGGACTATCGATGTCCACGTTAACTGTGGAGGTGCGAGGGTTGAAGAGATGGAGGCATTGGAGGCTGCCATCAGGAAAGCAGCCAGTCTACTTCCCAACCGTCCGTCACCATATTTTTTCCGACACAATGAAGGAGAGATGGTAAAGGAAGGCAGGGAGAAAGAGGGCCATACGATGAAGGACCCGAAGCAACAAGAAGAGATCTCCACGGGTAACTTAGGGGCTGTTTGGTTGCCTGCATGTGCTCATGCAGCTGCATGAGCGTGGCCAGGCTGAGGAGGGAAGCTCCTCAGCCACGTTTCTCCTCAGCCTGGCTCCAGTTGATTTTTTGCATCCACTCGTGCAGGCTCTCCCCCCCATGCAGGCAACCAAACACCATCTTCCTGCATGCGCTGGTGCGAGCCACCCCCATGCAGACAACCAAACAGACCCTTAAAAGCCAAACCCAGTTCTGCACCTGCACCTAGTTAGTCATCAGTTCCAAGACAGCACTGAAAGGATTGCATTTTTGGGTGTGTGTGACTGGTGTGAGCATTTTTGTTCCTGTAATTTTAGAGGTAGAAGACAATAAAGAACAAAAAAAAACCCCCAGGAATTATGCTATATATTGTATCGAGGTTGCCTTCATATACGCACATACGTATATACCTACCTACATACCTTCCATCTTACCGGGATACGATGAGAACACATTCCATATCTGTATGCATGCTCTCTGTGTCCTGGCTGAGCACTGCTTAAGCTTAGGCTTAGGGTTGTACAGTAACTCACCATTAAACGATGTGTTTTTTCAAGACGGGGTCTACAGGAATATGGTAGTACAAACTATACTGAGTTCAACTGTACTGACCAAAATCACATATGATTATTTTTCTCTATATACTATCTTTCATAAACAAATCAGAATTTAAAAACCAGAGCATAAACCACCACAACTCAAATGAATCCTCTGTGTCTTTGGCTGAGCACTGAGCCATGGCCCATGGGGTGCCCAGGCGTAGACAGCCATAAGCTTTTTTTTTTGGTTGAATCATGACAGGTTGTTTGATAGTGTTTTTGGTTAGGTTGGGTAGATGCTCTACGTTATGAAATGTCCAAGATGCCTCTAATGTAAATGATTAGTTTTGCTAATATGCTTAATCATATTACTAGATTATCTATAATATTCTTTTGCTAATTAGAAAATTTTCACAATAGGAAGGGAGAAAAACTGCAATATAAAATGAACAAGATTATTAACCAATCCAATATGATTACACAAGTAATCAATCCCTTGGTTAAAAATCAGGGAAAATGGAAAAAGAAAAGAAAAATAAAAAAATAGAATTTCAGAGAAATCTGGTGGACACCGCCTAGCTATGCTGGCATGTTTCCCTCGGCCTCCGTCGGCGGCGGCGCTTCTAGATTTGGATCCCGGGGCGGCGAGGAGGTCGAAGTCGACAGCAGTGAGGTCGGAAGGGGAGTCGAGGAGATCGCGACCGACAGTGGCAAGGTCAAAGGGGGCCGGGATGAGGTCGAGCTCAGCACTAGTTGGTCGAAGTCGAGCCAAGTAGGTGGGGTGGAGGCGGCGAGGAGGTTAGGGCAGACGGTGGCGAGGTCCGAGGGGTCGGGGAGGAGGTTGAGGCGGCGACGTCCTTCAAGATTTGGATCTCGCGGGCGGCGGCTGCCTAGCCGTGCCGACGTGCTACCCTTGGCTTCCGTCGACGGCGACGCTTCCAGATCTGGATCCCGAGGCAGCGAGGATCAGAATTGATAGCAGCGAGGTCAAAGGGGGCAGCGAGGTCAGGACCAACGCCGTTGAGGTCGGAGGGGGTTGGGATGAGGTCGAGGGCGGCAACAATCAGTCCGAGTCAAGCCAGGGAGGTAGGGTGGAGGCGGCGAGGTGGTTAGGGCCGACAGCTACGAGGTCCGAGGGGGTGGGGAGGAGGTCGAGGCGGCGCTTAGGGACACGGACGACGTTGGGGCAGCGCTTGGGGACAATGATGACAGAGGTCAGCGTCGGACGGGGAAGAAAGGAGGCGGACAGTGAACCCTAGCGCCAGGGAGAGGAGAGGAGAAAGGAGGGGAGAATTCAAGATTTTATATAGTGGTAGGGGCGGGTAATTTCTCCCAACTTTAATGGCATACTCTCTTCTTCCATCTGAAACAGTTACGAAGGCTCCACTTAACCAGTCTTTGGATTTTAATTATACTCTGGACTCAATTTTCTCGATAAGCTGCTTTAAAGCTAGCCATTTTGAAGGGACTTTGGCTTTAAGCCCCAAACTGTTACATCTTGATTTTCATAATGCAAATTCAATTGCGTGAAAATGTGTAAATTTTAAAAACCTTTTATGTGTTTCATTGTTAGTTAAATTTTTTGGATTTCATTCAAGAATTTTGATTGGAATTTGTGATTAACCAAATCAATAAATAAAAATAAAACCAAAACCTAGGACTAAGAGCCATGCAATTGGAAAACAAATTAAATAAAATTTTGAATTGAACCGCTAAGTTTTGATTGAATTTAAAACCGAAAAAGAAAAATAGAAAGCAAAATAAAAATAGAAAATTCAAAAATGAAAAGATGGTCCAAAATTTGAATTCACAAATTGAATTCAAATTAAACAATGGAAGAGAAAAATAACAAAAGAAAAAGAAAAATTCCAGAACCCATGTTGGGTCGGCCCATTTCTTTCTCCCTTATTTTCTTGCCCAACCCGCCCTGGCCCAGTCCCTCCTCTTCTCCTTCTTTCTTCCTTCCCCAACCCAAACAGGTCGGCTGCTTCCTCTGCTTTTGCCGAAGGACACAGTCGCGCCGTCCATGCGTTGGCCCGTGTGTACCGTCGTCGCCACCCAGCCTCGTCTTTGCCACTATTGCCACACAGCGTTCCTCACACACACTCTCTCTCCCCTTGAACGACAGCCGCACCAGAGCCATACCCCAACCGCACCTCTGATATTGCTATTTAATTTGTACAGCAAAATATCAGAAATTGTTGAGAAAGGCTGATCACACTCTACCAAGAGAAACACTTATGGTAATCGGAGAGGTGAGACTAAAGGATTTCTATACTAATCCTATTCAAATAAAAAATTCGTACTTCTCTTGGAGTAGAACATGGGACTATATAAAAACATGAATCGTGGCCATAACAAACCCAATCCAAGAGAAACCATCCAACACAATGTAGAAGCAATTAGGAGTGCTTGAGAGAATTAGAGGGTAGCTAATTATTTAGCAAAAGATTTTTTGTATAGAGCAAGGATTCAAGGATCTGAAATGTCTGAGAGGGTTATGAGTGAACAACAATCCCTTTTAATACTTTTGAGGTTGTGCTTAAAAAAATTCACGATTAATTTTGCCAACAATCTTTTCCTTTTTTTGTCATGAACGTTATTTTGATTCTTTCAGTGAGATTCATTTACTTCGTTCTTGATAATATGTAAGTTCGTGCCGTATCTTTTAATATATCTAATACACGGGCTTTTGTGCAAAAGGAAAGGTATCAGAGATTTGATGTGACGACAACGTATCAGAAAACTCAAACTGCAATATGATCTCGGGTGCCAGCTTCCAAAGTTTTATTTAATCAGTTCCCTTCCGATAGTATGCCTGTATGAAGTATAGGTGAAAAGCCCATCATCCCCATCCTAGACCGCCAACACACTTCATGAAACTCGACCGGCCTGCTCCCTCATCCAGGCTTTCGGTCCAACACCCTATTGGGCTCACCAAATCTCAAAGCACCGGCGGTGGCCTGCCACTTTTCAAGGACCCGAACCAACTGCTGTGCCGATCTCCACAGGCAAAAATAGATAATTCACTTATAATTCAACATGTTCATTCAAAACATGGGTTTACATGGGTGTATTCTTTTTTTTTGTCTTTTTAGCTCGGCTGAAGTTGACTGGGCTCTGTGCAATTGGCTCGACAAGCATGAAGGCATGAGCTCTTGGGCTGGCCGTCCGCTGGCTTCGCCTCTTCTTCGTGTTGTCGTTTAACGACTGATTCCACCCCATGCAAATGTCAGGTGGAAACCATCTATTTCATGTAAACATCATAAAAACCACATGTAAAAGTTATAAAAAAAATTCTTAGAAAATAAGGTAGGGCAAATGATATTATATAACACTGTAAAATTTCAAGGTTAACCTCAATTGCATTTGCAACACATAAAACTGACAAAAAAGCTAAATGAATAATGATGAACAGTGAAACCACTATTCATGCTGAAATTGTCTTTTCCATATCTTGCAAACGTAATTAAGTTCAATCTTGAAATTTTATAGGATTCTAAAATATCATCTTCCTTACATATGATATTTTTTTCAAAATTAAAAAAAAAGTTAATATCATTTTCCTTACATATGATATTTTTCAATTTTTTTAAAAAATTTACACGTGGTTTCCAATTTTTCATGGAATTTACATGGAAAGAGTGGTTTCTACCTGGTATTTACCCAAAATCCTCACTTCTGACGCCCGAGGCCGATACTGCCATACTGGCGACGTCGCCACCACGAGAGAGCAGAAACAGGACCTGCGAGCGCTATATATAGTACTTGTCCCTATGATTAGTCATATTATTTGTCGGACAGATTAAATTGCGTTCACAATGGCCGGCGGGCGACCATCAGACGATGGTACAAGAACCAGGACAATGCTGACGACGAGCCATGGGACAAGCAAAGTAAGCGCTACAAACTTACCAGAAGAAATTGTGCGATTTGGTGTTTTCATGATTATAGAATATGTGATGCATTTCAACCACAACATGCTAGATCAGAGCTCTTGCCTGTGGGTTATGACTCAAGAGCATAGGTCTAGTATTGGTTTCCTGATGCGTGTTCATTCTGCCCGCAAGATGTTCGGTAAATGTACTGACCCAAACAAGGTTGGTGTGTATGCACCATTTCTGAATTACTTGTGGTGAAAGTTGCCATTATGCATGCAGTTGAGTCAGATTAGCAGCGACTCCTTTGGCAGGAAGGCGCGCTATTGATCACTCAGCAGTGATGCCCATATTAAACAAACAGCAGTCATGCGACCTTTGTTCTTTGCAGTTCACTAGTACAGAAAACCGTATTGCAGATGGTTCAGAAACATCATCACAGACGGTTTTCTGAACCGTCTGAATTTATGGGTCAGTGATAATCGAAGGTTATCACAGACGGTTTTCGAACCATCTGTGGTGTAAATATCACAGACGGTTTTTAACTCAAAATCGTCTGTGATAGGTGATAATCACAGACATACATGCATGTCTGCATACTCTTTACGGTAGAGGTTACCGTCGTTCGGACATGCATGTATTCTTTCTACTTCCATTCCCAATGGATAAAGAAGCTTCTTGGTTTTATACATGGTTTTAGGCAACTCATTTCCCTCCGGAAGCATGTCCGCTAAAAGACCTAGCAATGCTGTAAAACTCTTATCGGACCAACCGTTGCTTGCCTTCAATTTCAACAGTTCAAGCATGGCCGACAACCTCGCGCACTTTGACCTGCAGCACATGAACAAAGATTTCTCCGAGTCCTCCATCAAGCCCCGGAATTTAACATACTCTCTTTCATCATAGTTCTCTTCTACATCGCGAAGCATCTAATCCAGGTTGTCATCGTGCAACCTATCCGAATCCGAACAACAATCGACATTGTTGTAGGGGTGGCCCCCACCTAAGCCCAACAGCCCTGTTAGAAGAATGTAAGGCCCAGAATGGGACATGTACAATGACATAAGTGCCCTTGTAGGGTACATTCGGATGTAAGGGTACAATTGTAAAAGCACTCCCCATGTGGATATATATATACAGCACATGCCATGGGGTGAAGACCCTAAGCCATTACTCACCTAACTCTCCACTACCATACTCTCTTTCTGTCTGGTCCGTAGCCACGACAGTTGGCGCCGTCCGTGGGGAGGACAAGGATAAGCCTCCAGATCTGAAGGAGGATGGCACCAAAGAAAGCTTCGTCATCAGCGAAGAAGAAGAAGGCGGGAGCGATGGGATTTCGCGTCAATACCGGGGCAGCGGCAGGCGCGGGCAGCAACGCGAGCGCGGCGGTCGCGAGCACTGGTGTTCCCGGCGCAACGCCCGATCCTGCCATCACCACCCGGACACTTGACCCCACCACCGCCGCCGCGGCACCTGACCCCCTCGTCGACCTCCAACCCCATCGCGCTGCCACGGCAGGCAGCCCGGATGCGCCAGCGGCCTTGGTCATGCCCATGGGAGACAGCGCCTTGCCGACGGCCTTTGGCATGCTCCGACGGGAGTTGGCGGATCTCCGCGGAGCCGTGCAAGGTATGCAGGAAACTTGGGGTCAGCAGATCCCACCAACAGCCACAGTAGAGCCCACTCCGGAGAGGGCGGATGGCCGTGACGCCCTTACGCCCGGTTGCGCCCTACTACGACGCGTGGACCCGGAGTCCCCACTCTCCGCGGGCCTGCAGCAGGCGGCATGGCCCGAGGACTTCAGGTTCCCAAGTGTCATCGAGGCGTATAAAGGTGACACCGACCCGCGAGAATTCGTACGCGTGTACGAAACCGCCATCGAAGCCGCCGGCGGAGACGACACCACGAAGGCCAAGGGACTCCCCCTCGCGCTACAAGGGGTGGCGCTCTCGTGGTTCTTCACCATCGAGCCGCAATCCATCTATGCGTGGGAGCAGATCCGCGATCAACTCTATAACAACTTCCAGGGAAACTGCGTCGAGCGTGTCAATGCGGACCAGCTCTTCGCGATCAAGCAGAAACCCGAGGAGGGGCTCCGGAGTTACTTCAATCGCTTCGCCAAGGTACGCTGCCAAGTCAGGGACGTTAACGAGACAACCGTCATCAATGCAGCGGTACAAGGTCTCCGCCCGGGACCGCTCGCTGAGTATAACGCGCGGAAGCCACTCAAGTCGGTGGCAAAGCTCTTCGACAAAATGGAAGCGTACGCCCGGGCCGAGGAGGATGCGCGGAGACGCAACAGCGACAGCTCCGATGCCGGTCAGGCGGAGGCGTCGCCGCAAAGGAGAAGCATAAGAGACAACCCGAAGACAAGACACAAGCAAGCGTCCGCGGGTGACACTCATGAGCGCATCGACGTCGGGGTGCACCAAAACCTGCCAAAAGACAAGCGCAAGCCCCGGCGTAACCGGCGAAGACCCCAAAAGGCCCGCCGCGTCCTCGCCGCGCAAGGCGTTCCCCGAGGAACCGCTTTAACGCCACGCGCCGGAGAGGGACGTGAAGGAAGCCGCGATGAAAAGCCGCGTGCGGAGCAGGAAATCCTAGAATACGGCAGATGGTGCGAGGTGCATGGCTACGGGGGCCATTTCACGCGGACATGCACCAAACTCGTGGCGTTGCGGCAAGCGATGGCCCACATACGGGCCTCGGAGGCGCTGACCCCCGCAGTAGCCCACGTACAGCGTATGCAAGGTAGTCCCTCGCGCACTGGGCCCCCGGGAGAGACCCAGTGCCATGGTGTTAACGTCATCACTGGAGGCTCTTTGTCGAGCACTTCCCCAACACAACTACCTCTGGGGACGTCGCATCGCAGCATCACCTTCACGTCAGCCGATGCCCAGGGCGTGGAGTTCCCCCACCAAGATCCCTTGGTCATCCAGGCCGACATCGCAGGCTGCGATGTCAGGCGTGTCCTCATTGACGGAGGGAGCTCCGCCAACATCTTGTTCGCGGAGGCCCTTGATCGCATGGGGATACCTCGGAGTCTATTAAAAGCATCGGAGGCCCCCCTCCAGGGCCTCGGAGGCCAGCCACTGAAGGCTTTGGGTCAGGTACGCCTCCAAGTCTCCTTGTGCCAGGCCGACAACGCCAGGACTGAAGACATCGTCTTCGACGTCATGGACGTCCCGTACTCATATAATTCCATACTGGGCCGGCCTGCCATCAACTCCTTTGAGGCGGTCCCACACTACGCCTTCCTATGTATGAAGCTCCCGGGCCGACGGGGCATCATCACCGTCTTCGGCGATCAGGATATGGCTAGGAGCATCGAAACCAAAGCTGGAAGCCTGCACCGTAAGGTGCACGTCCTCGTCGACAAGTACCAGGAGGACACGCCATCCACCCCAGGGTGGACACCTAAGCCCCATCCGGAGGGCGGAGTTAAGAGAGTGCCTCTCCAGGCGGAGGGGCAGTTTGTATCCATAGGCGAGGGCCTCCCTCCGGACGTAGAGCAAGACTTGCTCCGAGTTCTTCGGGCCAACATAGATGTCTTCGCATGGTCCCCGGAGGATATCAAAGGTGTGGACCGCGCCCTCATCGAAGATAACCTGGCGATCCGCCCCGACGCCAAGCCAGTCAAGCAAAAAACTTCACCGTATGTCCATGGACCGGCATCAAGCGGCCAAGGTGGAGGTGGCGAAGCTCCTTCGGGCGGGGGTTATCTGCGAGGTCCAACATCCGGACTGGCTCGCCAATCCGGTGTTGGTGAAAAAGGCCAGCGGTGCCAGGCGTATGTGCATCGACTTTACCACCCTCAACAAGGCATGCCCGAAGGACGACTACCCTCTGCCGCGCATATATCAACTGGTCGACGCCACCGCAGGGTGCAAGCTCATGAGCTTCTTGGACGCCTACTCCGGCTACCATCAGGTCTACATGGCCAAGGACGATGAAGATAAAACCAGCTTCATTACGCCGGTTGGGACCTTCTGCTTCATAAGGATGCCCTTCGCGCGTTCTTCAACCCGCCTCATCGCGCTGGCCCTAGCCGCCCAGCTAGGGAGGAACGTGGAGGCCTACGTGGATGACGTGGTAATAAAAAGCAAGCAGCTCGCCTTCCACGGTCGGGATCTTCAGGAGACCTTCGACAATCTCAGGAAGGCGGGCATCAAGCTCAATCCGGACAAGTGTGTTTTCGGCGTGCAGGCGGGCAAGCTCTTGGGCTTCCTCGTGGCCGGGCGAGGCATTCAAGCGAACCCAGACAAGGTCGACGCCATCCTGGGCATGGAACCACCCAAGACGACGATGGAGGTCCAGAGGCTGGCTGGCCACATGGCGGCCCTGAGTCGTTTCCTCTCCAGGGCAGCAGAGCAGGGCCTGCCATTTTTCGAGACTCTCCGCGGTTGCGACGGGTTTCATTGGGACGACGACTGTGCAAAGGCCTTCGACGACCTCAAGAAACACCTTGCAACCCTTCCCACTCTGGTGGCCCCAGCACCAGAGGCTCCCCTCCTACTCTACCTCGCCGCCTCAGCAATGGCGGTCAGCGCCGTCCTCATCCTCGAAGAGGGCGCTCTCCAGCGACCAGTGTACTTTGTCTCCGAAGCCCTTCAGGGCACCAAGACGTGTTATACGGAGCTCGAGAAGCTTGCTTACGCGCTGGTCATGGCCTCAAGAAAGCTCCGGCATTACTTCCTGGCACACCCGATAACGGTGCCATCCTCGTTCCCTCTGGCGGAGATGCTGCACAATAAGGAGTCCACGGGGCAAATCGGCAAGTGGGCGGCCGAGCTTGCTCCATTCTCCTTAACATACGCCTCCCGAACAGCGATCAAGTCTCAAGTTCTGGCGGACTTCCTCACGGAATGGACCCCTCCAGCTCAGCCTGTCCTCCAGTCCGAAGACCCGGTGTGGATGCTCAACACCGACGGGGCTTACGGCGTTGCGGGCGCAGGGGTTGGCGCAGTTATTACCACACCCGAGGGGCAGCGCCTGTTGTACTCGGCGCGCCTAGCATTCCCTGCTACGAACAACACGGCCGAGTACGAAGCGTTACTTTTTGGCCTCGGGAAGCTCAAAGCGATGGGAGCGAGGCACGTCCTTGTCCGCACTGATTCACGGCTAGTGGCGGGCCATGTGGACAAGTCATATCAGGCCAAGGACCCGGAGCTAGCTAAGTACCTAGCAGCCGTACGAGCGAAGGAACGACACTTTTTGGGTGTCACGGTGAAGGCCATCCCTCGGGCAGACAACGAGCAAGCCGATGTCCTCGCCAAGGCTGCCAGTCAGCAGCTCCCAGCTCCTGGGGGGCATTTTATGAGGTCCTGCCAGCGGCAGCCATCACGCAGGATAACCGTGATGCGGCCCTCGTCCACCAGATCACCCAGCAGGGTGACTGGCGGGAACCCCTTTTCGCTTTTCTACAGGGCATCGCGGAACCGGACGACCCCACCGAGCTCCGGCGTTTACAGCACCGCGCTAGGTCCTTCCAGGTGCTCGACGGGGTGCTCTACAAAAAGGGAGTCTGCGCACCGCTCCTGCGATGCCTCTCGCGCGAAGAAGGAAAGCGCCTCCTCGCAGAAGTTCATGCGGGGCTCTGCGGCTCACATCTTCAACCAAGATCTCTAGTGGGCAAAGCATTCAAGCAGGGTTTTTATTGGCCAACAGCCGTCGCGGACGTCCAAGATCTCGTGCGCCGTTGTCAAGGTTGCCAATGGATGGGAAGGGCCATCCGCAGGCCCCCGACAAGACTCCATCCCATACCCCCGGTATGGCCGCTGGCGTGGTGGGGCATCGACATCGTGGGGCCGCTTCCCAAGGCCCCAGGTGACCTGCGGTTCGTCGCAGTCGCTCTGGAGTACTTCTCCAGGTGGCCAGAGGCAGTAGCCCTGGCCAAGATTACCTCGGCAGCTATGCAACGCTTCCTCTGGCAGAACATCATATGCCGATTCGGTGTGCCCAGGGAGATCACCGTCGACAACGGTCTGCAATTCGACACAGCCTTGTTCAAAGAATTCTGCGACAACATGGGCATCACAGTCCGGTTCGCCTCGGTTGGACACCCACAGTCCAACAGTGCAGTGGAGCGGGCGAACGGTGCTATCTTTGCTGCGATCAAGAAGCGCCTTGTCGGGCTACCAAAGGGGAAGTGGCCGGGCGAGCTCCACAGTGTCCTCTGGTCTCTCCGCACAACGGTGACACGTCCGACGGGGTTCACGCCATTCAAGCTCCTGTTCGACGACGAGGCGGTAACGCCCGAGGAAATAAAAGTAGGCTCGAGAAGGGCCCTCGTCCACGCACCAGAAGGAGAGCACCAATTGTCCCTGGACCTCCTCGATGGAGACCGCGTAAGTGCGACCCAGCACGTCATGAAGTATGCGAAGCAGATGGTGCGCGCTCGCGGCTGTTCCGTATACCCGCGAGAGTTCCGGCCGGGCGACCTCGTCCTCAAGATGGCACTCCACGCGGAAACCGTAGGCAAGCTGGAATCCAAATGGGAGGGCCCGTACATTGTCGCGGAGGCCCTTCAGAAGGGAGCATACCGCCTTGCCACACTGGAAGGACAAGCATTTCGCCACACATGGAACGCAGACAAGCTGCGGCGGTATTACGCTTAAGCTCGGCGTAGAGGCACCACGTTCCTCGACGGCTTCGGGACGAGCCTCACCAGGCTCCAGCATGGACCGCTCCAGCACCAGAGGCTCGCACTGTGAACCACCGCGTCGCCAGTCTGGCAGCGGCGGCTGCCCGTCTTTAAGCGGTTAGTGGTCAGTACCCCACCCCTTGTACTTGCTTACCCGCGCAAGCGGGAGTTCAATAAAATTCACCGTTTGCACAAAAAAGGAGACTTTTCCTCGTTCCCTATAAACAAAGACACGCGTTCGCACGCGCACTCTTCGTCAATGGCACGGGTATGAGTATAAACAAAGACGAGCGGGGGGACGCCTCCGCACGCACTCTACGGACTCTAAATAAGACGTAGCGTCGAGGTCCACCACCGCATGCACTCTACGGAGTATAAATAAGACGAAGCGTCGTGGTCCGCCTCCGCACGCACTCTACGGAGTATAAATAAGACGTAGCGTCGAGGTCCGCCTCCGCACGCACTCTACGGAGTGTAAATAAGACGTAGCGTCGAGGTCCGCCTCCGCACGCACCTCGCCGACCGCAACGCGCAAAGGCTCGCCTCCGCGCGCAGTCCACGGACTCTAAATAAGACGTAGTGTCGAGGTCCGCCTCCGCACGCACTCTACGGAGTATAAATAAGATGTAGCGTTGAGGTCCGCCTCCGCACGCACTCTACGGAGTATAAATAAGACGTAGCGTTGAGGTCCGCCTCCGCACGCACCTCGCCGCCCGCAACGCGCGGAGGCTCGCCTCCGCGCGCAGTTCACGGACTCTAAATAAGACGTAGCATCGAGGTCCGCCTCCGCACGCTCTCTACGGACTATAAATAAGACGTAGCGTCGAGATCCGCCTCCGCACGCACTCTACAGAGTATAAATAAGACGTAGCGTTGAGGTCCGCCTCCGCACGCACCTTGCCGCCTGCAATGCGTGGAGGCTCGCCTCCGCGCGCAGTCCACGAACTCTAAATAAGACGTAGCTTCAAGGTCCGCCTCCGCACGCACTCTACGGAGTATAAATAAGATGTAGCGTCGAGGTCCGCCTCCGCACGCACTCTACGGAGTATAAATAAGATGTAGCGTTGAGGTCCGCCTCCGCATGCACCTCGCAGCCCGCAACGCGCGGAGGCTCACCTCCGCGCGCAGTCCACAGACTCTAAATAAGATGTAGCGTCGAGGTCCACCTCCGCACGCACTCTACGGAGTATAAATAAGACGTAGCGTTGAGGTCCGCCTCCGCACGCACCTCGCCGCCCACAACGCGCGGAGGCTCACCTCCGCGCACAGTCCACGGACTCTAAATAAGACGTAGCGTCGAGGTCCGCCTCCGCACGCACTCTACGGAGTATAAATAAGATGTAGCGTTGAGATCCGCCTTGCACGCACCTCGTCGCCCGCAACGCGCGGAGGCTCACCTCCGCGCGCAGTCTATGGACTCTAAATAAGACGTAGCGTCGAGGTCCGCCTCCGCATCGGACCCCTTCGAACAGTAGGGGACGAAGCGCTAGCATGTCTACTTTGACTAGGCGCCAGCTCAGCTGCCACCCCCCGCTGCCACCCCTTCGAACGGTAGGGGATGGAGCGCTCACGCGTCTACTTCGACTAGGCGCCAGCTCCGCTGCCACCCCCCGCTGCCACCCCTTCGAACGGTAGGGGACGGAGCGCTCGCGCGTCTACTTCGACTAGGCGCCAGCTCTGCTGCCACCCCTTCGAACGGTAGGGGACGGAGCGCTAGCGTGTCTACTTCGGCTAGGCGCCAGCTCCGCTGCCACTCCTTCGAACGGTAGGAGACGGAGTGCTAGCGCGTCTACTTCGACTAGGGGCCAGCTCCACTGCCACCCCTTCGAACGGTAGGGGACGGAGCGCTCACGCGTCTACTTCGACTAGGCGCCAGCTTCGCTGCCACCCCTTCGAACGGTAGGGGACGGAGCGCTCGCGCGTCTACTTTGGCTAGGTGCCAGCTCCGCTGCCACCCCTTCGAACAGTAGGAGACGGAGCGCTAGCGCGTCTACTTCGACTAGGCGCCAGCTCCGCTGCCACCCCTTCGAACAGTAGGAGACGGAGCGCTAGCGCGTCTACTTCGACTAGGCGCCAGCTCCGCTGCCACCCCTTCGAATAGTAGGGGATGGAGCGCTAGCGCGTCTACTTCAACTAGGCGCCAGCTCCGCTGCCACCCCTTCGAACGGTAGGGGACGGAGCGCTAGCGCGTCTACTTCAACTAGGCGCCAGCTCCGCTGCCACCCCTTTGAACGGTAGGGGACGGAGCGCTAGCGCGTCCACTTCGGCTAAGCGCCAGCTCCGCTGCCACCCCTTCGAACTTCGAATGGGCGTCAGCTCCGCTGCCACTCTTTCGGAAGGAGGAGGGCGGACCGCTCGCGAATCTACCCCGACCAGGCATGGTCGGATACCTAGCACGAAAATCAACACTACGTATCAACCGCATAGAATAGGGGCATACAGCGACGACATCAGGCAAGCGCTTCTTCATTCATGTAAAAGTGTAGGCCGCGGAGCAGCCATACAAAAAGGTATACACGACGCAACACACCCAGACCCGGCGTCACGCTTCGTCCGCATCGTCTCCACTGCGCCGAGGAATTTCCTCGAGCCACTGGAGGAGGTCCCCCTCTTTGTGCAGAGTTCGCTGCACCGCGATCCTGGCTGCGTCCTCCCCGACGTGGCTCCAGATTCGATCGTAGAAGTTTTGTGTAGCCGATTCGGTGAAGCGAATGGCATCAGACATCACCGCGGGCTCGGCTGGCAGGTCCAGCTGGGAGTCCACCAGCGCGTCGGCATGTTCGCATCCCCGGGCGCGAAGCAAGGCAAGGGTGATCGTTGAAAGCCTTGGCACCGCAGCGAACAAGACTGGAGCCCTCCTCGATTCACCCAAGTGTCTCCGCCAGGTTCTCACGACCATGCGTAACCTCCGGTACGTCAACGACGAGCTCCCGGAGGGCCCCTTCCAGCGACTCCATCGCCTTCCACGCTACTACGGACGCATGATCCAAGGCCGCGGACTTCTTCGCAAGGGACGCGGTGAGACGGTCCTTCTCCTCCTCCAGCGCGGCAATCTGCTGCTGAAAGACGGTGCGCTCCTCTGTCGCAGCGCGCCGAACATCCTCCGCAGCGTGCCATGCGTCCTCCACCTCAGAAGCTAACAGCGCCCTCTCCGCCTCCAGCGCGTGGATCTGCTCATCCTTGACGGCGTGAGCGTCATCTGCTTCACGAAGCTTGCTTTGCAACGCCCGCCGCTCCTGAACGTGATTCCTCTCCAAAGCTTGGCTGAGGGCGAGTGTCTGCGAAGGAGAGCGTACGTTAGAAGAACCTCACACAGCGGTGCAGGCCGTAAACCACTTACCCTTATCTCCGAGGCACCCAAGGCAAGCGGCAGAAGGTCCCCCTCGTAGGTCGCCAGTGCCTGCACATCCAAGCTGTCGCTGACCCGCTCCACGGCTTGATTGAGGACACGAAACATCTCTGTCTGCAGGAAGAAGTCGGAGAGGACGGGCCTCGGCCCAGCGGGTTCCGCAGCACGGGACGCCCATGCCTCGTCCTGTGCAACACGAATGGTGACTTCGCGCGCACCTCCGTTGCTCGATCCTTGACCGCATCCGGGAGACCTCGTCTCGCCTGAGGCCAACGACGGAATGAGCAAGCTAAGCGGAGAGAGTTTCGCGAAGTCGTGAGAGGAAAAGGAATCGCGCCTACCTTCGGTACCCCCTATCAGGGTACGGGGGAGTGTCCGCGCCGCCACCGTGCAAGGTAGAGGGACTTCGTCGGCTTGAGGAGCGGTGCCCCCTTCAACTTCGTCGGCTTGAGGAGCGGCGCTCCCTCCCCCGGCCTCACCGACCTCCTCGCGGGGCGCCAGGATCCCAGTGATCATGCCGGCCACCCCGAACCGCCCCCTCGCAGGCGGAGGTGACTGTACCTAGGGGCGCTTCGCCCTCGGAGACGCGGGCGACGCCTCCCCAGTCGCTCCGGTCATAGGCGGCAGACCCTTGGTGGCTATCGCGGGCGGCACCACCTTGTCCCCAGGGCCAACAACATCGAGCCCCGCCACCTCGTCGCCGTCCAAGCCTTCATCAAGAGCCGCGCTCCCCCCGAAGCGGTGGGTTCGGACTTAGCGCCGGCCTGAGGGCCGGGTGCGGTGGCCCCCACTCGAGCTTTACGTCGGCGGGGCGACGCCTCCACTTCACCGTCGTCATCAGCGCCACCCGAGGCCTCCACCGGCACCGCGCGGTCCAGCACGTTAATCCCCAAGACCTCACACACTCGGTTCAACCGCCCTTGTTTTGCCGAGGCAGTCGTAGCCTCGCACAATTTATGCTCCTTGGCCGAGTACGGTCCAAGAAGCGCAACAACTGCGTGCTCCGCATCCTCCAGCCGGGGCACTACGCACAAAAATGCAGCATCATCCGTAAGGAGGTGTGTGACCATGCAAACGCACACACACCCAACGGTCGAACAACTTACAAGGAGCGGGGGTTCTCCGGAGGCAGGACACGGTCGGACTCACACCATCCTTCTGGATGTCACCATGTACCTCGTACTACCACCGACCGGAGAGCGGCGATACCCCGTACATGGTAAATTCTTCGGCAAGGTCGCGCATGTTGAACTGGCGGGCGATGCCAGTAAGCCGCCGTGCCTTTTGCGCGTCGTCGGCCATCGGCTCCACATCTGGCGAGATGGTGAAAGATATCGGCTGTCCTCGGCACGCCAGGCCGCTCCTGCTCGTTACAAGGTAGTAGAACCATCGTCGCGTCCAGCCAGACTCCCACTTCCCTCGCGCGGCCCATGCAGGGAAGAGCCCCGTTCACGACTTCCTCAGCACGAAGCTGACGCTGCCGAAGTTCGACTCTTCTCCCCCCTCGAGTTTCTTCGGCTGGCAACGCGCGTCGTGTAGAATGGCGAACAGGCTCGCACTGGGACGACGACCTTCCGTTCGCAAGGCCCAAGCAAACACGGCCAGGCGGACTATGGCACCGGGGGTCAGCTGCGCCAGCTCCAGCCCGTAAGCCCGTAGGACCTCGCCGACGAAGAGTGTCGAGGGCATCTGAAGACCGGCATCAAAGAAGGCGACGAAGACAATAGCCTCTTCCTTCGTTGGATGCGGTTCCATCTCGGAGGGATCGGGCAGGCGAGCCTCGCCCCGTTCCGCGATCTTCCCCTCCCGGACGAGTCTCTAGAGCATCTCTTCTGTGGTGCGGCTTCGCCACAGCACACGGGAGCAGCGGCCCCCCGAGTGTTCCATGGCATCCCACCGCTTGTTGGCATGCGCCCTTCCTCGCACCACCAGCGAGCATTCCCCCGGGGGAGGCGACAGGTTGTGACGATCGGAGGAGGCGCTACCATTGGGTCGGCAAGCGAGATTGTCCCGGCAAGCCATCCCTCTCCGCGACGGGGTGCTAAAACAACGCGAGCAAGGGTGGGTTGTGCGGCTGGCAGAAGAGGGAACACAGGCTGAAACAACTAGAGCGAAAGAGCATCTCATGCCAATGGTGACGCCTTATAAAGCCAACTCCAGCCCCCCACCAGCGCAGCGTAACCGGCGGGAGCCTAACGGTTCAGCTACCCAGCGTCGAGAAGCACAACCGCTGGCAATCGGGGGCGCGCTGATAGGTGGGCTGATAGCGCATGACACACCTATAGCGCACCGCCACGCGTCCCGCCCTTCTGGGGAAGGGGCACACGGCTACAGTCGTGCGCCCGCAGGCAGCCCACAGCGCGCAAATCAGGGCCCACCGCGTGTACAACTCGGATGAAAAAGAACGCACGGTCGCAGCAGCCTGCTCCTGGCAGCCCAGAGGTTGGCACGTTTCCAGGCGTCATTAAAGTGCACTACCGGCATGCGGAGCCGTGAACACCTCGTGCCCAGAAGAACTTACCGGCGCGAGGTCCACATCCGCTCCAGCTTCGACTTCGTTGTCACGGCCGAGCGGGCATCGCCTCCGACTTTGCCCTCGATCCCGCTACTGACTTCGAGCTCCATTTGCGGTTTCAACATCTGCCCTCCCCTCCACATCGACTTCGGCCTCGGCTTCGGCAGCAAGGTCGGCGTCATACCTCGCGTTGGGAAGAGTTCTACATCGACCCATAAGGCTTCGCCGAAGTGTTGGGAAACCTCACAGGCCGTAGGGACGGAGGGGGCCAAAGGACTCGGCTGCATGGCTTCGGCCCGTGAAGCCCTTCACCATGAGAGGCTCCTGTTGTAGGGGTGGCCCCCACCTAAGCCCAGCAGGCCTGTTAGAAGAATGTAAGGCCCAGAATGGGACATGTACAATGACATAAGTGCCCTTGTAGGGTACATTCGGATGTAAGGGTACAATTGTAAAAGCACTCCCCATGTGGATATATATATATACAGCACAGGCCATGGGGGGAAGACCCTAAGCCATTACTCACCTAACTCTCCACTACCATACTCTCTTCCTGTCTGGTCCGTAGCCACGACAGACATCATCCAGCGGCATGTCATTCACTTCACCGGCGATATCATCCGGCGCATATCATTCACTTCATCAGCGATGTCATCCGGTGGCATATGATCGTTGACTTCGCCATGACTGGTCCAACACGTATAACCCTTTTTGAAACCCCTCCGAATCAAGTGCGCTTCAATTTGCCCTCGGTTCTTAAACATCTTTAAATTCTCGCAGTCAGTGCATGGACAGTACATATATTCCACCCCCTTATTCAACATATCCTCCTCGGCAGCTCTTGTAAAAGCAAACACGCCAATAATGTACTCTTCACTCACACGGTTCACAGCATACATCCATCTTCGATCCTACATTATGTATATATATATAACAACTTAGTATTAAAAAATAAGTTAATTAATTATTACTACATATATACAACATGCATTGAGGCTTTGCTAACTTAATTCATATTATATATACAACAACTATTTCCCCAGTGATCGCTGAAGATATATAATCAACAAATTTGACAAATTTGGCCTCCCACATGACGGGAACTGATCATGTATGGTCAAGTAGATGCAAACCATCTTCAATAACACTCACCAAAACTTAGATCTAAATTGTAATGCAAAGAAAAATAAATTTCATTACTAACTATATCTAGAGCAACCAGGAACGTATGAATCTTCAAAGCTCAATCTCTGCCTCCTCCCACCAAATTAATTAGCCTGAAATCGCCTAGCTTGCCTGCTGAGCGAAAGAGTGCAGCACCGGCTAGATCTGGATCGAAATGAAGACATATGTAGTTCTGAGCGGTGCAATAAATGTCTAGCGCCATTATCACAGACGGTTTTTAATAAAAACCGTCTGTGATACTCGTTTTCTCCGACTCCATCAACACAGACAGTGTCCAAATTAAAACCGTCTGTGTTAGTGTCAGTCACAGACGGTTTTGTTAAACTGTCTGTGATTTGGCGTCTAGTATTAGGCTTTTTGTAGTAGTGGTTCCCAGTTTATACATTCTGGTATACACTTGATTAGTTAAATATCACGCAAGTATGGCCGTCTTGACGAGAGGTAGAATAAAGATGGTTGTAAAATCAAGCAGATGGAATGATGAAGGTGCAAATTGTTGGAAGAAAAAAGACGCAATGGGATCAAACATGCGATATCATAGAGCAGGTGGAGCTCGAAGACGATACAAACATATGGTATAAAAGAATGTAGGACCAAAAGATGTTGTTAACTAAACTACACAATGAAGTAGCTCCCAAGTGGAGGGTTCGGGCAAGCTAGCATGGACATTGACACGCACATGCAGTGATGGCATGAGCCCTTGTGGTGGGGATACTTCCAAAGGTGAGATGAAAAACACAAAAAAAGTAAAAACAACAAAAAAAGGTAGAGCCAATTTAGTGCGAGTTCTTAGAGCAGCACAGTGACTAGTGGATAAGAGTCAAGATGAAAATTATTGAGTTAAGTTCTCTCTCTCTCATTATGGTTGCTATAACATCATTATTTTGGTTCTCTCTACGAGATTTGTTTTTTCTTTTTGATACCGTGCATGCTCGTGTTGTATGTCATAAACTCTTATTCAGAGGCTACTACGTATAAGAAAGGATATTAGAGTGTAGCATGTTCTGTTAATGCTTTAGAAATTTTTGTAATCATGTTTGATCGGTATGCCATTGAATAAGGGATCCTGATTCACCCGACGTCTATTTCTTAGAGGGCGATATGTTGCCCGCATGCTGCTCGATCAGCCTGGCTCATGGATGCATCATCTCTCTTTTTCATGTTGAGCGTACGAGTGAGCTAGACCCAGCTAATGACATGATTATTATCAAGTGGTTAGCATGCATTAAGGTTCTTTAGCATAAATGTACAGCCCTAATATACTAAAAGGAGGTGTGTATCAAGAGCAAACGAGACTTCACAATACTCCTATTTTACCGTTTCTAAAATCAAAGAATTTCAACCAAATGCCACTCCATCGTTTTGCTCTGTAGAGCATTCCGTCCAACATCATCCTAGGCAAGGTCTGGCAAGATGGATGCATAAGATGTAATGGGATCAGTGGTGTTGGCGACGACACAGGTTTTCTGGCGGGGTGCACATCAGCACATGCACACGACCGGTACGGGTGGCAGCAGTGACGCGGTTGGTTGGTAGGAGGACGCACGAGGCGGTGTGCGACGGTGGACCCGGTATCCACTCTAATTGTGGTTTAGAATTTTTTATTACGATTTTTTTGGATTTGAACTCGTGACTTGTATAGTTGTGTGCCTTAAGTTAATTTCACTAGCCACATGTTCCAACCATCTAAAAAACCTTTTATTTTGACAAATAATATTTTTGAATATTTTATGTTCAATATGCATACATGCCTCGAAGTTTCATCGATTCCTCATTGATATGGGAATTGTTTAGTTTTTTGGTCAATTAGCGTCACGTTTTTGCAAATCTGGCTCTCGTGCTAATTTTTTTTTGCATATCTAGTCTTCTCCCGGAGTGCGGAAGAGCGGCGAGCAAAGCGTGCCCCCAGAGCGTGGAATGTGCCTCTCATGCCACCGGGCTGCGGAACACGTGTGCACGTACTAGTTTTTATTCAGCCACACGTGTGCGCGTTCATTTCTAGTCTGCATGCATGTGCGTTCCACGGCCCGGTGGCACGAGAGGCACGTTCCACACTCCAGGGGCATGGGAGGAGCTTGCATCGCACCCTGCTTCTTCCGCACTTTGAGAGAGATATAGATATGCAAAAAAAATTTGCATGGAAGCCAGATTTGCAAAAATATGGTGCTAGGGGGCCAAACCAAATAATTCGTTGTTACCCACTGTTAGTCCGAAGCATGGATGCGTGATGAACATCTTATTTCTATACCTCTTTGCGTTCCATGTTTCTTCTAGTTGGGAATTTTTAGTCCTCAAAGCTAAGGAAATATGTTCTACCCAACTGGTTCTTATTATGACACACAGATAAAAAATATAATGCTCCCTCAGTCCTCTAATATAAGTAAAATTCATTGTACATATAGACACAAGAATACTCTCTCCCATGTACAAATCTCCTTTATTATCCCCAATAACTATCAAACCAACCAAAGCACGATACTCCCAATAGTATAAGTAAAGTTCATCCTACACATAAACCAAAAAAACCCCTCTCACATATGAATCCCCTTTATTGTCCTCAACAACCACCAAACAAACCAAAACAATGTATAAATATCCTTTATTGTCCTCAACAACCACCAAACAAACCAAAACAATGTATAAATCTCCTTTATTGTCCTCAACAACCACTAAACTACAATACTTTCTCTCTCCTGTAATATAAGTAAAGTTTATCATGCACATGGACCAAGGAGATATTGAATTTAATAAAAAATTAATATCATTAGACTATGTAATATATCTCTATTAAATGATATAATATAACTATTTATTTATTTTTCAGCATTAAAGCATGAATATATAATAAAAATATTGCAATAACTACTCATTTAATATCTGCAATAAAGTTATACTATAAAACACGTCTCCCAACAATAAAGATTTGTTGTGGAACGGAGGTAGTGGAAAAGTGACCGCTTTCCCACCTCTTCTTCTCCCCTTGCAGTTTCCTTCCCCCAAAGCGGCAAAGCAAGAATCCTTAGTCCGTTTCCCAATTTAAAGATTATGTTCCAACACCTACCAGCTCCTGCAGTGCGACCGGCTGGGACTTGGGAGAGCTCTGCGAACATTTGCCAGGGAACAGCAGGTGATTTTTTTTGCTTTCTTGATTTCTGATGAACATTTGGCACATCTGGGTTTTTGCAATCTTCAGGAATCTGAGCTTGCAGTATCTATGTCGCAGTTGAGAGCTGTGTTGTGTAAATGGTGAAGATCCTTAACATCAAACAAGGGGCATTGCTGAGTTACCAAGTACTATCTCTACTAAGCCCCATTCCACTCGAGGCAACAAACTGGTTGAGAAGTTGCGGCACGTGCAAGAACGGAGCAAGGGATGGATGGAATCATGGTGAGCGCTGCCACGGGGGTGATGAACTCCCTCCTCGACAAGCTCACCACGCTGCTGGGTGAGGAGTACAAGCTGCAGAAGGGCATGAAGTGCGACATCACCTTCCTGAAGGATGAGCTGAGCAGCATGAACGCTCTGTTACAGAAGCTGGCTGAGAAGGAGGAGCTTGACCCGCAGATGAAGGAATGGAGGAACCAGGTGAGAGAGATGGCCTATGACATCGAGGATTGCATCGATGACTACATGCGCAGGCTCCACCACGAGCCAAACAAAGTAGGTGGCATCAAGGGCTTCATCCTCGAGAGCATCAATAGATTGAAAAATCTGGGAGCTCACCATGGGATTTCTGACCAAATTGAAGAACTAAAGGTCCGCATCACCGAGACAAACAAACGACGGGAGAGGTACAAGGTTGATGAAGTGGTCAGTGCTGGTAGTGCCAATGTGGTACCCATCGACCCTCGGGTGCATGTCCTCTATGAAGAGGCCACTAATCTTGTTGGAATTGATGGTCCAAGGGATAAACTTATCAAGTTAATGGTTGATGATAGGGAGATGCAGTTGAAGGTGGTGTCCATTGTTGGGCTTGGAGGATTAGGAAAGACCACTCTTGCTAACCAGGTGTACCAAAACCTTAGCGGCCACTTTGAACATCGGGCTTTTGTGTCAATGTCCAAAATTCCTGATGTGACAAAAATATTACAGACTATACTCTTTCAGATTAAGAAGCAAGAGTGCGATGACATCAAATCATGGGATGAGGCACGGCTCATCAATGAACTCAGGCAATTCCTTGAAGATAAGAGGTACCTATAGCTGAAGATAACCTAATCCAAAATTGAAATTTCTTAATTAACTATCTTGAAATTATCTACATAGATTCATGTTTCATCAATGTTCATATTTATTAGTACAGAGATAGGTTTGATCTGCTAGCTACAAGAATTGCTTTTCACAATTATTTTTATTTTGAACATTAAACCTGCTGAAGATAATGGCCTAGGCCAATTGGATCCTAACCCTCTTTCATTCGACAGGTACTTTGTTGTAATTGATGACATATGGGATGCTCGAGCATGGAGGAACATCAAATGTGCTTTACCTGATAGCAATTGTAGTAGTAGAATAATGACAACAACAAGAATTATTAGTATTGCCCAGTCATGCTGCCTCCATAGCCATGATCATGTGCACGAAATAAGTCCGCTCAGCAAAGCTGATTCTGAAGGTTTATTTTTCAAAAGAACTTTTAAATCTGAAGATGGATGTCCTCCTCAGCTTAAAGATGTTTCCATTGAGATCGTGAGAAGGTGCGGTGGTCTACCATTGGCAATCATTACTATGGCCAGTTTATTGAGTAATAGATCATACAGAAGAGAAGAGTGGATGACTGTTCGGGATTCTATTGGTTTAGGACTTGAGAAACATCATAGTGTGGAAGACATGAACATGATATTATCTTTGAGTTATGTTGATCTTCCTTACTATCTAAGGACTTGTTTGTTGTACCTTAGCATTTTTCCAGAGGACTATGTGATTAAAAGGGGCCGATTAATAAAGAGGTGGATAGCGGAAGGATTCATCAAAGCTGCAGGTGGGATAACTTTAGAGGAAGAAGGAGAATGCTATTTTAATGAACTTATAAACAGAAGTATGATCCAACCAGTTGGCATCAAGTACAATGGTCAAGTGAGGGCATGCCGAGTCCATGATATGATTCTTGATCTTATTATATATAAGGCGAAGGAAGAAAACTTTGTCACTTTGATCAACCAAAAGGATGTAAGGGTACCTGAATGTAAGGTTCGCCGACTCTCGCTCGACTATTGTTACCAAAAATGCACTACAGTATCATCAATGGATAAGTTTTTTGAGGAGAAATCATCCATGGTTATTTCTCAAACTCGATCCCTTAATATCTTTGGATCCTCTCAACAGATACCTCTTCTTTCGAACTTCAGAGCTCTAAGAGTGCTTGACATAGAAGGCCTATTAACCGGGGATTATCTGATGAATATTGGAGAATTACTACAATTGAGATACCTACGACTTTCAGCAGGATCTATTACAGAGCTTCCGGAAAAGATTGGGCAGCTACAATTGTTGGAGACATTGGATGTAAAAGAAACCGATATAAGAGAACTGCCAGCAAGAATAGTTCAGTTGCAAAAGTTGAAACATTTACTTGTTCGTGATGTAAAGTTGCCTGCCGGAATTGGCAACATGCGATCTCTCGAGAAACTGTCACAATTACGTGTTGATGATAGTTGTTCATTTACTTCTTTGCTGGAGTTGGGCAGTTTAACCAATCTGAGATTTCTTGGTCTGTTTTGGCGCATCAGTAATTCTCACAGTGACAAAAGAATATACACAGACAATTTGGTCTCGTCCCTGTGCAAAATTGGCAGATCCAACCTTCGCTTTTTAAGTGTTCGTAGTGAATATGATGGCGGTTCCTGTGAATTTACATTTGATTCTTGGTCCCCACCTCCTCAACGCCTTCAGGAATTGACCTTGTACCCAAACTGCTATGTCTGCAAAATTCCAAGGTGGATGGCCTCACTGGCTAACCTCGCCTACATAGAAATTGAGATTAATCCAGTGGAACAGGAGGCTCTTGACATCTTTGGGAGATTGCCTGCCCTGCTATTTCTTGAGTTGTCCACAAAAAGGATGGTTCCCAGAGGACTTACAATTGGCAGAGGTATGTTCCAATGTCTAAAGGTGTTCCACTTGTACTGTCAGGATATTGAGACAGGGCTGATGTTCGAAGCTGGAGCTATGCTGAACATTGAAAGGCTTGGACTTCCGTTCAGAGCACACAGAGCACAATCTACATGTGGCGCTTATGATCTCAGCATTCACCACCTGTCTACTCTGCAACATCTCAATGTCAGGATTAGTTGCAAGGGAGCAGATGCAGCGGGGGTGGCAGCATTGGAGGCAGCCGTTAGGGATGCAGCCAGTCTGCTTCCCAACCATCCCTTACCATATTTCAGTAGATATTATGAGAACGAGATGGTATATGATAACAGGGAGGAGCAGAGCAAAGAGCAGGCTCCACTGTATGCATGTATGCCTGATCATTATCAATATTTTGTTCAAGGAAATCTTGGTGATATGGAGTGTCATCGTCTAGAATCCAGTTGCACCATCTGCTAATGGGCCCAATGCTGCTTCGTATCACATCCTCCGCAAAGTACTGAAGCATGCCACTATCACATGATTATTTACTGCATTAGAATGAGTAGCAAATTTCCTAGCCAGACTTCATTATTGGGGAATTCGCTTATGAATCATCATTCTTGCAACCATGTTGGGCCTATGGGTACTCATCCTTGTTTTATCCTGTAGTACTTTAATATATGCCATGTGATGTCTATCTAATTCCAAAATGCCAAATTTTCAGTCAAACGCTTTTCTACCATGTTTGAAGCTGCAATAGTTTACTGCATGGTTGTCACGGCGGAGTCGGCGACCACGGCGAGCGAGGAGCGCCTGGACGCCTAGGCGACGCCTAGGCGAGGGCCCGGCGACGGATGGAGTCTGTCTCGCGTATATGGGACTATGGGTTATAACTCCCGTATCTCTCAGCCCCCATATAACTCCCGTGTCTGGCTCTCTCCGTCCTCCCGACTCCCGACTCTCGCTCTCTCCGTCCTCCCGACGCCACCAGAAGCTCCTCCCCGACGCCTCCCCGCCAGGTACGCCGTCGCCTCCCGCTCTCTCCCCGACGCCTCCCTCCCCTCCCCCAGCCACGTCCTCCCCCGCGCGCCACCTCCTCCCCCCCGGCGCCTCCCCCTGTCGCCGCCTCCCCCCGTCGCCTCCCCTCCCCTCGGCGGCGGGAGCACGCTGGAGGGAGGTGGCCGGAGCACGGGAGAGAGACGGCGGCGGGAGGGAGGAAGGCGGCGCGGCGGGAGGGAGGGAGGCGGCGCGGGTGGAGGGAGGCGGTGCGGCCGGAGAGGAGACGGGCGGACGGCGTACCTGGGCTGGCGGTGAAGCTAGGGTTCAGGCCAAGGCGAGGCGATCCTCCCCGGCGCCAGGACGACTTGGCGACGCCTAGGCGACACCGTGACAACCATGGTTTACTGAAACCATTTGTTTTTGTATTTTGGGAACCTGCAAACTGATACTTATAACTGACAAGAAGTAAACATGTGTATCTTTGTGTGCAACGGTCTGTTGTTACATGCATAAGTTACAGTACGAAACTAACAATGCTGTTTGCTAATTTACTTACATGAAGTCATGGGATAGCAGTACTAGATTTGCCCCGACTTCTGGCTCTTATATTGTATCTCCATCACTTGCAGAATCAGATTACAGTGCTGATGTGAATTAAGTTTGAAAGGTGCTTTAACCTTGAGACCTCGACCAGTACTACAATGTAACATCTGAGGACTGAAAGTTATTGAATTGTCAGTTCAGTTCCAGTACATTACTGCACGGATTTCATTTTGTTAAGTCGAGTGGGAGAAGATAGTAATGAAAAAAAATAGTAGTCCTGCTATATATTGTGTGGAGTTGAAATCTGTAGTGGCTCTATTAGTATGGAACCTCGAGTGCATAATTTAGGAGGCTTGTATATCCTCAAAATCTTATTTGATGTAATGGTAATTAACATATCGATAACTTCAATTATAGTATGTTTGTGCATTATTACCAAGGATTGTTTTCACTTGCATTGATAAATAGAACATCGATAAGGGATCCGAAGGTACTCTTGGTCAGTTAAAGTACAGTAACTGATTGGACAGTCAGATGTGTTTTCAGTATTTTGTTCCTGCAATCGAGTTGGAGAAGACAATAAAGAAGAAGAAACAACCTGGAGTCCCATATACAGGTAGGGTGGGCACTTACCAGGCTTCGATCTAGCGAGCCGTGAGCACCCCGGGGAATCCGGCCTCCCCTGCCATGGATGCACTGTGCCTCTGTCCGGGCGGCTGGTTGGAGGAGGACGGAGGTTGAAGACGACGAGCAGTGGCGGATCTTGGGCATGGTCGCCTGGATGCGCCACGCCGCCACTGGGAGCAACACCAATGGCCTCCGGCCCAATGACCAATGTGATGCTCTACGTTTCCATGAGAGGTGACCCAAGCCCAATGACCGAATATCTGTGCGTCAGCCTTTGTTTCATCCTTCCAGTCAATCGTATGTTTGCATCCCACATTTCTTCAGGCCACAACCACGCCCAGAAAGTGCTCCCGTTTGTTTTTTTTTTCATAGGCTGGGATTGGAATTAGCGTAAGAATATTTATTGTTTCAAGGTTTTAGATTTTCTCATGCAAAAATTGTAATTTTTTTAGGTCATTCAGAAGCATCTTTATGTATGTTTTGTGAAGTTAACGAGACAATTGAAGCTTATGAATTTGATTTTGGGCATCTAATTGAATTGGCATTGATATTATCAGTGTCAACGACAACAATTGAGAGAGCATTTTTAGCAATAAATGTTATTTATTTTTTGATAAATGGTTAAATAATTTAATGGTGTACTACATCGAGTGTGAGATATTTAAAACAATTTATGATAACATAATTACCTGATAGTTTCAAGGTTTCAAATCTTCAAGAATGAACTTGCTTCGTAGTCGTAGATTAGTATCTTAACGGTATGTTTTGATTCTTTTTCAATATTAATTTGTTGTACGATATATGATTGTGACGCTAGTCAACGTTTTTTTTATCTTACAGAGTATTATTTTGGTGTGAATTGTACTTTTATCATCGCAAAATATCTACATAGGCAAAATATCTGTGTATTGAACTTCAAAATTTCTTTTGGTTTAAAACTAGTGTGATTGTCAATTTCTTCCGTACATATTGACTTGTCTATGATATGTTAACAGCCATGATTAGTCTTGCTTAGGCTAGATTTTTTTTTTCTAACTCCATCCCTGCCTATATATGTATTGTTGAAATCTCTAGTGTCTCTATGCAAAACAATGCTTAATTTATTACACTGTCGAATGGAATGATGGAACGGCATGACGGTCTTCCTCTTGTTACCGATCACATTGTTGTCATGGCCAACCATGCACTTCTATATGAAAATTTTAGGAGGGCCCCTAAAATTTCCATGCTTCTAAGCCTCCAAGCCAATCCTTCTTTGAATTTGTAAATAAACTATTTTTTTTAATTTAATTTGCAGAAATATGCCACGAATTAATTCTTTTGTAGAAATAACTAGATCCAGTTGCAGCGTGGTAACACAAATTATTAACGTGGCAGGTAACCTGCGGTACAATCGCTGGGTCGTGAAGCATCTGAAGCTCAGTCGTGCTTCGATGGTGCGACTAGGGTTTATCAAAAAACAGAGGTGCGACTGGATCCCAACTGTTGTGGCTATGAACAGATCTAAAGTAAGCTGGCTTGTCTCTCTTTTTTGCCAAGGCTGTATATATACATGGCCATAAGGCCCGATTACAATAATACCCCCATGATAGCCCATTATGCTAGAGATATAGGTGTCTTTTTATATGCCTTATTAGGCCTTTTGGCCTAGTAGGCCGAATAAATGGTATGAACCACCCTTACAACACCAACGGATATATAATCTGTCGCATCCAAGCAAGCCTAATAGCATGAACCTGCTATCTCATCAATATCATTCAGATTATTGCGTTATATATCGACAACTCAGCACAACCCTTTTCACAACTCTAAATACTTATGGTCTATCTCCAAATTCTGAACACTGCCTAACAAACTCAACCATCTTCACTGGTCGACCAGGTTTACACATTGAGCCAAACTAATAAGCCATCATGACA
The DNA here is from genome assembly GCA_017311315.1 of Dendrocalamus latiflorus. Classification (NCBI taxonomy): domain Eukaryota; kingdom Viridiplantae; phylum Streptophyta; class Magnoliopsida; order Poales; family Poaceae; genus Dendrocalamus; species Dendrocalamus latiflorus. The sequence goes on along the minus strand of CM029642.1, from coordinate 19,869,919 downwards.
CAAATTTGTTTCACCCCAACATAGAACCCAAATTTGTTGATATCTATAAGATATAGTATGCCATTTTTTTAGAGGCAATATACCATAGATTAGCAAAAGGCAAGATGTATGTAAGATTGCCATGTTGGCAGCATCTTTAGCAGCTCAGCATTACATGAATTTTTCAGCCTCTAAAATTTGTTTTTCGGCTTTTCTACAATTACTAGTTTTTAAACAAGTATCTTTTCAAAATAGGTCTATAAGTCGATTGTAGTATACACTGTAGCGACTTCATTTATAGTGGCTAAAACTACACACGTTTTTCTTACTCCGTACTCTCTCTCACGAACAACCTAAAAGTCATAAGTCACAGTCAAAAATCATAAGCCGAAACTAAAAAGAACAGGAGCTAGTGGCTTTTGACTTTAGCTGATGAATAGTAACAGTTGATAGAGAAACCGTGAGAGAGCACATAGTAAGAGAAATTGCCGTAGGGTTTTGATCAAAAAGATACTCTGTTTGAAACATAGTTACTATAGAAAATATTTTACTATAGAAAAGCCAAAAGCTGAAGAAAAAAAGCCTATATTCCTCTAGTTACTGTGCTCGATAATATGGTTGGTCACTAGAGTGGCTTGTTGTAGGCCTGGGAGGCATCGGGATCACTCGTGCAACAATGTGTACTTTTTCCGGTAGCAAGTGACTCTCTTATCCGAAATGAACAGGGCGATCTAGTTTTGGCGGCAGCAGGGTAATTGTAGTTTCTACACAACGCGCAGCAGGGTGAGGCTCTAGCGGATGCACGAGACCTACGCTTTGGTCTTGCGCTATCTCTGACTGTAGTTTCTACACTTTGCCATTGACGTTCTAAAAACAAAGCCACAAGCAGGCCCTGGCTTTGTTCTGCTGCCAAATGATTCAATTCGAGATCTTTGCTGCCATAACTTTGAGAAATCGGGATTTTAGACGATTTATGCTCCTGTTTCTTATGGGAAGTCACAAATATACCATTGGCATCTGTTGCCATCTCACAGACGATGACCAGTTCGGAGTCTTGATCTCTGTAATAACTCACTCCTCATTGTATCTTCCTACCATTTGTAAGTTTTTTATATAACATTTTCAAGCATAAGAAAACCCAGATAGTTGTCGCGGGCTGCGAGCAAACCTATTGGACCTTCAGGATTGCTTTATTTATAGATCTTTCAAGCGTTCTTTGCCCAAGTTCTTCCGGTTCAAGTATCCTTTGTACACTGTCACTCATTCTTAGAGACTGGGTTTTTCTTTTTCCTTCTGTCCAATAATATCAAACTGGTCTGTACAACGTCAAACGAGAACAGGGTCGGTTTGACCGAGACAAGTAAAAACAGAGTTCAACCGGTAAGTAGAATAGACTGCAAAGTACAAATAGAAAAAGAAGAATACATGATAGGACTTTGAGCTCAATCACTAGGTCACGCGGGTGTCCTGCCGTAACTTTTAAAATGGTGGGATTAATATACGCGTATTTTCAGTTTTTCACTACCAATTGAGCCTTGCACATCTTAACCAACATTTGCGGGCAATCCAGTAATTAGGTACGCTTGCTGCATTCTACACCAAACAAACTCTAAACATATGAACAGCATGCTAGCCCGATAGTTCAGCTAAAAGTTGAAACTAATAAATTCGAGCGGCAATACTTGTATGCTCGCCATTTACGCAAAAATTCTGGTAAAAAAATCTCAATATATTAACACATAAACTTTGTAAGAGAAAAACAAGCTCTGGATATACTATTCCCCATTATGTCATGCATGGCCGATCAATCAATGAATGCGAGTAATTAAAAGAGAGGGCACGAAGAGTAGTTCGGCTCATTTCAACTTCTGTGAGTTTAGGTGGTAAACTGGTAGGGGAACCGTGCAGGTGCCAAATCATTTTACAGGATGCATGCGCCAAATCATTTCACAGAATGTACCTGTACTGACACCATCGTCGCGAGAGGACGGTGACCGGGTCCCACCTGCTCAGGATCGACGGCTGCTCGCAGACCAAGAAGGTCGGCACCGGCCAGCACATCTTCTCCAGAAAATTCGATATCGGTGACCGCGACTGGTATATCAGATATTACCCCAATGGCTACAGCCTGCAGCTCTCGGATTATGCCGACTGCATCTCTGTCTTTGTTGACGCCGCCGCCGGCTGTGACAGGAATGTCACCGGTCATTCCAAGTTCAGTTTGCTCGACCAAGCTGGGAAAAGAAGTGCCGTCGTACAGCCACACGGACGAACCACTGAATTTCTCGAATCTCATGAGCGGATCGTGGATGCTCATCAAGCGGGAAGAACTCGATAAGTCGAAGCATCTTCTCAAGAACGACCGCTTCACCGTCCGATGCGACGTCACCGTCACGAATAACGTGCGCACTTGCCGTCTGTGATTATTGCACACTTGCCAAACAAGAACCGTTATGATATATTATAGACAATTTTAAATAAAAACTGCATGTGATAATTTTATAGTTTCTATACTATTTTTATTGAACTATCTGGTATATCACAGACAGTTCTAGCCATTACTAATACTAGTATAGTGCCCGTGCTAACGCTACGGCTATATTTCGGGGATGCATATGAAAACAATCAAACAATGATATTTTTTCTTTATCATGCTAACGATACGGTAAAAAATAAAAAGACTGTTTCAGAAATATTGTCTTTAGATTCGTTGTCCATACACTGAAACATCTCTACCATAAAATTGGTTCCAATAAGTTCTTGTATGTCTTAAGGAATGTTTTCTAAATCCTCACACGCCTAATAAGTTCTTGTATATCTTCAGGAATGTTGTCTTTAGATTCGTTGTCCTCACACTTCAACATCTGTACCAAGAAATTGGTCCTCAGTGTATTCCCATCCTGTACAAATCATTACACTTTACTGTTATAAATAACAATTAATTGTAGAATGTTTTTACCAAGTACACAAAAGATTGTTTACTCACAATTGAAAACACTGGTAAAATTTGTAAAAAATAAAACAAACAATCAGATAAAAGTTGCACGATCATAAGAATATCTGTACCTTTGCAGCTCCATCTTCAGATAACAATATGGCACTTGACTGTAGGTCAGGGGATGTTATAGAAGGGTTGAGCTCATGCATGTGTTGGATACAGTATGCTACTCCCATAATTACTCTCATCCTACCATTCCAATCAATATGATCAAATCCCTCAACTGCAAAAAGCAAAGCAAAACATTTAAATTTGATCACAGAGATCAGACAGTAAAAATTCCGACAGTGGAATAGCATAACAGCTCTTACCATGGAGATGCTCATAGAGTGTTCCATTGGGTGCATATTCTAACACTGGATTACCTTTTTCCTGAATCTCCCCTCGGAATGCTTTGACCAATCTTTGCTGGACGTAATCACAGTGGATACAACAGCTATCTCAACGCCACTTGATAAGGTCCCCTTATAAACAGTGTAGTGTGCATAGCTTGCCACAATGTTACTGAAGTCCTCACAAGCACCTTCCAGCTCTGAGCGCTGCAGCTTGGGTACTCCTGAAGAGTATTAGGACAGAAAAAAATACCACAAATGGTAAGTAAGAAGCAATTCAACCAGATATTTGACAATATTAGAACATGGAAGATTTCAATGAGGCTTTAATCTGTGTCCTCTAAACAACATACACAAAATATCAACGCAAGAAATTAGCTCCCTTGGAACAAATTGGCAACACCAAAATTGAATATGTATATTCAATTAATGGATTCTTTTGAACAAACTTTTATAGAACATGAAATCCAAAAAAAAAGAGATGGATTCATCAAGTCGAAGAAAAGGCATTGTACTGCCCTCCTATGTAAAGAAAAGGCATTGTATTCTTGTTCTCATGGAGACTGATTTGCTCCAAGCAACCTCATCTTTTCCTGGGATTTGCTCGAAAAGGTCAACAGACTCCCTCATCCAACCCCTATTAGCAAACCCAACGACCATCGATGTCCAAGAACGACCGTTGCTTGAGAAATTTGATTCCATGTTAGCTGATAAATGCAGAAGAAGATCAATCGCCAATGCTAGCCAACAACATCATATCCTTCATTAAGTAGGTGCTACTTTCGTCCAACTATTACAGTTTTGAATTAAGGGGGGGAATAGGTTTGTTGTACCTGTAACATGGGAAAGAAATCTTATACCCTGAGACTGGTTCTTAGTGGTCACTCTATCTGCATTACTGCAAAGTAAAACCAGAATTAAGAAACAACCTATTTAACATGGCAACTGCCATAATTTCATACTATTCCAAGGGCTAATGAGCTTGTAATCGTAAGCCTGTAATCATTCATTTTAGGATCCTTCTGGATCTCACAGTAAAAGGCAAAAGTTCTTTTCTAGATCAATTCTAATCGTATATCATTTTATGACACACATAATCTCCGAAAGGTGCAGCTGTAAATTTGAAATGTACTTCCTCTAGAACGACAAATTTAAAATCACATGGTGGAAATGTTAATAGAATAGTAAGTTCAGACTGATCAGACATTCAGACTGCATATTTCACACAACTGTTTCATTCACTATCGGAGTATATTTTTCTCAGAAAAGAGAAGGGAAAAGGGTGAACAAACGGAGCATTAAGCAAAGGTGGCAGCTGGGATCAAACATACTATATATACCTTAAAGCCCTTTTTAGCCCATCAATTGACATCACTTTCACTGGCTGGAATGGGTTTCTTGGATTGGATCGCTCTGAGGAAGGATTGACCATGTAAATCCCTTCTGAACGAAGTTTGGAAGTAAACCGGAAATTTCTGAAAAAATTATACGAAATCATGCATACCCAACAAAGTAATTATAGAATTATACAAAATAGGAGCAACAAAAGCAGATAGCATATACGAAATCACTCTATCTGCATTACTGCAAAGCTGTACAATGTTCATATTCTCATTTCTCAATGGATACACTCAATTGTATAATGCCTTACATAGTTATTAAGATACAAAAGTAAAAAAAAATGAAGCATGCCAACTGAATGATATATAATTGAAAAGCTGTACAATGTTCATATTCTCATTTCTCAATGGATTAACTTATATGGTTTTTAAATACTTTTACATAAATGGCATCCATTAGGGGTATCTGAGCATATCTACAAGTTGCTCCAAGATGTGAATCCTAATGTTATCATGCAATTGAATAATAGCAGGTAAAGTGATACATTATCTGAGCATATCTACAAGTTGCTCCAAGATGTGAATCCTAATGTTATCAAATATAGTAGTTCGCAACATCCATGATCGAAGGGCAATTGAAAATCCATTAATATGTTACAGGAAACATATGAGATGTGCTTCAATCATCTCCCAAAATTTGAAAAGCACATAAAGGGCAAATTGAGGGCTTGATATGCAACCACCCACTACTCTACAACTAACCGTACTCAACAGAATTTTTTTTCTGTTGAATTGTGCAATTTATTTTTTGATAGAGCAGATGTGAATAATTTGATGATAAGGGATGCTGCAGAATTTTATTCCAGACAATAAAAAGTATATATAGTTCGCCAATTCTTGTAGACAAGTCATATTATGGTGCAGCATGTTATTAGCAGGAGAATAAGCAAACAGAACCATTATCGACAATTTAAAATAGTTGAACTGATGCGTATGACAGGTTAAAAATAGCTTGGGCTCGCAAAGTTGAGGTTCAAGAATATGAAAGAATATCTCCCAAATGAATCTTTTGACAATTGACAGGAACTTTTTTTGAAACAAAGAAAAGACTGAAACAATAAAAACAGTATAATGGTTGAAGAAACAGCTATCATGGGTGCGACATAAATTCTTATAAAAGAAAAATACAAACAAAACAGAAGCCTAATGAGACATTGAGAATTGAGGTGCTGTATTCACTGGAAGGTTAATAATTTTAAAAAGGGGATGGCTACACTCCACAAATGCAGACGTTGGCTTATAGTCTGCACATTATCCAAGCTGTCCCAAAAAGAGATCCTGATAGTTCATGACGCAAATCCAATTCATTGTCCACAAAACTTTTTCCTAGCCCATAGATACGTGGTATGTGAATTCTGCTGGTAAAGAGATCACAAGCACATATGATTTATGACCTACACATAGGCAAACATGCAGTTCAACAATACGGCATCACAACATCTTCCTTTTGAGTATTGCATTTTAATCTGAAGAGTGAAGACAGCTTATTCCATTTGCTGTTTACAAGTTGAACTCATAACTAAACCGGATTGCGTATTTAAGCAGCAATCAGAAGGATCTGTAGATCATGTCACTGTTCAGAGTGAAAGGGAAAGGAAGCATCAAATTGAGGAGTGCAAAGATACGTAAGTCAAATTATTTTAGCAAGAAATGGCGATATAATTTGTCCATAATTATTAACAGTTACAGGTATGATTATCCTATTTGGAATCGGCACGAAATGTTCTTTGTGAAGCCAATTTGCAGGTGAATATATGGAGAAGCAACCTTATGGACAGCATATATTTACGCGGCCCAGATCAAAACAGAAATTACTTGAGTTCGCAAAAATTGAGTACCAATTCTTGATTGGTTATTTGGTTGGCTATCATATTTAGCCCCACTCAAGTTTCCAAAGAGGCTAGGACGAAACTGTGTTTTTCCCCCACACTGGGAGGTGAAGCAAGCGTTTTGCTTGTCAGATCTCTAATCCTCCCTAAACCTATTGCTAACAATCAATTACTGACGGCAGGAGTCCCACGCACATCCAAGTCAAGAAGAAAGGGCGCAACATTTCGCACTAACCCCTCAACAAACTCACTGAATCCGGGCAGGACTGGCTGACCTGAGTCGCCGACGACGAGGACGCGCACCTGGCCACAGGGCGGTGCGCCGTTGAGGTCCCGGCCGCTCCCGTTTATGTCCTGGATGGACGAATCAGAGTCCGAGGACGAGGAGGAGGCGTCGCGGGCAGGGGTGGCGGGGCGGGAGGAGAGCTCCTCGGCGAGGGCGGAGGAGAGGGGCGCGCGGAGGCGCTCGAGCTCGTCGATGAGCGCGGAGACGACGGGCTTGGAGCGGAGCACCTCCTCCTGCTCGCGGTTGAGCGTCTTGCCGGCAGCGAACGACTCCTCCATCTGCAGGATGCGGTTGTACTTCTTCCGCAGCGCGCGCAGCCGCATCGACACGACGCTGAGCACCGGCCCGTCGGTGCCCTCGGCCGCGGAGGCGGATGCGGTGGGGGAGCCGGCCATGGCGGGTGGCTAGGGTTTTAGAAGCGATTTGGGGATTTGGTCTTGGGAGTCGGAGCGGCGAGGGGAGGAGGCGAGGGCGGAGCGGCGGATGAGGGAGGGGAGGAGGCGAGGGCGGAGGATGGAGGGGAGGAGGCGGAGGAGGGCGGCGCCGGGAGAGGGGAAGGAGGCGGCGGCGTTCCTGAGGGGCGGAGGGAGGCGCGCTGGCGTGAGAGGGGAAGGGGAGAGGGGAAGGAGGCGGGCGGCGGCGCGAGAGGGGAAGGGGAGAGGGGCAGGCGGCGGCGACGGCGCGAGAGGGGTGGAGGGAGGCGCACGGGCGTGAGAGGGGAAGGCGGCGGGCGCGAGAGGGGAAGGGCAGAGGAGAGGAGGAGATGGGGGCGTGGGAGATGGGGGCGTTGCGCCTCGCGCGGGGTGAGGGCGTCGGGGAGTCGCGCCTCGCGCGGGGTGCGTGAGGTATGATCCAAACAATTTGGGCCATTGGATTTGAGTGAGTAAGAGAAAGGAGAGGCTACAGTGGATATCGTCCCTTCGTTTCAAAGGTTCGCTGGTTCTGGGAACATTAGGTTTGGTGCATCTAGGAGAGGTCTTGACTGTGGGGGACATTTGTTGGGTAGCTATAGAAAAGTTTACAACTGGTGGTTTTATAGTGGTAGAGAATATAGACGGTCAGGGGCGGGCCCAAGGCCCGGCCACCCTGGGCCACTGCCCGGGCTCAATCGCTAGCGCAGTAGCGCCCCTGGAACATCAGCTGGCATGTGGGTTTAGTTGCTGGCTTGCTGCAGCTAGCTAGCGTGCAAGAACGCAGCTTGGATGGGCATCCGCAACAGGCCAACAGCAGCCCACGAGACAATGAGCCCACGAGACAATGCCACCAGTCAGCGTCGGCACGACGCTTCCAATTCCACTAGGTATGCGACGTCGGACGTTCCCAATTCAAAACATTGCGCGGCCACCGCGGCAAGCTGGGCGACGTTTCCAATTCCAAAATTCCAAGCTGGGCATCCGGCCACTCGGCGCCGAGCCGCCGACGCGCTAGAGAGCGAGCGCGGCGTCTTGCTGCCTTCCCTACTTTTCTCTCCACTTCTCCAGGTATCGCATTTTGTGAGAATTTTGTGGGTGAATCACGTAATGCCTACTTTCATTTCTTGTATTCCCCTGCTGTTTCAAATGTTCACATACAACCAAAATGGCTATACTAAAGATAAATAAACCTCAAAACTAAAAAAGGGATGTATAATTGATATCAAAGGGTTCTATGTCTCAGTTCCATTGAAGAAACTAACAGGCGCTCGACATGATATTTTCTTAATAAAGAACTATCTTGTAATGGATATCAATATTTTGGATGGCATGCTTTAAGAACCACGCTTCTTTTATTTTGTTTGCTAGACTCAAGGTGTTGCCGCTGCCCGCTAGTTGCTGGTTGCTGCAGCCTTGCAGGCTGGCTCTGTGGCTCAAGCCTCACGAAACGTCTAAATTGCGGAACAAGATTGCCGATGATTGGTTCAACAACTTGATGATTTGCTATATTGAGCGGGAACTATTTAGATCACTTGATGAAGCTGCCATTCTTCGACGGTTTCAGAACATCAAGAAAAGGAAAATGCAGCTGCCTCGTGCTCGTAGGTTTGCATAGTGTCTCCTTTGAAGTTATATTATTGGATTTTTGGTGGTAATTTTAGTACCCTAGTCTATGTTATGTACTTTTTTTCTAATGTATGCATTTTCATGTGTACTAAAACAATGGTTTTATTTATAAAACTATTAAGCACGCCAGCTTTGCTTATATAGGTCGATGTGAACTTGTTATTGATTGTTACTTGTTAGCTTGCCCAGGCTCTAGAAAATTTCTGGGTCCGCCACTGTAGACGGTCATGCTCATGAAACCGTCTGTGATAAGACGTTCAATATAGCTTTTTTTTATAGTAGTGGCTACATGCAGATCCTTTTGAATCCTGTTTGGCTTCATGCTTATTTGTTCTAACTCATGTTTATATTCAGATATGCGTCTTGTTCTCATTTCTTCTTACCATATTTACGTACTTGTAGCATTCGAACATGCACATTACGTTGTGCTTTCATGCATGTCGGATGCCATTGCCAATTAAATTAGCTAGGTATTCGAGCTGTCTAGAAACGTTTTTGTGCAGTCTTGTATCCAAACACACGTCTTCGCTGCTGTCATGTTGTTGGCTTTTAATCTGCTTTGCCTTCCAGTAGTCTCCACTTGAGCGTGTACAATGCCAGCTTCTTGCCGCATCCTTCAACCAAAATAGCAACTGTAGCAGTAGGTACCACTACTTAAAAAAGATCATCACAGGTGGTTCAATAATATTATCACAAATGATTTCATCAACCGTCTATGTTTATTGGTCAGTAATAACACGAGGTCACATAGGCAACTTCAGAATTGTGTGTGATGCCCACTAGCCCAAACGGGTTTTATTAAAAAAATCATCTGAGATTGTTGACTCTCACAGATGGCTTTTAGTAGAAACTGTCTGTGATATATGAGTTGAAACCGTCTGTGATAGTCTGCATCATAGACAGTTCCAACTATAGTTGAAACTATCTGTGTGATATTCTTTTGTTTCTTAAAGCTATTTCTGTTTGTTGGCTAGTCTCAGGAAATGCTAGCCATACCCTCTGAAACAAGCAGAAACACAACATCCATTTCACATTCATTTCAGAAACAAGAACATCTATTTCACAAATCAATTAACTGAAATAAAATAAATTAACCATCTATGAACAAATACACACATATACAATTAAGCTTGACCTGTTGTAGTTGAAGACAATGGATAAGTAAATCACAGTGAACAAGATTAAATAACCTAATGAACCATAAGAGAGGGGAGAGAACTATAAGATGTACACGAACCCGAAACCTTAGCTAGCTATCCATCAATTTTGTAATTTCAGATCCAAGCATCAAGGAAAAGATGGGAGGGGATCGGATGGCGGTTGGATATCACCAGCAATGAAGGAGAGGTGATGGTCGTCACTTTTGTGTCACGATGGAGACACTGCCCAAAATACTCTTACAACACTTACGACAAGAGTGTCTTATGTAATGAACTGTGGTGTCACAACCGGAGGCGGAGGAGCAAGCTCACGGCGGTAGTCAGCGTTGTTGAGGGGAGGATTGATGCAGGAATAAGCTAGCTAGGAGTGGATGAACTAGGAGCCGGTGGAACTCACGTGTGCTTGCCGGTGGAAAGGGAGAGGGGGAGTAATTATAAGAGGCGAGAGGTGGGAGGAACCAGTGCTTGCCATTCGATGCGGAGAGAATGGACGGATGAGATCGAAATCCTGGGGGAAGAAATCACGGATCGGTGACATGGCATTATCACAGACAGTTTGTTATATGAACTGTCTGTGATAATGTACATATCAGAGACGGTTTGGTATAAGAATCGTCTGTGATAATACATATATCAGAGACAGTTTGGTACACAAATCATCTGTGATAATACATAAATCATATACGGTTTGGTATACGAACCATCTGTGATAACGCTTAAAAATACATGCCCTACTCCTGCCTGTTAATATTCCGATGCAAGCAACCCTTAAATTTCCACACGGTTCTAACTTTATATGCAGCGTGGTGTACAATTCCTTGATACCACAAACTCAATTTCTTCTAAACTGTCATCTCTCTTATCTTCTTCACCAGATTTCTCAATAATGGCATCTAATATTATTTTAATCTCCTTTCTCTCATCTATCCATCATGAGTTGTTTGACTGCAACCTTATACAAGCAGCCAACAACTTACGTCCGAAGCAGCTCCTCTGCTCACACCCTGCTCTCCTTCCTCGAGTCGCTTCCATCCATCAGCTGGATCTCATCATCCGCCATTGACGGATGTGTCTCGTTGCTGCTCAGAAAAGGAAAACCACTTTTAGCCTCGTTCTTCTCTTCAATATACGCAAAGAGGAAGAAGCTCTTGCTGTAGAGGAGAGACACATGGATAACCTTGCCGATTAAGCAGGAGCGGCCGATTCTGAGGAAACTTATCATGACATCCTCTTTCAAATTATGAGCCATGCTAATGATTTGCTCAGGCTAGGGTAGGAAGTGGAGAGGGCAAGAACAATCTTCACAGCATTAGAGAACGCAGCCGCTGATACTCCAACTCTAAAAGTAGAAGAGGAAACATATGAAGCTCAGAAGATCAAAATATGAGAATCTCTTTTTTTGGACTTTTGTAATAAATTTGATTTGAATTTGTCTTTTTGTAAAAGTGACTGATCACACTTATCTGTGCCAGCTCAGTAGTTTTTGTAGTTCATATGACAAAGGTCAAAACACAGACAGTTGTAAATAAAATCCGTCTGTGATATTTCATAGACGATTCTAACTAAAAGTTGTCTGTGATAATGGACAAAACACAGACGGTTGTAAATAAAAACTATCTGTGATACTTTATAGACAGTTCTAATTAAAAGCCGTCTGTAATAATGGAAGATATCATAAACGGCTTTTAATTAGAATCATCTATGATAATTTCAGAGACGGTTTTCACCATGAACTGTCTGTAATATGTGATGAGATATGAGTTTAGTTTGTTTTATAGTAGTGTACACATTAATCTGAGCGTGTACTACGATATATGCCTGCAGCTTCTTGCAGAGAACGCCAGCCCTTTAAAGCTTAAACCCCAGCCCTTATACCAACTTTTTTTTAGAGAAGTCCTCGTATCACTTTCTCATCTTACAGTTAACCCTCTTGAGGGAAGCGAGTCAAAAGCCCCAAGCAAGATGCTATGTATGCACGTGCCTCCCACGTGGGTATAAGATGTTACAATATATGGTCTCACTTTGGGTGATAAATAGCAGAATGGAGAGTAGAAGAGCAGAGCAGCTGATCATCGGAGAGAAAATGATTCATGAATTAAGTCATACAAATATGTAGGTTTATCCACCATAATCGACATGGTTGGCCTGATCAGCAAATATAGGTCACTCCGGTGACTATGGTAGGCCTGTGAGGCATCGGGATCTCTCGTGTAACGGTGTCTTCCACTTGGGGACACTCATTTTGTCCGTTCAGTGGGAGACATGACATTCGGGGGCATATCACATCTGTTTGAGATTTATCTCTTGAGCCCCACTGCAGGATAACCTCTTCGTCCGGAGGGGTAGTTTTCTTATTGCTGGCATAAGCTCAGTCTTTGCATGTTTGTAAGTTGCAAATTAATTTTCTGCTGATCTTAGAGACTCTTGACTTTTGCTGCTGTCTAATAGTATTATATTGGTCTATGCAAACTTAATACTAGTGAAAATAGTGTCCGGTTGCAAAGATCTCACCGCTGGTATATTTTACTGTAAAATGTTGAGTTCAACATAATTATGTAAGACTATTTTCACTCGTAAGTCATAACTGAATCTGCATATCTCTAACAAAGATTTTCGCGGTCAAAAAAAAGTTTTTTAGATGCATGCTGCGTTGTAAGTTCCAAACGAACGGAAGAGCCACATGACCTTTTTTTTTATGGAGGAGCCACATGACTTGGTAAAGATTCAAACCAATTCTAGCCTCGCCAACTAGTAAGCTCAGCATTACACAGACTTTGTACGAGAAAAAACAAGCTCTGGGTATACAATTCCACATTATGTCATGCATGGCCGATCAATCAATGAATGCGAGTAAAAGAGAGGGTACGAAGACTTGTTCGGCTCATTTCAACTTCTGAGTTTAGGTGATAAACTGGTAGCTAGGGAAACCATGCATGTGCTAAATCATTTAAAGAATGTACTTGTACTGCCACGATGATATATATGGTCTATTTTGGGCCAATGAATTGGGTATGTTATATATATATATATATATATATATATATATATATATATATATATATATATATATATATATATATATATATATATATATATATATATATATATATATATATATATATATATATATATATATATATATATATAACATACCCGGGAGTAATTACACCCAATGAATTGGGTATGTTATATTAGAGGTGGGTGTAATTACACCCGGGAGTAAAAAGTATTTTTCCTATATATATATATATATATATATATATATATATATATATATATATATATATATATATATACACACATATACACATATGGGAGCTTATCTAGTGCTAATAGTTTATTCAGTGCTAACATGTAAACGCCAACTAAGCCTGCTGGATCTACAATCTAAGGCTCAGATTCGTGAAGGTGGAAGCCTCATTCACTTATGCATTTTTCTTTTAAAACCCCCTGACAACTTCTCCCCTTTACATTTGCGTCCCTGCCTCCTCAGCTCCCTCCCCGTCCCCGACGCAGCAGCAGTGCCGCGGGAAGGAGCCGTCAGCAGCAGCGCCTCGGCGGGGGCGCCGCCTCTGAGAAATTACTAACTCGGAAATTCCCAAGAGTAACTCGGAAGCATTTTCTGCTGCAAACATTCTCCCAGAAATAGTTTCAATTGATTCCTCCAGGAAATATGTTTCATGTTCGTGATGATGGAGCTTCAATTTGAGTTCTTCTACAATAGATCTCGAATCAGAGAGGTTCTTTTCAAGGTCTAGCTCACTTGCTATGGATTGTTCTAACATCTGCAAAACATTTCTTTGCTGATCTTCTGTTTGCATACTAGTGGAGGATAACATATGACCATTTTCACACCCACGATCATCAATGATCCCTGTAGAAGTCCAGTTACAAAAGAATGCAATTGATGCATATAGAACAAAGGGATAAGTGAGCATTTACCTGCATTGTCATGGAAAAACTCTATGGCTTTCTCAAACTTTGCAGATTCTATTCTAATATCAGCAATTAGATCCTGCATCTGCTTCAAAGACACCACAGCACCATCCAGCTTAGCTTTAACCTTGCCTCCAGGTTCTTCATAAATCTTATGCTCAACATTTTTTTATATCAATTTGAAGAGAACTAATCATGTTATCCAACTCCTTGACCTCTGCATCTAGAATACCATATAAGATGTCCGATTCGAAAGCACTCTCAGCACTCTCAGAAGAAACAGATTCATTTTCCAAGGTAAGAGGCTCAAAATCAGTTGACGCGCGGCGCTGCTGCTGCTCAAAATCATTTTCCAAGAGTAAATCCTTCCGGCGGCGCTGCTTCTGCGTCGGGGACGGGGAGGGCGCTGAGGAGGCAGGGACGCAGATGTAAAGGGGAGAAGTTGCCAGGGGGTTTTGAGGAAAAATGCATAAGTGATTGGGGCTTCCACCTTTACGAATCTGAGCCGTAAATTATAGATCCAACAGCCCTAGTTGGCGTTTGCATGTAGCACTGAATAGACCATTAGTACTAGATATGCTCCCTATATATACACACACCCCAAAGATGATCACACAAGGGAAGTGAGTTGAGCTCTTCAGTCCTTGTAAGGTGGTACGTAGGCACTATGGATCGAGCGCAAAAGATTTTTTTTTTTGTTTTGGAGACATGGATAGTGAGCAAAGCATTTCGTAAAACCATGCACGCATGCATAATACAATTATACCATATAACTAGGTCTAGAATATTTATGATGATGAATAATTGACAATATTGCTTAGCGTTGTTATGCGAGGCATGTGGCGTGTCTAGATTAATGTCAGTTAAGTTGAGAAGAACTTGTCCTGAGAAAATGTTGGTTTGATCTTTGTATGTACAAGATAACTCGAAGGCGGTCCTGGTCTACAGTGAGGATCGGGAGGTGGCTTGGTGCGAAGTCATAGTCTAGAGGGTCAAGGATGCCGGAGGAAACGGTCGAGCTCGAGTTGGAGTGCGTGAAGACTAAAGGTGAATGATGTATATTGGAGCTACGGAGGTACGGTCGGGAGGCTGCGACATATGTGTTAAGAAAGAGTTTTGAATCCCTTAAAAAGCAGTGGGTCTGGATGAAAAAAATAGGGAAAATTTGTTCAGTACCACTGAAAGGTGACCGTTTTCGGAAAATACCACTAAAAATTTGGGGTTCCGAAAATTACCACCGAAAGATACATTTTGCTTCGGGATTTAGCACTTTGGACAAAAATACCCCTCCTCCCTCACCTTCCTCTCCCTCCTGCCGCCGCCCCGTCCGCGCCTCTCTCTTCCCCCACGGCTCTGCCGCCGGCCTCCCCGCCTCTCCCTCCTCACGCCGCTCGCCTCCTCCCTCTCCGCGCGCCCCATCCCCGCTGCCGTTGCCTACCTCCGCCCCCACCTCCCTGCGCCTCCTCCTCCTCCTTTCCCCGCTCCCCCGCGTCCGGCCGAACCCCGCCGCCGCCAGCGCCACCTCTTCCTCAGGCGATCTCCCCTCGATTCCTTGCGCGGAGAGCATCACCTCGACGGCCCGAAGCTCCCCCAACCTTCGCCCGGAGCTGCCTTTCGCCCCAGGCCGCCGGCGCCACGGACCTCCTCGCGCCGCCCTTGGTCCCCGCCGTCGGCCCACCTCGGCACACCTCCGGCCCGGCCAGCTGCACGGTGAGAATCCTAGTATCTTTCCACCAGCTCGTGCTTCCCTACTTTCCTTCCTCCCTCCACGCCGGCGGCTTGAGGAAGAGGTGGCGCTGGCGGCGGCGGGGTTCGGCCGGACGCGGGGGAGCGGGGAAAGGAGGAGGAGGAGGCGCAGGGAGGTGGGGGCGGAGGTAGGCAACGGCGGCGGGGATGGGGCGCACGGAGAAGGAGGAGGCGAGCGGCGTGAGGAGGGAGAGGCGGGGAGACCGGCGGCAGAGCCGTGGGGGAAGAGAGAGGCGCGGACGGGGCGGCGGCAGGAGGGAGAGGAAGGTGAGGGAGGAGGGGTATTTTTGTCCAAAGTGCTAAATCCCGAAGCAAAATGCATCTTTCGGTGGTAATTTTCGGAACCCCAAATTTTTAGTGGTATTTTTCGAAAGCGGTCACCTTTCAGTGGTACTGAACAAATTTTTCCAAAAAAATAAGGCCTGGCCTGGATGGGAGTTTGTATTGGAGTTGTATTCGGGTAGGTGTGCTGGCCGAGAGTAGGTACCGTATTGGACTGAAGTCGGTTTTTCGTGCGTGTAAACAAAAGGATGGCTGCATGCATGGTGGCCGTGGGGGTTGTAATTAGTTGATAGCTAATTAGGTTATGTGGAGACGCTTTTGGGGCCATCGTACAGATGAATAAAAAGTGGTCGACGACGGCTTTTGATTCGTATTGGTTTTTATGAGTGCAAGAAGGTGATTGGAGATTATTCATGGCTGCATGTGCGATGGTGTTCCGGCCGTGAGGGTGTGATCATTTTGACTTATTTTGAGTGGCTTATAACTGAAAAGCACTGTAGCTGACTGAAAAAACACTGTAGCTAACAGATGCTTATTTAGCATAATTAAATTTAAAAAATTAAAAAATATAAAAAAAAATATGTTAGTCCATTACGTATAATACAAATAAATACGGGAAAAAAGAACCGGCAAAAAAGCTCAACAAAAAGCCAAAAATTTAGAAAAAGACAAAATTTATAAATAGTAAAAAATAAATCGGAAGCTAAAAGCTGAAGCCAAAATGATCACCACGCCTTAAAGATCTTTGTGCAGGAGACATCTTGAGGGTGCCATAACGAGTCACGTGGGCGCTTCATACGAGAGCTAGCATAAGCGCCAGAGTGAATAGTTCCTTCTCATTACTGCCTATAGTTGATTTCTTGTACATGTACATCCATCTACTAGTGCTGTGATAATGAATGGAAGAGAGAAGTTTGGTTCTGTTGTTTTGCTTTGCATCGAGAGAAATTAATCTATAGTTGCTACAGTATCTCAAATAGTACTCGCTGTTCGAGAGAAGGGGACACCTCGGCTCCCCTTGGCCACGCAAGCGCCACACCCCCCAACCCGCCACCTCAGCACCTTCCCCGGTCTATGGGCTTGATCCATGGACCAGGTCCCATCTGTCAGTGGGCTGTCCGAAAACCCACCTCAGGGCTGACGCCATAAATTTCTTTTTCAGTAGAAAAATAATTCCAGAAATTCCCTTTTTCCATTTTCTCTCTTTTTAGACTTCCCGGAGCCCGTTCTCCTTCGTCCTAACTCCGATTTAGCCCATTCAAATTTCTAAATTCATCAAAAATTCTCCTCTACCCATTTCTGGCCTCAATTCAAATATTTGAAGTCAATTTGAATTTATTTGAATTTGGTGGGTTATTTTCACGTGTAGACTTCGACGATTCGGGAAAATTCGACAACGAAGGTTTGAACCAAGTTGAAGAGCAAGGCAAGTCACACTCCTTGATCATGTTGATCCCAGTTTTCAAAATAAAATTATGTTGATTTAAATTATATTGCATGCATATTTTTATTCAACGTATTTCAATTCAGTTTTAAATTTAGTTATTGCCTAATTGTTAATTCCTCCATTGATATTGAATTCCCCGATACCTTGTCACCCTAGATCAAACTCTAGTTAGTACACTAGTGTTGACTAGAGAAATTTTGAATCAAATGCTTAGCCATGCTTAGTCATAATATTTGTTTTGGGATATTCTTCACATAAAATGATAACCCTGTTTACATAAAATGATACGCTTATGATATGTACTCTTGACTTTGGTGAGTCAAGAAGGTTTATAGAATTATTTTGAAAATAAATATAAAATTGGTTTAGACTTAGGCAATTGGTTAGAGTGGTGGGTGCAGGCATGCCCTGTTGGTTGGAGCCGCAGTGGTTGATTGTCGTGCACGGGGGTATGTGGTTGGGCCTAAGTCAGATTAAGGACCAGTCTGTGAGCTACTGTTGCAGAGCCCTAATCGTACTACCACATGGCTGGTATGGGACAGCCCTGGCTGAATAATTTGTGAAGTCCCAACCTGAGTCAAGTTGTAGGTTGAAAGTGAGCGTGGTTGGTGCCATGTAAAGTCTCACTTGGGCGAGCGTGGTTAAGCCATGAGAAGTCTCGTCTAGGCTCAAGAGAGGGTCCCGGTCTGGTGGATTCCTTACTGGGGTGAAACCTTAGAGTTGGCTCGACCAGGTTGAAGGCTTTGCAATGTAAAGGCCTTGTCGCGACTCCTCGCCGCACACCTAAGGAAGTGTGTAATCGCGTGGCAATATGGGATGATCGTGTCTTGTGGGTAAAGCTGTACAATCTCTGCAGAGTGTATAATCTATCCTGGATAGCCGTGCCCACGGTCATGGGCATGCTGAGTAAAAGTTTTTCATGGATTAGATTTTGTTTTTCAAAAATGATTTTCGAAAACCTTATGGATGGATGGAATCCATGAGAGGATGAAAACCTTGTGGGTGGATGGGACCCATGAGAGAGATTGGAAGCTTGTGGATGGATGAAATTCACGAGTGATTGGAAATGTGTGGATGGATGGAATCCATACGTGACCTTTTGGAAAAGATGGTCCGGGTGGGATGCCCGTGGATAGGTTGGTGTTTGGTCGAAGCCTGCACTGACGGTATTATTTTCTATCACCAGTATTGTTTTTTACTTACTATATTAAATTCAGGATTTCAATCTATCTATTGTATTTCTTTAAATGTTGTTTTATGCAAACTAACTCTATAAGCCTTCCTTTGAAGCCTTTATCATTATGTTGCATTTCTCCGTGTGATTTGCGGAGTACAAATTTGTACTCACCTTGCACCCCCCTACACAGAGGAAGATGTCGTCGACTACGGTGAGGATCTGGATGAGTAGGCCGCGTCTTACTGTCGTTTGCCTGTGGGCAGGCTTGGGCTTCGCTATTTATCAGTTTGCTTCCGCAGTTCTTTTCTTTATTTATATTTGCCAATGGGCGTTGATGTAAGACTTGGCCATAAGGCCGTACCCCTTTATTTAATATATAAAGTCATTTGTGCTTGGTATTTATCTTTGTTGTACTGTGTGCACTAGCTGATCCTGGACTAGTGCGATTTACACAGAGGATCCAGGAGTCGTTACTCCGGGTTCCGATTCCTCTGTGTGACATTACTTCCCCTTGCTGACGGCAAGTCCGCTGCCCAACGCCACCACAACCTCCTTCTCGTTTCTTCTCTCTCCCACACTCTCCTCTCTTTCTCTTCCTTTCTCTCTCTTCCCCCATGCTCTGATGTCACCACTGCCTGGCGCCCCTATAGTTGTGCACCACTGTTGAGCTCTGGTAATTTGCTAGCCTTGCCCTCGATCGGATCTGCATCCCTACCCTCCTCATATCCTCTGTCCTCTCCTCTAGTGTCCTTCCCCTCCCTTCCTGGTTCATTCGATGCCATAGCCTCCCTCTATGTGTGATGCCGTCACCCTTTGCCAGCCGTGAGCCTACCGCCCAGCACCACCTCTTCCTCTCTCCTTTCCCTACTCTCTCTCTCCTCTCTTTTTCTTCCTTTCCCTCTCTCCCATGCTCTAATGTCGTTGCCGCCTGGTGCCACAGATGTCTTGCACCACTATCGAGCTCCAGTAGTCTATTGGCCTTGCCCCTGGCCAGATCCACAACCCAATCCCCTTCTCCCATCTTCTGTCCTCTCCTCTAGTCTCCTTCCCCTCCCCCTATCTCGCTGGCCCGAAGCTTCCTCTGATGGGCAGTTCTCCGTGACGCACCAGACCTGCTTCTAGGGGCCTACCTGTCAACGCGTGTGGAATGAGGAGGGGAGCAGACAGACCACCACCACCGACTCCAATGTGTAAGATAGTAAAGATATTACTATGTCACTTCCATAGAGTTTTCAATCATTCCTTTCCCATGTATCCTAAAAGTTCAAATGTCCTGCTTCGACCTTTCGATGATATCATGTTACTTCACACAAATCTGACACAACTAAGGTCCTGTTTGTTTAGGCTTAGGCTTTTTGGCTTATAGCTTAAAGCTAGCTTTTTGGCTTAAGTATCTTAAAAGCAATTAGCTTTTAAGCCAAGCTAGGCTATTCGGCATCTGGCTTTTTGATAGGTTGGATGATGTAGCTTATTATTAGAAAGTCTAAAATACCCCTGTTATGTTGGTTGGCAACAAGTCTGATCTCTATCATTTTGTAGCAAGTTTAATTAAGCATTGTATAGCACAACAAACCAGTTGCAAAACTGGTCTTGCTTTCCTTGAAATTTTTTTTGAGAAGAACAAGAGTCGCTCCAACTGATTGTTTTCAGCTAGTCATCAACACATCAATTGGTTAGTATTTAATTTTAATGTCTCAAACAAACTTCTTATGAGCACAAGAATTCAACTAACGATTTTAGGTGGGTACTCCAGCAATTCATCAGCACATCAATTAGCTGAATCAATTAACAACCCATTAGCATCAGCCATTCGGAGCTCTAAAATCTGGATAAATTAACAACCAATTAACAACAATTTGAGAAGAACAATAATCATTTTTTGTATTGTTAGCACTCATGTTGATATGAACATAGAGAAATTGAACTGAAAGTCACACACACAAGCATTCACAAAAATCGAACAAGATTGTGTTGAGGTCATCGGTGGTGTGGACGGTGGTGGCTTCATCGTCGCTGGGGTAGTGGCTCCACTTGGCCACCGAAGCCAGATCTAAAGAGCAGTGCTGGGGCCAGAGGTCATGGCGGCTGGCGGAGGCCACGACAACGTTGGTGGAGGAGGAAGGCGATTGGGGGAGGAGGTCACTGGTTGAGGAGATGTAGTCGCTAACGGTAGCCGCCATGTGAAACCCTAGTAGGGCATCCATGCTGAGCTGGGGGCAGGACGACGGCGGCCTTCTCGAGGGAGGATGACGGTGACAGGCGCAAGGAGGATGGCTGCAAAGGATGGGAGATGGGGGAGGAGGATGGTGGCATCGGGAGATGGGGCTGCCGCCACCGACCCAAACCCTTGCGAGTCACGAGAGAGGTGGCGTAGCCTCGTACGGGTTGGAGAACGGGAAGAATTGAGGAGAAAAACTGAAGAAGGATTGACTTATATATCGATGGCATTTTGCAGGTAATTTCAATGAAGTTTAGTGGTAAAGGGTTATTTCCATTCCGTAAAAGTCAAAATAAACACCCCTTTGCTGGCTTTTGGCTTATAGTTATAGGATAGCTTATGGTTTTTTAAAATCTTGGTTTAAAAGCCATCTATTTATTTAGCTTTTGGCTTTTTAGCTTTTAAGCCAAAGAAAAAGCTAAAACAAACAAGGCCTAAAGAAATGTAAAAGCAGACTTCGGTTGATAAATCTCACTGCAAATATGTACGTTTATAATGCTGAACTCAACACAAGTACAAGTGCATATTAACAAGGCGAATCTGGCACACCTCTAATATAGATACATGGTCAATATATTCAGCAAGTTCTTCATATGCTTGCTTGCGTTGTACTCCAAGAAAATTACGCATAAATGAAAGAACCACAAAAACTAGCCTTTCTTTTCTTTTCTTTTTTGAAATCCAAATAATTAATTCCAGCGGCACTAACTAGTAAGTTCGCCACTATGCAGAAATTTGGCGCATAGCTCACTGAGTAGTTGCTTGCATTCAGTTAAATAGGGGTACAAAGAGCAGTTCAACTTATTTCAACTTTTGTGAGTAAAGATGGTAGAGGAACCCATGAGCCAATTATTTTACAGAATCGAATCGTACGTCAATATGGTCCAGTCTAGGCCAATAAATTGGTGGCGGTCTATAGCAAATGTGTGCATACAAGTGAAGGGAGACGACTACTTCAGTTATCGTAAGGGGAAGGCAGAGGCACCATGCATGTGGATCAAGTGCGGAAGTTTTTTCTCTTGGTCACAGAAAGTTCAAGCAAAGGATTGCATGAAACTATGCATGCGTGTAGGCTTGGGAGGCATAGAGAATGTGTGCGACACCGTCAAGAACAAATGCTTTGCATGGTACGTACCTCACTATACTTTTATCCTTGCATTTTATTGAAGAACACACAGAATTAATTCAAGATTCTCATTCACTAGCCTTAGGATGGATTGGGCTTTCCACAAAGTTGGCTAAGGTGGCGGAGAAACCATGTGTAAAATGAAATAACAGAAGTGAATCTAACTGACATGATGACGTGGTTAATCAAGTGCAGGCCAATATATAGTTTGGAGGTAGGATAGAAGACGCGCGCGCGCATACATGTGCATGAGTGGAGTCATTCGGTTGTAGTTATTGCAGAAGGTATTTCTTGGAGATTCCAAGAGATCGTGCGAGCTAGGAAATTGCGTGAAAGTTGAAACCTGTAGGCTTGGGAAGCATAGGGAATGTATGCGAAGCTGTCAAACCTGTTCCTGCTTCAACAGTATGTGCCGTATATGAAAGTTTTTCCCATGACTTTCAATTAAAAACTGCACATCCTGTCTTATGATTCAAGCTCAATGATGTTATAGATACTGACAATTTTGAGATGTCGTGTAGGACTGATACAAATGTGCCATTTATGAAGGATCCTGCTGGGGTGATTTCTAGTGCGGAAGTGAAAAGGAAAAAGCGATCAACCGGAGTAAAGAAATACTTACTGAGATGACCGAAGCATCTGGTGTTAGTGCCACCTTAAGGGCACGGTAGAAATCTATGAGCAAAGCGATCAAAGAAACTCCTGAGTAAAGAAATTCTTATTGAGATCAACCGATGCATCTGGACACCTTATTAAGAGCACGGTAGGAATCTATGACCGACTATGAGTACCTTGTAACGAAATAAATCATGATCTATAGCGATCCATGGCGTAAATCAGTGCAGATTTCTGAGCCATGTCAATCAGATCTAGAGGCAAAAGGCAAAGCCATCCGTATGGATAACCAAATTAGTATTACTATGTATTCAGGCTTGTACAGTGGGTTGCAGCACATTCTTGGCTTCTAAGAGACTTCGGAGTTTGGATCGTAGAATTGTGCTCTTCAGGGTCCTCATTAGGTCTGCTTATCAAAGAGACTGGTGTTTACTGCAGTCCAATACTCCAATAGGATCAGATTATCAGGTTTGTGACATTGGTACATAATAAGATCTCACCTAAAATACACCGTTGTACGTAAATGGTGAGCTCGACTTAGTTATAAAATCCTATTTCCACTCATATGAGAATCTGGCGCATCTCCCACAAAGATTTTCGTACTAACTAGTAATCTCAACATTACACAGAAAAATATGAAGAAGACATTACACGGAAACTCGGTAAACAAAAAACTCTGCATAGTATCTCATGTCAGTCCATGCATGGACGACTGATCAATGAACGCGAGTAAAGAGAGGGTACGAAGAGTAGTTCCACTAGTTTTTGTTTCAACTTTTGTGGGTCAAGATGGCAGAGGACCCATATGCCAAATTATTTCACAAAATCGAATCATACTGACACAACGTTGTGGGTCATGTTCAGATCAATAAATAGGAGGTGTGATATATCAATGGCACACACACGAGGGAAGCAAGCTGACTTTTCAACATGGATCAAGTGCAAAAGGTTTTTCGTCTTGGAGCCATGGAGAGTTCGGGCAAAGGGTTGCATGAAATCAAGCGTGCATGTAGGCTCGGGAGGTATTGGGAATGTATGCGAAACTGCCCTGCAATAAGTCCTTACCTCTCATTTTTATGGAAAATTAAACAGCATAGGCCTGGTTCGATCGGGCTTCTTGTTCACAAGTGCAAAGCAATAGGGACTCATGTCACCTTGCATTTTTATGGAAAATTAGCCTGATTCGATCGGACTTCTTGTTTTCGATCGTCTTCTTGTCCACAAGTGCAAGTCAACAGAGGTATGGATGTACAGAGGACCTGAGTTGGATAATTTTAAAGACCTACCATATGTTATCACCAAGTTGCAATAATAGGCAGTGTTGGGTTGGGGATTGCGAATCAATGGAGAGGGGAATGAATCGGTGACAAAAAATTAATTCCATCTACTGAAAATAGCAATACCGAACACCTAGAACACTAATACTATTCAATCCAGAGTAAACAACAGAAGAAAACTAATCTAACGAGTGAATAACTCTAGTCTGAAGCGAACAAACAAACGAAAATTGATTCCGACGGCTAGAAAAATAACAGATCAATTTTAATTCAGATAAAGAACAGCAAAAACTCACGAATAGATCATCAGAGATTTTCACGCCTCAAATGCAAATTTTCTATTCAATCTCTTCAAAAATCTTTCTAGAACAATCATTATCATACAAAGGGTTATTTTAGACGGTTCTAAACTCTCATCACAGACGATTTCTGAACCATCTAAAATTTTGAATCTATAATAACAGGCGATTATCATAGACGATTTGTGTACCGTCTGTAAAGGCCAACTATCACATAAAGCTGCAACCAAAAACCCGTCTGTAATATATTGACTATCACAAACGGTTATATGTACAAACCGTCTATGATAGTCAACAGTTGGTATATATAACCGTCCATGTTGTCCAACATATCACAGATAGGTTTTAGTTACAGCTGCCTGTGATAGTAGATGTCTTCACAAATAATTTATACCATAAAACCGTATGTGATAGTTCATTCTATACCTAAAATTTATTAGAATCGTCTACGATAATTCACATATGATTCTTAATAAGAACCATCTGTGATAGTTATATATCACAGACGATTCTATCCATCACTGCTAACATAGATGGTCATACATGTAAAATCGTCCGTGATAATTGTAATACTAACAGATTCGAGGAATCATATGTGATAATGCGTTCAATATGGCATTTTCTGTAGTAGTGAATCCCTCAATTCTAGCTCTAGACAAAATTTTCTGTGTACTACAAAATTTTCTGTGTACTACAAAAGGTGCAGGAGCACAAGCACTGGCCGGTATTTACAGCTTTGGTGCCGGAGTAGCCGGCGACCCTTAGAACATGATTCCCTCTCTCTCTCTTGGCAACGACGGTGGAGGACGAACGTGTCGGATCAGGCGCGTCCCCGTCGCCGGCGGCCGAAAGTGCGGGCGCGGAGGTGGACATGGTTGATCGGAATGACGTACGGCCAGGTGGTGCAGATCAAGCAGAAGATTACGATCGAGTCCCAAGTATTTGTCAGTCATATATCGGGAACCGCGACGATTTTCATGGCGAGTGAATTGCTGTCCTGCTAGGTAATTGACTAGTATATGTGATCCGAATTGGAGTCTACGTCAGTGAGCAGCTAGTCTGATATGATTACGGCTAATTTATGTTCAGTGCCATGAAGTAGTTCTCATGCATGTTGCGGTTGCACCCAGACTTTGATTCTGATTTTATATTTCAGATGAAAAAGGGTTACTAATCTTGTTTTTATTTATATTTTTGGAAAGGTGATAGTGTAACGCCCCCGTTTCCAGGGGCACGTACGGACATGGCATTCCGCAACTATTCACGCATGAACAGTTATGGAGTGTCGCGCAAGAGTATACCATTGCATGCTTACAACAAAAGTCCAGCATATATTTCACATAAGAATTAACATCCAGTTTTCAACAGCGGGGCGTGCAAGCCCAAAGTATATTTACATTACAAAAGCTCCAAGATCCGCTTGAGCGCGGCCAAGACCTAAAGCCACGGGTCCTCGTCGAAGAAGAGATCCTCCGAGACGTCCTCAACGGGGAGACTTTCACCTTCGTCTTGATCCTCTAAAGAGGGGAATTAGCAAGCCGTGAGCAAAACAACCGGCTCAGCAAGCCCCAAAGGGACTCTATCTTACTACATGCACGGATTAACAACGGAAGGGAGTATACTTGGTTTATTAACTTGAGTGGATGCAGTTTTATTTGCAAACATTTTGAAAAAACGGACCCAAAACTACTCCTTAAGATCTCAGGGTTTTCATGAAAATTTAATTAACCAACTAAGCCAGTTAAAGCATGTACAAAACTACTTAAGCTTCGCTGCTGGAATCACCCAAGTGACACAGCTCCATTAACCGGGAACACGACGTATTCGAATACTATTTATTTGACTCTGCAGAGTTTGCTCAGCTTTACCCACACGATCCCTTAACTCCCGCGACAGAGTTAAGAAAGCCAGGTCGTTTCACTGCTCAATTCTTTATATAGGCTCTACCCGGTAGAATCCACTCAGGTCTGGCACATGAAAACAAACGTCCGCTTCGAGTGAACTCTACCGTTGTTAGGCACCCGCAGCACGGCCTGCCTAACCTAATTACTCAATCACCTACTTCTCAACACCTGTAGAGTTTCAATCGAGTTGAGCAGCTACTAAACCAGTGTTGACAAGTCAACTCCTGTGGTTGAGCGGTCACCATGTCATTTGCTCAGCGTAAGGGTCTGGTCCTTATATTTTTCCTCCAGAGTCCGCAACCCCGGTCAGGTCCGCAACCTTACAACCTAGGGTAAGAGGTGGGCGAAGACCGTCTCGCGGCTCCTTCCCCAACCCTTACCCTATTCTGCACGTCGACAATCTCCGCCCAAGGGCACGGTGTCCCATACCACCCTGCCCTAGAGTCGGGTTTTCCAAATTCTATTGGCCCGCAGCCACAACCTTATTAGTGTAAAGACTTTGCATGATAATGATAACCTACAATTATCTAGATTAACAAATAATTTTTTCTAGGGTTACAAGGGCATGGCTACAAGTTTAACAGGGCATTGATCGGTGGTAGGATTAACTACATATCATGTCATTCTAAACATTTTATTTTACTTTGAACTAACATTTTAGAACTAGCTTAATGCAAATAGCATAATAACATAACTAAATAACATGGGTTACAACATGATCAAAGGATTTGGGACTTGCCGTCAATCCGGATGATCTCAGCTAGCTCGAACGAAGAATCACCTGGATCCTGAGCCTACACCTGAACCTCCGGAATCTCCGAAACTAGCGCAAACACATAAAATAATTAAGTCCAGCTTGAGACTAATCAAGCAAGGAAAAATAAACTATTTAAAAAGGAATTTTAGGAATTTATCTGGGATGGATTAGGGAACAAGGAGGCCAAAAATGGGTTCAGGACATTATTTGGAGCAAAGTGGTGAAATTTGGGAATTTTTGGAATTTTCTGTGATTTTCTAGGATTTATTTGGATTTTCTGGGATTTTAGAAAAGATTAAGTCGGGAAAATCGGTGTGAACAGTGTGGCCCAGCCGCTTTGCTACAGTGCGGCCCGGATTCAAACGCGCACGCGGGAGCGGAGCGGCGAGGCAGGCCGTGGGCCCGGCCCAGCAGCGCGCGCGTCCGCTCGGTTGCGATGGCCGACGCGTGGATGGCGCGAGCGGCGGGGATGCGGGGTGGACCGAAGGCCCGGATGAAGTGGGCGGGGATCGGACAGTGGCGATATAAAGGGGATGGCCGAAGCGGTACAGGAGATCGGAGGGCTGCAGTTAGAAGGTGGCAGAGAGGAGGGACGGCGAGGATAGCGCCACGCCGTCGTCGTCTTCCTCCAGCTGCGCGCGGCCGACAGAGGGGCGGAGATGGCAGCGCCTTTGCTCTCCGTCGACGCCAAGGGCTCCCGATGGCCAAAGAGGGCACCACCGGCTAGAGCTAGGGCTGGGGAACCCATTTTGGGGCTTAGGAAGGTGAGGGGATCAAAGGAGAGGGGGAGGGAGATGGGAGTGTCTCGGCTATTTGGTGGCGGAGGGGGTCACCGGCGGCGAGATGGTCCAATCGGTGGCGATTACATGGGCAGGGGGCCAAGGGTCTCACATTGGCGGTGGCGGTGGGAGCTGGGAAGCTGCGGAGTAGCCTGGCCACGGAGAGGGTGCGACGACCGGAGAGGGAGCTTCGGTGCTGGGACTCCTCGAGCGATCTCCTGTCCAGAGGCAAGCATCAACGTGATTAGTGATTAGTGGGGGTGCTCGGGACGAAAGCAATCGGAGAATGGGGGCGGAGGATAGGAGATCCATTTTACGGGGTCGCCGGCGCAGGGGGAGATGGCTGCAGTTAGAAGGTGCGGGGAGGAGCGGGGCGCCGGGGGAGAGGGAAAACGCCCCGGCCGAAAGAAGAAAGCGGCGGCAACAGGAAGACTCTCGCGAAAGGGAAAGTTTCCAGAAATCACCCAAAAATGCAGCAAAAATTAGGAAAAATTTTTGGTTTGAATTTTTGAGGCTTTTCAACCTACCCCGCTTAAAAGAATCTCGACCCCGAGATTAACTTGGTCCAGGGAGAAAGTTGGGGAAATCTCGCTGCAAGTGTGACTCTCGTTCCCAGGTGGCTTCCTTAGGCGTATGATTCCTCCATTGAACTCTGCAAAACCTGACATTATTGTTTCTGAGCTGCCTTTCTGAAGTCTCGAGTATTTGTAGTGGTTCTTCAGCATATGTGCAATCATCTTGCAATTCAATATCTGACAGGAGCACTTCATCTGTTGGCTGTCGTAGACACTTTCGAAGCTGAGATACATGGAACACGTTGTGGATTCTTGATAAGTTGGGCGGCAGTTGCACTTGATAAGCTACCTCTCCAACTCTTCCGATAATCTGAAATGGTCCCACATATCTTGGTGCTAGTTTGCCTTTGACTTGAAATCTTTTGATTATCTTGAACGGGGTGACCTTGATGTAGACGAAGTCTCCAACTTCAAAGCTCAAATCCTTTCTGCGGTTATCTGCATAGCTCTTCTTTCGGTCTTGTGTAATCTTGAGTCTTTCTCTAATAATTCTGACATGTGTTTCTGCATCTTGAGCAATTTGGGGACCAATAAGTTGTCGTTCTCCTGTTTTTGTCCAATTCAGAGGTGTCCTGCATTTTCTGCCATATAGTGTTTCAAACGGTGCCATTTGAATGTTGGCTTGATAGCTGTTGTTGTAGGAGAACTGAGCGAACGGTAGGCAAGTGTTCCATGCTGCACCATATACTATTGTACACGCTCTCAACATATCTTCTAAAATCTGATTTGTTCTCTCTGTTTGTCCATCTGTTTGCGGGTGATATGCTGAACTGAAATTCAGATCAGTGCCCATAGCTTCATGCAGTTTCTCCCAGAACTTGGATGTAAACTGTGCTCCTCTATCTGACACAATTTTCTTTGGGACTCCATGCAATGTCACTATCCTTGTCAAATATAGCTCGGCAAGCTTGTCTTTCCCGTAAGTTTGCTTGATCGGAAGGAAATGAGCTACCTTGGTCAATCTGTCAACAATGACCCAGCTAGCGTCATAACCCTCACGAGTCTTAGGAAGTCCTGTAATGAAGTCTATGCCGATACTATCCCATTTCCATTCGGGAATTGGCAAAGGCTGCAACAATCTCGATGGTTTCTGGTGGTCTATCTTGATCTGTTGGCATACATCACATTTCGCTACATACTCTGCCACTTCTTTCTTCATCAGGTTCCACCAATACCTCTTCTTCAAGTCTTGATACATCTTGGTACCTCCTGGGAAAATTGAGAATTGAGACGAATGAGCTTCGGATAGGATCAACTCTCTCAATTCCTTCTTATCGGGTATGCAATAGCGACCACGGAAGGTAAGGATTCCATGCTCGTCTATCATATATTCGGATGAATCTTCTTCTTGAATTCTCTTTTTAAGTTTTTGAATCTCTTCATCTTCATCTTGAGTTGCTTTAATCTGATCTGTCAATAGCGGTTGAATTTCTAATGCTGCTTCTTCACCCTACTCTGTGATCACTAGATTTAGTTGTAATATATCTCTTTGCAACTCTGGTGGGTTTTCTGTGGCATTGGGTTTGCTTTGTCGAACCTTTCGGCTGAGGGCATCGGCAACCACATTGGCCTTACCCGGGTGATATTTGGAGATCATCATCATAATCTTTGATCAATTCCAGCCATCATCGTTGTCTCATATTCAATTCTGGATGTGTGAACAGGTACTTCAAGCTTTTATGATCTGAGAATATCTCACAACGATTCCCTAGCAGGTAGTGCTGCCAAATTTTGAGTGCATGCACCACAGCTGCTAGCTCCAAATCGTGTGTGTGGGGTAATTCTCTTCATGTGGCTTCAGTTGTCTCGAAGCATAGGCAATGACTTTCCCGTCTTGCATGAGCGCCCATCCCAAACCTTGCTTTGAAGCATCGCAATAGATTTGGAACTCTTTCTCTGGGTTGGGTAGGATCAGAATTGGCGTTGTTTGTCAACTTGGTCTTCAGCAACTTAAAACTCTCTTCACAAGCATATGTCCACGTGAATAGCTTGTCCTTCTTCTATAGTTGTGTGAGCAGACTTGAAATTTTTGAGAATCCTTCTACGAATCGGCGATAATAACCCGCCAATCCAAGAAAGCTTCTCACTTCCGTTACAGTCTTGGGCTGCTTCCATTCCATGACTGGGGCTATCTTTTCTGGATCAACCTTGATTCCATCTTCTAATATAATATGACCCAAGAAAGCAACTTCCTTTAGCCAAAACTGCATTTGTCGAACTTGGCATACAGCTGATGTTCTCTCAATCTGGTCAAAGCCATGTGCAAATGCTCCTTGTGCTCTTCTTCGCTCAGGGAATAAATCAGAATATCATCAATGAAGACTATCACGAATCGGTCCAGTTGGTCCATATGCACCAGATTCATAAGGTTCACAAAATAAGCTGGTGCATTGGTTAAGCCAAAGGGCGTGACCGTGAACTCATATAGTCCATATCTGGTGATGAAAGCTGTCTTCTCGCGATCTTGCTCTCGGATCTTAAGCTGATGATAACCCGAGCGCAAGTCGATCTTGGAGAATACTTTGGCACCCTTGAGCTGATCAAATAGGTCATCAATTCTGGGCAATGGGTACTTGTTTTTGATGGTGACAGCATTCAGTCCTCTATAATCTACACACATTCTTAGTTCTCCATTCTTCTTCTTCACAAATAAAACTGATGCCGACTAAGGCGAAACACTTGGTCGAATAAACTCTTTCCCTTGCAGTTCATCTAACTGTCTCTTGAGCTCTTTCAATTCACTGGCTGACATTCTGTACTGATGCTTCGCAATTGGTTTTGTGCCTGAAATCAACTCTATGGCAAGTTCTACTTGTCTGTCTGGGGGTCTGCCTGGCAATTCTTCCGGAAACACATCAGGATATTCTTGTACCACTGGCACTTGATCAGGTGTGGCTGCTAGCATGTTGATCATGCGCTTTCTCGCATCCTTCAATACTTCTCGGTTTGTTTTTTTTTTACTACGACTTTCTGACCTTCCGGATTGACGAATGATACTGTTTTGATTTCACAATCTAACTTGCCTTTGTTCTTGGCTAGCCAGTTCATGCCCAAAATGGCATCTAACCCTTGCATATCTGGCTGCAGCAAATCTGCTTTAACCTCCTCTGGATTGACTTTGACTCCTTTTCACTTATACCTGTATATCATCCTTGCGTGTGTGGTGCAGGTTCCTACTTGGATGAATTATGTCGCACCAAGGTTATATATTTACATCTGGGTCCATTAGGGTTAATTCTATTGCAACATGAACTTCCCATTCCTCATGCTTTACACATACATTCTTCATATACTTTCATAGTCTTGCCACAAGCCTTAGTTAAAGTAATTTACATAAAGCTATTCAGTTCTTCGAACTAGCTTACAAAAGGATAACCAAAAAGGACATTACTCCATTCCTTGTTCTTCACAGATCACTTTCTCCTGACTGTCTGCCGTGCTTTTCTTCTTCATGACCTTCCTCCGAGTAGATCTGTTTCTTCCTCCATTCTGGTCTTCTTAGGGTAGGATTCTTCTTCTTCCATCGGTGGCTGGCGTGATGTTGTGGTCTGCTTCTTTGCTTGCTTTCTAGCTTCTTCCTTGGGTAAGGACTTCAGTGGGCATTGGTCACGATAATGCCCATCCTGTTTGCAGTGAAAACAAGCCGTTTGTGCTGAAGGCGAAGGCTTCTTTCGTTTCATAACTTTCACGTAGCTTGATATCTCCTCTTCTATCTGGAGAGCTCGGTCGACTAGGCTTAATAGGCTTGAAAACTTCATGGCCTGAAGGCGTTGCCTCATATTGGGTCGTAGGCCTTTCATAAAGTACTCCATCCTTTTGGCTTCAGTATCAATCTCTTCTTGAGCATACTGGGATAACTGATGAAATTGTTGTATATATGCTGTGATGGAGTTCTCTCCTTGTTGAAGATCAAGAAAATCCTGATATTTTTCAGTGATAACTCTAGGAGAAATGCAGGCTTTACGGAATCTCTTCACAAAGTCTTCCCAGGTAATGTCTTCCTTATTTGGGTGTATCCACTGGATAGCATTCCACCAAGTAATTACATGCTCTAACAGTTGATAGGTGGCAAAAAGAATTTTCTCCTTATTTGTACATCGTATAGTATTCATTCTTCTCTCAACATCTTGTAACCAGTTATCTGCATTCAGTGGTTCTGTAAACTTCAATGCAGTTGCGCTTGATGCTGACACTGACTCTTCGGGTGTCACCTTGTCAATGAACGGTGGCTGTAACTCTCCTTGGTAACGGTTCTGTTCCATCATCGCTATTGCGCTGGCAGGTGTTGCTTGATCTGTGGCAGGTGCACCCTGCCCGTTGGTCTGACCATTTTGCTGTGCTGGATCCATCTGCCAATTGGGAACTTGAGATCAGCTTTGCAGCAGCTTTGGGGAACAAGAGTAGATAAGTAAGACATTGAATTTTAAGGTAAGTTTAGGGCGAACAAAGGTAAGAACAAGAGCGAAAGGGACAGGAGAAAGCTTTGAACACAGGGGGATTACTGATAATTAAGCAAACAACATACAAGATAATGAACATAGATTTACAATATGCAAGTGGTACACAAACCACTTAGGGTTCATGATTAAACCTGCTTTACATTACAAAAGTACCACAACTACTTAGGGTTAGTCTAGTCTAGCGAACGACGGCTACTCCACTAGCTGCCGAGAAGCGAAATTTTGAAGCTAAACAAGTAAAGCAGTAAACATTTTGCAAAAGTAAAACTTAAACAGGAGTAAACTAAGATAGATAAGGTAGCAACAAGAGAGGAAAAAGACAGCAGTAATACTTATATTTTTCGTAAACCCTTTTTATGGCTTAAATTAAGTTTTGCAATAAAATCGCTTCCTAGTTTGCCTTAGGTCTCAACCTACGGTCAAAGAGCCTGCTCTCATACCACTTCTTGTAACGCCCCCGTTTCCAGGGGCGCGTACAGACACGGCATTCCGCAACTATTCACGCATGAACAGTTATGGAGTGTCGCGCAAGAGTATACCATTGCATGCTTACAACAAAAGTCCAGCATATATTTCACATAAGGATTAACATCCAGTTTTCAACAGCGGGGCGTGCAAGCCCAAAGTATATTTACATTACAAAAGCTCCAAGATCCGCTTGAGCGCGGCCAAGACCTAAAGCCACGGGTCCTCGTCGAAGAAGAGATCCTCCGGGACGTCCTCGATGGGGAGACTTTCACCTTCGTCTTGATCCTCTAAAGAGGGGAATTAGCAAGCCGTGAGCAAAACAACCGGCTCAGCAAGCCCCAAAGGGACTCTATCTTACTACATGCACGGATTAACAACAGAAGGGAGTATACTTGGTTTATTAACTTGAGTGGATGCAGTTTTATTTGCAAACATTTTGATAAAACGGACCCAAAACTACTCCTTAAGATCTCAGGGGGTTTCATGAAAATTTAATTAACCAACTAAGCCAGTTAAAGCATGTACAAAACTACTTAAGCTTCGCTGCTGGAATCACCCAAGTGACACAGCTCCATTAACCAGGAGCATGGCGTATTCGAATACCATTTATTTGACTCTACAGAGTTTGCTCAGCTTTACCCACACGATCCCTTAACTCCCGCGACAGAGTTAAGAAAGCCAGGTCGTTCCACTGCTCAATTCTTTATATAGGCTCTACCCGGTAGAATCCACTCGGGTCTGGCACATGAAAACAAACGTCCGCTTCGAGTGAACTCTACCGTTGTTAGGCACCCGCAGCACGGCCTGCCTAACCTAATTACTCAATCACCTACTTCTCAACACCTGTAGAGTTTCAATCGAGTTGAGCAGCTACTAAACCAGTGTTGACAAGTCAACTCTTGTGGTTGAGCGGTCACCATGTCATTTGCTCAGCGTAAGGGTCTGGTCCTTATATTTTTCCTCCAGAGTCCGCAACCCCGGTCAGGTCCGCGACCTTACAACCTAGGGTAAGAGGTGGGCGAAGACCGTCTCGCGGCTCCTTCCCCAACCCTTACCCTATTCTGCACGTCGACAATCTCCGCCCTAGGGCACGGTGTCCCATACCACCCTGCCCTAGAGTCGGGTTTTCCAAATTCTATTGGCCCGCAGCCACAACCTTATTAGTGTAAAGACTTTGCATGATAATGATAACCTACAATTATCTAGATTAACAAATAATTTTTTCTAGGGTTACAAGGGCATGGCTACAAGTTTAACAGGGCATTGATCGGTGGTAGGATTAACTACATATCATGTCATTCTAAACATTTTATTTTACTTTGAACTAACATTTCAGAACTAGCTTAATGCAAATAGCATAATAACATAACTAAATAACATGGGTTGGAACATGATCAAAGGATTTGGGACTTGCCGTCAATCCGGATGATCTCAGCTAGCTCGAACGAAGAATCACCTGGATCCTGAGCCTGCACCTAAACCTCCGGAATCTCCGAAACTAGCGCAAACACATAAAATAATTAAGTCCAGCTTGAGACTAATCAAGCAAGGAAAAATAAACTATTTAAAAAGGAATTTTAGGAATTTATCTGGGATGGATTAGGGAACAAGGAGGCCAAAAATGGGTTCAGGACATTATTTGGAGCAAAGTGGTGAAATTTGGGAATTTTTGGAATTTTTTGTGATTTTCTAGGATTTATTTGGATTTTCTGGGATTTTAGAAAAGATTAAGTCGGGAAAATCGGTGTGAACAGTGTGGCCCAGCTGCTTTGCTACAGTGCAGCCCGGATTCAAACGCGCACGCGGGAGCGGAGCGGCGAGGCAGGCCGTGGGCCCGGCCCAGCAGCGCGCGCGTCCGCTCGGTTGCGATGGCCGACGCGTGGATGGCGCGAGCGGCGGGGATGCGGGGTGGACCGAGGGCCCGGATGAAGTGGGCGGGGATCGAACGGTGGAAATATAAAGGGGATGGCCGAAGCGGCACGGGAGATCGGAGGGCTGCAGTTAGAAGGTGCCAGAGAGGAGGGACGGCGAGGATAGCACCACGCCGTCGTCGTCTTCCTCCAGCTGCGCGCGGGCGACAGAGGGGTGAAGATGGCGGCGCCTCCGCTCTCCGTCGACGCCAAGGGCTCCCGATGGCCAAGGAGGGCACCACCGGCTAAAGCTAGGGCTGGGGAACCCATTTTGGGGCTTAGGAAGGTGAGGGGATCAAAGGAGAGGGGGAGGGAGATGGGAGTGTCTCGGCTATTTGGTGGCGGAGGGGGTCACCGGCGGCGAGAGGGTCCAATCGGTGGCGATTACACGGGCAGGGGGCCAAGGGTCTCACATTGGCGGTGGCGGTGGGAGCTGGGAAGCTGCGGAGTAGCCTGGCCACGGAGAGGGTGCAACGGCCGGAGAGGGAGCTTCGGTGCTGGGACTCCTGAGCGATCTCCTGTCCAGAGGCAAGCATCAACGTGATCAGTGGTTAGTGGGGGTGCTCGGGACGAAAGCAATCGGAGAATGGGGGCGGAGGATAGGAGATCCGTTTTACGGTGTCGCCGGCGCAGGGGGAGATGGCGACGACGATTGGAGCGGGGTGGCGTCAATCGGCTGCTTGTGGAGCTTCTCTGGAGTGGTGGGGAGGGATTGAGTGCGGTGGAGGAGTTCGGGGAGCAAAGGAGGAGGAGGGAGCCGGGAGGAGGCTTTTATGCCCGGGCGGAGGGAGGAGTTCCTTCAGGGAGAAGGCAACGGGCGCGGCCGGGGAGTCAACAGGAGGGACGGGGAGTTGTTCGGGCGTCTCCTCCGCGATATGGGCGACGTCCAATCGACTGGGCGGCAGTAATGGCGAGGTACGGGCGAGGAAACGGGCGACTGGGGCGGCATGGGCAAGGGCGCGTCCGCGCGCGGGAGGGGAAGCTGCGGCGGCTGACAGGTCGGGTCGGGGGAGCAGCTATGCCACGTGGAGCAGGAGAGGCGGGGCTCCCTTCTGACCGGGGACGGCAGGGTGCGCGGGCACAGCCAAAACCAGGGGCGGCGGAGAGGCGGTGCTGGGTGGCGCAGCGCGCAGCGCTAGCGCGCGTGTGCGGGGAGAAGGCGGGGAGAGAGCGCGGTGCCAACGGGAGAGGAAGAGCGGGGAGGGCGCCGGGGAAAGAGAGGGGCGGGGAGGAGCGGGGCGCCGGGGGAGAGGGAAAACGCTTCGGCCGAAAGAAGAAAGCGGCGGCAGCGGGAAGACTCTCCCGAAAGGGAAAGTTTCCAGAAATCACCCAAAAATGCAGCAAAAATTTGGAAAATTTTTTGGTTTGAATTTTTGAGGCTTTTCATATAGTGCTACGTATTCGTCATGCGTGCATCTACTTAATCACATTGAATTCACAATAAAAAAAGGGTGTGTCTAGCTATCATCCGGATGTTTTTTTTCTAACAATCATCCAAATTTGAGACCGTTAGATTAGAGATCCAACGGCCACTTTTTTTTGAGGGGGGAGATTTTTTTTGGAGGAGGGGGAGATTTTTTTTTGGAGGGGTGGGGGAGAATTCATGGCCATTGGATCTCTAATCTAATGGTCATAAATTTGGATGATAGTTAGGAAGAAAACATCCGGGTGATGTTTATCAACACCCTAAAAAAAACATAGTGCAGAGGATAGTTGAACGCTCTTCAAAGAGGAACATCAACCATGTGTAATGGCACTAAAAGATGCAGGCTATATACTGATAGAATAACTGTAGAAATTTAGTGCTAGCCCTAGGCTGTACGTACTGCATGCAGGGAGCAAAACTCCACCGATAGGTTTCCTGCTAGCAACTCATCAGCTAGCTAGTTAGCGTGACAAGCCGCTTGCATTCCTCTCGATCGTCTGATTGTAGGCTTGGGAGGTGTCAGGACTACATACATTCCAAGGGATCCAGTGATTCGTATAGTAATTCTTCCAAGTATATAACTGCTAATTTAGCCACCTAGTTCTTTCCACAAAAGACTGGAGACAAAAGTTCAACCCGCCATTCATGTCTTAATTTCCCGCTGGAGAGGCCTTCAAACGGAGAAATCATGACGCTAGTGGTGCTGTCCACATATTCGTCCAGTGGTCCAAGAGAGATATCTCTCTGGACCCTTACATGTCACGATCTCCACACGACCATGCCTATCAAACAGAACCCTCAATGACTCCACCTCAAGTTCCTCTTCAGAAGGCCAACGCATCGGCTCCCATGGAGACGACGCTAAAAGTGTATTGCAAGCGAGGCGCTAAAGCCCAATCGAAGAAGATTAAAGCACCTCCCGGAGAATGGAAGTACAACCTCGGAGTGTCGTTGGTCCCCGAATCACAATTGTAATCACTCAATTGTACTTAATCAAACAATTCATTCAAAAGTACTTCACTCAATTGTTTAATTTATTTGTGAGATCTATGTAATGATTGTCATGCGCTATATATGTGATTTGTTTGCTTATTTTTAGAGGGCATGGCTAGCATTTCCTGAGGCTAGCCGAAAAATAGGATATAATTTAACTATTCAAATAGCTATCATAAACGGTTTCTGTAACAACACACTGTCTATGATATATGACATATCACAGACGATTTTTAGTTTTAGCCATCTGTGATGTATAATATATCACAGATGGCTATGTTTGACAACCGTCTGTGGTATTTGACATATCACAAACGATTTTTAGTATTTGCCATCTGTGATATGTCAGATATCATAGATGGCTATGTTTAAGAACCGTCTGTGATAATTATAACACAGATGATTTTTAGTATTAGTTGTCTATGATATGTCAGATATCATAGACAGCTATTTTTAAGAACCATCTGTGATAGCTTATATATCACAGATGGTTTTTTTTAAAAAAACCATCTGTGTTATAATTATCACGGACGGTTCAAAAATCGTCTTTGATAACCACCTACTATCATAGACACATGAAGTCAGACGGTTCAAAAACTATCTGTGATGACAGTTTTGAACCGTTTATGATGATCTTTTTTTGTAGTGGTGTCACCAATCAAGATCACATAGGTTAGTTTTATAAGTCTAAAAATATTAGTCTCAAGCACACATGTGTAAGTCATGCACTATGATCAGATTGTTTATGAGATCAATTCCAACTTGATCATGTGGGTCAACAACCTGCAAAGCCGATCCTGCAAAACAAACCTAGCTATTTCACCCTGTGCTGTACCCGGGTTAAACAAACGTATGCATATTAAATTCCAGTACACTTGATCTCAATAAATATGTCTACCATATTTCAATACAGCCGTCTTCGACATCTCGAGTATTAATTCCTCGAGTTAAATTCCGTATCAACATATTCCCTATCAATTGTATCAATAATATAAATAACTCCACATTCACTAAAATAGACAATAATATAATAAATATTGAAAACCACATAAAAAAAATCCCAACAGTACAAGCCGGTATGTACAGCTTTGGTGCCGGGGTAGCCTTCGACTCTTAGAATGTGATTCCCTCTCTCTCTCGGCAACGACGATGGAGGACGAACGTGTCGGATCAGGCGCGTCGCCGGCAGCCGAAAGTGCCGGCTCGGAGGTGGACATGGTTGATTGGAATACGTACGGCCAGGTGGTGCAGAACTGCAGATCGAGCAGAAGATTACGATCGAGCCCACGTATTTGTCAGTCACATATCGGGAACCGTGACGGTTTTCCTGGCGAGTGAATTGCTGTCCGACTAGGTAATTAACTAGTACATGTGCTCCGAATTGGAGTCTACGTCCAGGCATTCAATGTTCACACATAGTAGCTAGTCTGATATGTTCACGCATTTGCAGTTGCACCCAGGCTTCGATTCTGATTTTATATTTCAGATGAAAAAGGGTTACTAATCTTATTTTTATTTATTTTTTAGAAAGGTGATAGTGCTACGTATTCGTCATGCGTGCGTCTACTTAATCACATTGAATTCACAATAAAAAAAACGTAGTGCAGAGGGTAGTTGAACGCTCTTCAAAGAGGAACATCAACCATGTGTAATGGCACTCAGAGATGCAGGCTACGTACCATGTTTCACCTATATATATTGGAGCTAAGAGATAGAAGAACTGTAGAAATTTAGTGCTAGCCCTAGGCTGTACGTACTGCATGCAGGGAGCAAAACTCCACGGATAGGTTTCCTGCCAGCAACTCATCAGCTAGCTAGTAAGCGTGACAACCCGCTTGCATTCCTCTCGATCGTCTGGTTGTAGGCTTGGGAGGTATCGGGACTACATACAGAAAAAATAAGGACTGAACAAACTTAATTTAATTTCATCGGACTGACTAAATGCACAGGTCAACAAACTTGGCCATAAGCTCCTTGCAGACAGAGGGGCAGCTTGTCACGAGATGCTCGTAACCATCGGTTGCCATGACCGCTTTCATATTCCGAGGCAAGCCGAGGAACTGGAATATCCCCTTCTTGAGCCCATGGCAATGATGCTGCTCGGCCAAGGCCACTGTGGTCGCCGCCGTCTTCACCTCAAGGCACTTGCACAGCTTGTCCTCACAGATCAACTTCAGCCTCTCCATCTCGTACCTGTTGACCGCTACAAGCAAATGTTGAGCAATTACCACTGCATCTTCCTCGTTTATCTCTGGCAACTCATCAGTGTATATAAAGTGAAGTAGCACCTTGAACACAGTGGCGTCCATGTCGCTGATACATATGGATCTTGCAGTCTTCTCCCTCATGGAACCAAACAGCTCCGCCTTGAAGACCGGCCACTGAGCGGCGAGCACATACCGACGTCCAGGGCCGTTGCTCCTCTTTCACCCGCTTTCTCAACTTGCCCAAACGACCATGCAAGTGCAAAGAACTTGGATGGATGGAATGCTTAGGTGATGGGGAATGCGATGGTGTGACATGCAAGGCTAGATTCTTCAAAAATGGATGGGATTTGGAGGAGAGGAGAAGGCATGAGTCTTTGCTTATTGCTGGGAAGAAATGGCAATGGGAAGAACAGAGGGCACATGGCTTTTTGTCTCCTGCCTTCGTCCTTTTTTTTATTTGGGCTGCTGTGGCGGTTAAGGTGTGATTTGTTTTTGGTTGTTGGGCTCCAAATGCAAAGTTTTGAGATGGGTAGCAAATATGGTAAATGTTTGGATAATTATGTAAAATCAAATGGACGCAACTGCAGTGAAGTTCATGTCAGATAATCATCTTAGGCTCAGTTACTTATCAAATTTGCTCTAGAAATTTGTCGTGTTACACTTCTCCAACTTCCTCTTGTATTATTTGTTTGAAGGAAGTGAAGTACTTTGCCTAGAATGTTATTGATAAGTGTTGGTGTTCTTGATTTGTTGGTTAATTAATCTTTTCTAATTTGGCTAGCTTCATATACATGTTACTTTTAATTTCTTGGGTAAAACATTTTTAGTTCCATCTTTGCTAATAGATCAATGTTCTAAATCGTATTGAACACAAAGCATCAATATTTCGTATTCGTTGAATTAATGCAAATACATCAAAAAAGATAACAGTTCCGAATGCAACACATCAAGTTACATTATAATTCAGAGGTATAGGTGTTCAAAGAGTAGTAGTGCTCTGATTAATTTTTCTGAGCTAAAGAGGACAGAGAACCATGTGACAAAGTGACAATCGAGTTATTCTGAAGCATCATACTTTATTAAAAGATATACTTTCTTTCTCCCCTATAAATAGTACATGTAACGATTGAAGGCTAGCTGAAATATCTGTCTCCTGGAATCCATGACTTGATTTTTTTTTGGAGACAGACACCATGGATGGGATAGTAGCCACTGAACAACTAGCAAGAACAATGAGTCGCATGTTATCTTGCATGTATGTAGGTTTAGGAGGCATCAGGACCATATCATGTACAACATCATTAAAGGTATGCATATACTCCTTTTAATCTTGCAACCTAGCATACATTCTTCATTATTGAAATGACAAAATAAAATGTTAACAACTATCTACACTTGGACTTAAAAGCGTTTATCGAGTCTTCTTTGTGATTTGTTGCGCCCTGCTTCAGATGGACTGGCCTTCTATTCCAACGACAGGCGATGAATCCAAGGCACATTTCTTAAGCTTGCTGCCCTCATGCTGAACTGCTAGCGTCAATTTTGACAACGCTGTGCTTACGCCGATGTGGTTGCACATGTTCTCGGTTACTGTCTGTAGCCCTTTCAGATTGTACCGATCCGCTACAACCAAATCCATAACCATCACTTCTACCTCCGACGTCTTCGTCTTCGTCTTTGGCAATGAGTCAGTGTATACAAAATGTAGCAGAGCCTCAAATGCTTCCAGGTGCATGTTGATGATGTGTATGTGGATGGTGTCTTCTACCTCCATCGGGCCAAAGAAATCCGCCTTAACATTGATGACTGGGAGGTGAGCACGGATCTGTGTGTGGCAAACACCATGCCACTAACCTCGAAATCAATGTCCGCCCCCTCCTTTGTCTCGAGGAGGCAACCAAGATCCACTTGCAGCCCAGACGGCTGAGCCCTCACGGTAGGTGGTTCCTGCAGATCAGACGACGGCACCCTCGCCCTCACGATGGATGGTTCCTACTTTTGCAGACCAGAAGGTGGCGGCTCCCTCTTGATGGATGGTTCCGGCAGGTCAAACGGCAACTGGTTCCATGTTGAATCCCGATTTAGCCAATCTAGAATCTTCTGTGAAATCACTGTACTATTCTCTATATCAGTAGATATTGCTCAAAGATACATCACTAAATCATTTTATACATGGCATAAACCATATCATACACTAATGTTTCATTCATTAGATGAGTTCAAATAGACTGCATCGGGTCAAGTTTACAACAAGGATCGATCAAGCTAAATGAATACGTTACATAAATGCAGAAGTGAAGTGAAAGCAAAAGATGAGAGCACGTCTCATCATAGACAAGAGGCTGGGGTAAATTGTGTGCAACCGTTATTAACCAAATACTTAGATAATATTGAGGCACGCAAACACCAACTTAGTCAGTATGACTAGGGTAAAACCTAGACTACTAGAGACTATCTTAATCTCCTCTATCTCCTTTAACATCAGCTCCTGGGCATCATAGTATGCACAATGTCCTTGATCCATATGTTCTAAGGGATTTTGTGAGCGAGGATAAGCACAAGCAACAGTACTTCGCAAGCAAACACACAATATAAAATATTTATACATGCAAGATTTAACAAAGGTAAGCTCGGATTATTTTATTTGTTAAAGGCAATATTTTGAAACTACAATTATTAGGAAATTTTATGACTTAGCATTTTTCTTAAACTATATTTTATTAAATAGAGTGGAAGTGTACAATATTTATAATGGTACAGATTTTATCTGCTTGTTACATGGTTCCATCCGTCATATGCTATTTTTTTATTACTAGGGTTACATCCACCCAATTATCAACATTGGGTTACATTCGCGTAGGTGGCTCTACGTGAGGCCCACGAGAGCTGCGCACCTCAGCCCACCACAAATCCACCTCTCCCAATAGCTGCTAAGAGGCAACACCTTCTCCTGGGAAGTGAGCTTCATGGTGTCGAATTTCTTGTTTATGTAATGAAGCCAGTCGTCTGCATCCACTACCTCCAATCCACTAAAAGTCTGCAAACCCAAGCGCTACCACTCCCTCATTATCATACGAGGAGCAGGAGGGCAGGTGTTTGCAAGTCAACTTGCCCGGGAAGTACAACCTAATTTTGACTCTGTTAGGAGATGGATCGACACACTACGAACGCAGTTTACAGGATTGCATGGTCTGATTGCATATTTTAATTGGCTGGTAGATGTAATATGAACGCAGGTTACAACATTGCATGATCTGCTTGCCATATAGCCCATGGAAATGGACAAATGGTGCTCGTATGGCCCTGCGTAAAAGAGCTTTTTTGGTGGCTTATAACTGAAAAGGACTATAACTAGTTGAAAAAACACTGTAACTGACAGAGACTTATTTAACATAATTAAATTTAAAAGATTTAAAAAAAACATGTTAGCCCATCACGTATAATGCAAATAAATACAAGAAAAAAGAACCGGTATAAAAGCTAAAAAAAGAAAAGTATAAAAAAGACAAAATTTATTAATAGTATAAAATAAGCCAGAAGTCACAAACTCAAACTGAAACTAACGGAACCATAATACTGCGTTCTATAAGATGCTGACACCATAGCATGCGAGTCACCGCTGACAACAAATACGTCAGCGAAGCTACGTCATTGCTGACGACCGCCAGCAATAAAGATGCTAGCCAAAAGTATCACCAAGTGTCGATCGGCTCTCACACCCGAAAAACGGCGCAGGCGCGGTCAAGCGAATTCAGAAGTTGACAGAGCTATTTTCTACAGAAGTACAGGGAAGATCAGGCACATCTTGAAAGCGAATTTGGCTACGGTCGAGCACTTTCTTTCTTCTAACAGCAA
The DNA here is from genome assembly GCA_017311315.1 of Dendrocalamus latiflorus. NCBI lineage: Eukaryota > Viridiplantae > Streptophyta > Magnoliopsida > Poales > Poaceae > Dendrocalamus > Dendrocalamus latiflorus. The sequence continues at coordinate 19,826,439 of CM029642.1, read as the reverse complement.
AAGTTCTTAAGGATAATACCGCGCTCACGTATCACGTGATCAGCCACATTTTTGGGTTTATTCTAGCTAAAGCCACGAATTGCTACTTATGGTATTCAAAGTTCAACTATCTATCTTTCACCGTCACATAGCCCTATTATTTTAAGGTTTTTAGTTTTATTTTCTACAAAAACTGAAATAACAGGACAATTTTTTAAAGCTACTTGTTTAGCTCCAAATAGCTTTTCAAACTTAAAATTGTACCCTCTTTGTATCTACGTCTATACTTCCTATCGTTGTCTTAAAAAATATAGACAAAATCTATTAATTGTAAAAAAAGAGAGCAGCAGCAGTAATATTTCAAAGGGTGTTGATAAATATCACCCGGATATTTTATTTCTCACTCTCGTCCAGATTTATAGCCATTGGATTAGAGATCCTACGGCCCTGAATTCTCTCTCCTCCAAACAAATCTTCTCTCTCCAAAAAAAGATGTCGTTGTATCTCTAATTCAACAACGCCCAATGTGGCCCTTTGTCCGAAATTTTTCTATTTTAGCCCTTTTTTTGAAAAATATTCACATTTAGACCCCTCGTAGTTTTAATTCTGTTTTTGGACCCGGGTAACACGTCTCGGCACCGTGGACCACGGCGCCGAGGTGCCAACCCCGCACCAGCGTGGCGGCCCGCGTGGCGCCGACGTGGCAGCCACCTCGGCGCCGTGAGTCGCGGCGCCGAGCTCGGCGCCGTGAGTCGTGGCGCCGAGCTCGGCGCCGTGGACCGTGGCGCCGAGCTATGAAAATTCAGAGTAGCCGCCGTGACCGGTGGCGCTCCAGCTCGGCGCCTTCAAAATAATCCGTAGCTTTTGAAAACATTCAGAAAATTGATGAACTATGTGAAACACAATTTTCTGCTACATTTATTGATGATGTTGTGTTCAATCTGAAAATTTCGGGTGCTAGTATGGTAATAATATTTGTAACTTTTTTCCTAAGCAGGGAACTCCGATGGTCAAACACTAATTGTTAGAGAAGGGGATAATGGTGTTGCTTATTCATGGATTTCAAAAGAGCTAAAATGGGCAAGGTAAGAACCCCATTATATTGCCCATAAGTAATTATGTTGCTACCTCAAATCACATGGTATAATCTGCGAAGTTGAGGATATAGTTTAATGTCTTGTTGTTTTTTTGCAGACATTTATGTGCTTGAAAATGTGAAATTTCCATGTAATGATTTACAATTTTGAACTAAGTAGTCATGATTTCCCTGTTCTTTTCTATATGCAGACTAATCCATTATGCAGACATTCTTTGGAGCAAGCATGGGTGGGCAACATTATGCACTCTATTAAATTGTAGTTTTTTGAAGCACCGATACGCAATACCGTCATACCGGTAGTCTCAAGTGCAGTCGATACAGCTAGGCAAACACAATACAGTGCATAATAATAGGATTACATAGACCGTAGATAGCATGGGTCTATTACATTTTGTCTACTGGGTGTAGCGTGGTTGTTTCCCCTTTCTATTGCGCCCTGAGGATGGCTCCGCTGCATCATTCTTCCTGTCACTCTTGGTTTTGAGAGTTGCCTCACGAGCTTGAAGCTCTTCCTCCTGACGCTTGATGGCTGCTTCACGCAGACTTAACTGCTCCCGCCTCCTTTGCAGCTCATCCTCCTTGCCCTTCAGACGGATTTGGTCCACTCTCACGCGGCGCTCTTGCTCAAGCCGCATCTGTCGTTCCACCTCGCGAGCCTGAGTCATCTTGACAAAGTATTATCCTTTGTTTTCCACCTCCACTGCCCGGTTATCTGGCCATGCCGGCGACACCCGATCCACCCCATTCGATGAACGTGCAAGCCTATGTGTGGCGTGGTAGATGTCATGGATCAAGTTGAAAAACGATAACGAGAAACAAATGATTTAGTTGTCGTCGTTACCACGAAGTCGTCATCAAGGTCTGGACACTTGAAGAACCTACGGCCGTATTTGGCTCGTTGTACTCGATCCGTCCAGGCTCCCAACATCGTCCTAAAGCCACAATGGCACTTCGGGCGCTCATACCACTCCGGCACTCCAAATGGGTCGGACCTCCAGGAAGACATTGTTGTGTAGTAGTATTGTGATGGCTTGAGGAGGAGATGTGGTATGGAAGACATAAGAGGCCTTTATGTAGGCAGGTTATCTGGTGCATTGGGCATAGTCCATGGAGAGGAGGTCATACGAATCTTTTCGCTTTTTCAGGATTCCAGTGTAGCAATAAATGTTTGTATGTAGGCTTTTCAGAGCCTGTAGTCTCGTAATAAATTCATAGTTCGTAGCCTTTTCAGTCGTTTGCAGGAAACAGTTCGTAGGCTTTTTCAGGATTCCAGTGTAGCAATAAATGTTCGTATGTAGGCTTTTCAGAGCCTGTAGTCTCGTAATAAATTCATAGTTCGTAGCCTTTTCAGTCGTTTGGAGGAAACAGTTCGTAGGTTTTTTCAGGATTCCAATGTAGCAATAAATGTTCCTATGTAGGCTTTTCAGAGCCTGTAGTCTCGTAATAAATTCATAGTTCGTAGCCTTTTCAGTCGTTTGCAGGAAACATAAATTCATTGCAGGAATTATAGAACCACAAAGTACAGACATTGATTCGAACACAAATATCACATGCATATAACATATACACATATATACAACAACTACCTCATTACAACGTGCCTCCTAGCTCATTACAACATATACACAACGACTTTTAAGCCCAACCACAAGCCTACACATATGTATCACTGCCTCCTAGCCTTACCCTTACCCTTACCAAGGGCGTCCGTGCCTGGAGTGTAACGGCTAGGCTCGCGGCGGCGTCTGCGTGGTAGAGGCTGTGAAGGCTGAGTCGAAGGAGCGTCGACGAGCTGAGATGGACCTATCTCATCGTAAGTCTGCTCCACCTCGTCCTCGTCGTCGTCCTCACCGCCTTGGGACGGGAAAGTGTCGCTCGTCGTGGGGGATGAGCTCTGTCCCGTGTACGACCCTCGCCGCGTCGGGTCTGCAAGTCGTGTCGAAGGGACGTGTACGTCCCTCGCCGCGCCTGTGCTGCAACCACAACGACCAGCCGCATGACGTAGCCGACCTGCTAGCCTCTGTCGTCCAACATTTTGTTAACCAACAAGATACGAAGATATTAGGTACAAATTTTGTGAGTGGCTTTATTGAAGCTTACCTCTAGGAAGCTACGCGTCCTAGCGTCGACGTCAGTCCTGGAGAAACGTTCTATGTCCTGTACGGACTGCCTGAGGGTGTTGCCCTGCAAACAAGCAAAATAATTGATAATTTGCTATATGTAGTGGTATTTATGTCTATTGGAGAATAAGCAATGAGATTGAACATTACCACACGGTCCAGAACTGGTGCTATCTCCACCTGCGTCCCAAGGCGAGTAGCCTGGTCGTACGGCGTGTCTGCGTCGTCCGAGGACGCAATGTCGGCGTAGTCATCCTGAGTCCATTGGCCCTTAAGCTTGGACCGCGTCGCACGCTGGTACCAAACTTGGTACCGCCGGAAGTGCTCGTTGCTGTGCGGCTCGTCGTTGTCGTCCACGTGGTCCTGAAAGTGTCCGCACTCCTCAACGTACACGTGGTGGTGCTGCTCGAAGTCTGTGACCTTCTTCTGTCGCTGACGATCAAATCTGCATGTCACGTAAACCAATAGTTAAAATTAGTAGAAACTCTGTGCAATTGGAATCCAAGGTTAGAATTGAAATTGCATGGCACTTACTTGTGCAAGGCCACAGACGTGGAGAACGGCGCTACTGGCCACAGCTGCCTCATACCAAACTGGCGTGCAACTCTATGTGGCAGGTGGTACTCAACAGCATAGAAACAGATGAGGGGGCACCTCGTCCTGTAGAGGGCCTCGTCTATGCTGCATAGTGCGCTGAACTGGACGACCACCACCTCTTGCTCGGCGTACGGCTCCCACTTAACCTGCATAGCAACAATTTACTTGTAAGGTACTATACAACCAAATGTAAGGTACTTGCTCTCCTCATTTCCATGACAATGTAGCTCCTCCCGGGCCCTAGCAACCAACTCACTAAACGACGGCCGATCACTGAATATCAGAGGCACCCTTTGCATTTCAACAAATCGAACATTTCCATAATCATCACTTGTCACACTGCCTCCATGATATAAGGTGACTAGGTTGTCCATCTAGTTCATACAGAAAACCAAACTTAATACCTTTAATCGAAATTGGATACTAGATAGTAACTAATAAGTACCTAGTCACTAACTAAATGCTACCTAACTTCAAGCCAACAAGTTAATGTCAACATTGTAAAAAGCAAATTACCAACAAGTTAACGTCAACATGGTAAAAATTCAATTAGTATGATGGTATAGTATCTGACTTTGCATCCAGAGCAAGTAGGAATTATATTGTTTCCTTCAAAATTCCTGCATTCCAAACATGCCCTAAGTTCCTCACTACTCATTCTAGGAAAATGCGTGCTCACAAAAAACTTACAAAATAGGAAAATGAATAATTTAATATAATTATAGGTTTGCCAGGTTTTCTATTGCGGTATCGCCTTAGGATATTATTACCATACTCACAGTCTCCCACCCCCGTTGACATTTGACTTCAACACTACACTAAGACTTGAACACAATGATTTCTCTATCACACTGGCCCATCCTACAGGCCACGGCATCGTTTCCTCTGTCCCATTTCCACGACCAAACACACTATCTAACCATGAACACATAACACACACAAGCAAGGGCATCAAGCAAAACCTAATGCAAGCCCATCATAATCCAAATCAAGGCTGCAAAGATCACATTTCCCACAATTGTAAACCTCCTCATCAGCAACACATATCATACACAATGCTACTCCTACGTAAGAAGTAAGCATCTACTTCATATATTATTGACTAAGAAGCAACCAACTGTGAAAATATACCTGATCAAAATCAACAAGGAGCAACCTGCCAGGGGGCGGCGGCGGGGAGGCGGGCGGCCGGGGACGCGGGCGGGGAGGGGAGGCGGCGGGGGCCGGGGAGGCGGCAAGGAGGCGGCCGGGCCGGGGAGGCGGCGGGGGCCGGGGAGGCGGCTGGGCCGGGGAGGCGGTGGCGGCAGGGGAGGCGGGGGGCTGAGGACCAGAACGCAAAATGAACAGGCATGCGCTCGGCTCGGCGCCTGGATAAGTGCCCCGAGCTCGGCGCCAAGATCCACGGCGCCGAGCTCGGCGCCACTACTCACGGCGCCGAGGTGGCTGCCACGTCGGCGCCACGCCGGCCGCCACGCTGGCGCGGGGCTGGCACCTCGGCGCCGTGGTCCACGGCGTCGAGACGTGTTACCTCGGCGCCGTGGCCCACGGCGCCGACCCCCCGGGTCCAAAAACGCAATTAAAACTACCAGGGGTCTAAATGTGAATATTTTTCAAAAAAAGGGCTAAAATAGAAACATTTCGGGCCCTTTGTTTCTTGCTTGTGCAATGCAACACTTCAGCTTTGTTTCATCAACTGATTACGTTACGGAAGCGAGCAAGGGCGTCTATATAAAGCCTAGGCCTCACGAGTCACGAGTTACGTCCAGAAGTACAACATCGCCTTGCTTAGCTTTGACATAAGCCAAGAAACTTTCTTCTTGAGCTAGTTATCTAGCTAATTGTACGCATCCATGGTGCATTTTGACCACATCATCCACGTCCTCCTTGTCCCGTACCCCGCCTAGGGGCACCTCAACCCGATCCTTCAGTTCGGCAAGCGTCTCGCCGGCCACAACGACGTCCGGTGCACCATCGCAGTGACCCGGTTCGTCGTCGGCACGACCAGGCCGTCCTCCAACTCGGTTCACGTCGCCATCTTCTCCGACGGCTGCGACGACGGTGGCCCCGACGAGCTAGGCGGCCACCAGGGCCCCTACTTCGAGTAGCTCAGGAAGGCCGAGTGGGAGACGCTGGACTAGCTCCTCTGGTCCGAGTCGGCTCAGGGCCGGCAGGTGCGCATGGTGGTGTACGACCCGTTCATGCTGTGGGTTCAGCGCCTGGAGCGGCAGCACGGTGCCGTGTGCGTGGCATTCCTCACGTAGACATGCGCGGTGGACATCGTCAACACGCATGGGCGGGCCGCCCGGGTGGCGCTGCCGGTGCGGGAGGGGCCGCTCGAGCTGCCTGGGCTGCCATGCCTGCTCGAAGTGGCCGACGTGCCGACGTTCCTGCTTCACACCACCTCCTTTGGCTTCACGTCGAATCCTCACAATAGTTTCGCCGTTTGGCCATCACCGTTTCAGTATCACATTGAGACTTTGTCAACGATGGCCTCGGCCACCGATGCCAATCTCCATCTTGCATGGAGTCTGTCGCCACCCGCGGCCTCCACCTCACATGGAGTCTGCTGTTAGTGTGCCTGTCGTCAAACCGCCGCTCGTAGCGGCCCCACTTGACGACCCATTACCATGCGACATCACGTTGCCACCACCGGTGTGCACGTCACGTGCTATTCTGGCACACCATGCTGGCTTCACCATGGCTGCGCATACCTTCACTGTCATGCTCCAAAGCAAGGTGCTATAGCTGACTCGTTGCCAGCATTTGCAGCTCCACCAAACACACGCCGCTGCGCACGCCATCACTCCGACCAACGAGTCATCGCCAGGCAGCTTCTCCTCGCACCTTGCTCCTGGATCTTGAGGCTTCAATACCAATTGTTGGAGTTGCTTCTCACAACTCCCAGCTCTAATACCAAATATTGGAATTGAATCGCTCAATCCTCTCTCTTGTCACTCTGGATAAACACATACTCAATCTTTCTATTACTTCATCGACTTACTACTAACAGGAATTACACGACTTAAATAAGCCTCATGCACACACACACGACCTCCACGCATCCACTAACTTGAGTATATTCTCATGCCTCCTGGAATCTCTCTACGATGTGCATGAGACCGCCTCTCATGGCTACGACCGCTTCTCACGGCACTCCATTTTCCGACTTCCCTCGTACTCTGATGCTCCGACTGCTACATTGTCCTTCGACCATACAGATTCGATCGGATCTTTGACCGAATCTTTGACTTTGACTTCACATGTACTCAGAGTCTTCGACTGCCTTCACTCAAAGTCTTCAGTTCCAACCACCGTAGCTTTGAATACTGCTTTGACAGCTGCTTCGACCACTGCTTCGACTATGACTTCATCCACAGTTTCCACTGTCGCTTATTGGCCCTCACCGATACAGCCAGTTATTGCCAATAACCACTAAAATTTTGGCGAAATTGTTTTCACTAGGTCAGACCGGCGAGGTGCTGAAAAATCCCTCTGTTGGGCTTTTGAGATTGTTGCTTTGTTCTAAACTTTCAATTTCAATCTTCATAGCCCTGTAGCTACTTAAAAGAATAATTTGTGAATATTTGAGAAAAAATTTCTGATATACTATTCACCCCCTCTCTCTGTTGCCATACCGGTTTATAGAAACCATAGTTGTATGGTTCTATTTTGAAATGAACCGAATGGTACCTGTCACAAACTAGATATAGGGTGGATTCTTTTGGACTTATAGTTCATGGCTTATGGCTTAAATATTTGAATTTTGGCTGTTCGCAAGAGATAGTACGCACGAGAAAATAGTTGCATGCGATTTTGGGCGGTACAGCTGAACTCAGTACACTTTTTACTACAATATTTCTATTTACCTCGCCTTAAAAACATACCGTTTAAAAATTAGTTACTATAGATAGTATAAGTATAAACTGGCTTTGGTTGTGATCAAAATGGCTTGAGCTTTTGGCTTCAGCTTATTTTTGCACTATTCATAAATTTCGTCTTTTTCTGAACTTTTGGCTTTTTTTGAGTTTTTTTACCGGTTCTTTTTTTCTCGTATTTGTTTGTATTATACGTAATGGGCTAACATGTTTTTTCTATTTTTAAATTTTTTTAAATTTAATTATGGTAAATAAGCCTCTGTCAGCTACAGTGCTTTTTTCAGCCAGCTACAGTGTTTTCAGCCATAAGCCACGGGCTTTTCAGCCATTTTGATCACAACCTTTAAGGCAAACCGAACTCACCCATATTCATATGTGAAGACAATCCACGGCACTATTATTCTTACGTAAAGTCTAAAACACCTACTCTCCTATAGCTACTCTCCTATAGCTACCACAGACATCAAGAGCTGCAGTCTCTCTCTCTCTCTCTCTCTCTCTCTCTCTCTCTAAGGAAAGGAGTACGGGTACTTGGACGCGCGCACCCTCTCTCTCTTAGTCGCATGGTCCTGTCAGGACTCCTGTTTTCCTACCAACTGAATACGTACCTATCAGAATTAGATTCGTATATGAAGAAGATCGATGGAACAATTACTTATGCGATTGTGCGCGAAGGATAAGTTTACTGTATTAACGAGAAGACATCCTTCGTACCAAAGAAAAAGGATAAAACATCATGTCTTTTGTTATACCCGAACAAGTCCTGTCTGCTCCAAGTCTCCAACTATCCATTCAATCAAACGGTACCGAATGCAATTATACAGATATTTCACTTATTTGAATCTTCGTGTTCGCCAATTGCCATGCGTCACCAGTATTCTGGTGCTAATTTTGTCAATTTATCCCTCTAGTGCGCCATTTAACCCTAGAATTTTGGGTGACAGATAGGTGTGGCCGTGTGGGCCATGAGATCCCCTTTCACACTTCCCCTCCCCCATTTACTCTCGTAGCCGCGCGTCCCTTTGGCAAACACAAATTGATTCTAAGTAAAGTTTATAATGCATTACATTCGATACGCCGTGTTATCCTTTGATGTGCTCATAGAATAAAAAAAACATGTGTAATAGCTCAAGGTCTAAAATTTCGCCAAACCCATATTCGCACCGGCACTAGCAACTCGTTTGGACTTTTGTTAGTTCTAAAGTCGTATGAAAGTCCGTGTGAGGCTAATTAAACCCGCAACTACCACATATATTTGCTACCTTGGTGCTGCAAATATGCTACCTGCCATATTGATCTCTCACGCACTTAGCTGTCGGCCAGCAAAACTTTGGAGTACACCGATTCACAAATGAGAAGAGGAATCTGGTTGTCTGATATCCTTCAGATGGTTAGAGAATATAGACTACCACAGAAATAGTCATAACAGAACCATCATCATAGACCGCTCTTTGAACCGTCTGATTTCATATATCAGTGATAATATGAGTTATTTATAGATGGTTTTTGAACCGTCTGTGAAAACCGTATCACAGATAGTTCGAAATTAGAACTGTCTGTGATCAGGTTATTCATTGATGGTTTTTGAACCATCTGTGAAAACCGTACCACATACGGATCGAAACTAGAATCGTCTGTGATCATCTGTTATCACAAATGGTTCAAAACTAGAATCGCCTGTAATAGTCTGTTATCACAGACGGTTCTTGGTAAAAACCATCTGTGATGTGCAAGTATCACAGATAGTTGGTATATAAAACCATTTGTGATACTTTCCCAATATAAACGGTTCGTAGATAGAACCATCTGTGATATGCAAGTATCATAGACAATTTTTGGTTCGAACCATTTGTGATAGTCCTTTACAGACGGTTTATACCACAAAACCATATGTCATAATTCATTCTATACCTAATATTTTTTTCTCTGTTTTTGGGTAGCCTCAGAAAATGTTAGCTATGCCTTTTGAAAACAAGCAAATACAGCAACACATTCCATTTCCATTAAGATTAGAATCTACCATTACAGCATCACAAGATAACGAGCAGGTTATCCATCTAACACAGCAAGAACATGACAAGAACACATATTCTAATCCTATGAACCCAACTCTTAAATATGGTAAGAACATAGAAGAAACAGAGATCCTAGCAGACAGTAGAAGCTCAACTGCGTCGATGAGGCCTCTATGCTGCTTCTGCGGTGCCTTGCCGCCCATAGACTTGCGTGCCATCTACTTCGTAAGGGCCATCGGGGTCAGGGTCGAGGAGGTGGACGGTGAGGAGGCTGGAGAGATATTGAGCGATGGTAGGTAGGGGATGTGTTTGGGTGAGTATTTATAGAGGAGCGAGAGGCGGGAATGGAAAATTTTTTGGCGGAATAGGCACGGGGAAAGAGAGGTGGAGCTATGATCCGTGGAACGAGGATTGGTGGGTTTCTATTGGCTGGGATTGGGTTGGGGAGGATTGACAGGCCCAGCGGTTAGAGACATAATTATCACAAACGGTTCTATATGCTAATCGTCTGTGATACTCGCCCATCGTAGATGGTTGGTAGCTAGAATCGTCTATGATGTGCGAGTATCACAGACGGTTCTATATACCAGTCGTTTGTGAATTATGATATAGAGCACAAAGACAATATATCTCTACTCCTTAAAAGCACGAGTTGGTGGTCGTTGGTGCATTCTACCCTCTTCTATTTGCAGCCATCAATTTGATTTGGACCGTCCATCTCTCTTCCTCTTGTCTTTCTCATGATTTAACCATCCCTCCCCTCCACTTTCCCCACCTTGCACATTTTGCCAGGCTTCACCCCTCCTCGCGCCGCTTGAGCATCTCCTCCTCCCCGATCGCCACTCTGATCTCAGGCTCTCTTCTCTCCAATCTCCACTTCGATCTCGACCTCTCTCCTCCCGCCACCACCATGGACAAGTCCATCGTTAGCCGGGTAACCCACCCTTCTCCTTCCCACTTCACGCCGCTCTTGCTGCTCCTCTCGCTTCCCTCACTTCCCTCCCTCTCTCTCTCTCTCTCCCGGACGCGGCGTGTCCCGGCAATTGTAGATGTTGGAGAAGTAGGTGCTATCAGTGGCCAAGGTGGTGGAGGGCAAGCTGGATGAGGACATCATTGAGCTTGACTGCCTCGAGCCAGACTACATCGAGGCTCTCCGGGAGCACCAAATCTAGTAGATGTGTTGCATCTGCAACGCCTTCCTAGACCCAACCGTGGACTGGGAGGAAGTATCATCAGTGACATGGATGGGGATGAACGGATTCGCCCCACCTCCTCCCACCACAACTCTTCCACGCCATGGCTAGGGACAGCTAGATCCGACAGTGTTGTGGGCGAGAAGGACGGGATGTGGCGTGCCATGGAAGGGGATGGGTGAACGGACCCCTTCCTCCAACTCCCCCACCTCGCCCTTCTCTAGCGACAACGGGGCCACCTCCCTGAACCGTATCGAGCTTATGGTCCGAGAGCGCGATCGCCGCCACATCTTCATGACGACTGCATCCCCCAATGTTGTAGGCACCGATGCCGTGAACCTACCTCTGACGCAAACTACGACGTCCAGTCGCCTGGGGCTGCACTCGCCAACATGGATGATGCTGGCGGTGCGTTCGTGGGTGACGACCTCCATGCCTTCAGGTCAGTACGCTTTTGCCTGCCTTGTGAGCTCGTTAGTTTCTTTGTTGTTTGATCCACCAAGAAGATAGTGTCTTAATCTTCCCCCTCATAGTCATAGTACCACCGGAGAAGGAGTGATGGTCGGAGTCAGAGGAGAGGGGCAGGATGGGGTAGCCACCGTGCAGCGGGGGCCCGATGTTCCGGTTCATGCATGCGAAGGTGGTGGAGATAAGATAAGTCCTGAACATTCTTAGCGAAGTATGGACAGCCACAATGGCAAAGCTGGTACCACATGCATTTGTGTACCAGATTAGCACGACTGATGAGTGGGCGGAGCTTGAGTGCATCAGCCACCCCCTCAGCCATGACCTTGATCGCTCTGTCGCCAAAAAATTATCTCTTTGATTTCTTCTGACCTACGGGCTCCCTAAGAATTTCTCGATTTATCAGATGTGTACTTCACTATAGATTTTAGTTGAGATCTTTTTCCTTCTGATTTGTCGATAGATTTTTTAGGTGCTATTGTGTTTCTCGATTTGCTGTACGGAATCAGGGATAGACCACGAACTCGTCGATATGTGGCTTGGAGAAGGTCAATGTTGTGGAAGGGTGCCCTTTACTGCATGATTTTGTGGATCCAGAATTCTAATCACTGCATGATCGTGTGATTTGATATGTTGTTTGGCTTCAGAGCTTCGTGTAGCCGTGTAGTGGTTTGGGGCTTATTGTCTTTTTTATGCCCATGTTTGACGAGTTTTTGTACAAATTGTTTCAAGTTAAAGCAAGCACCGAGGTGCATGTTTGAAAGAAAACTGTGGTATGCGTACGTGCTATGCAAGACTTAATTTCTTTAAGATCGGGTGATGAAACAGCACATGAGCTGGTCCTCAAGCTATTGGTGCATGGTCGATGCATTGCGCCTCATATGGTTGAGGGCTTCCGATTTATGACCAAGAGTGATGGTCGAGGGCTTCTGACTTATGACCACATGCGATGGTTCAGGACTGCCCACTTACGACCACGAGGGATGGTTGACGCCTTCTGACTTATGACCACGGGCGATGATCGAGGGCTTCCGACTTACGACCACGCACGATGATCTACGGCTTTCGACTGACGACCACGCGCGATGGTCAACGCCTTCCGACTTACGACCACGCGTGATGGTCGACGACTTCCGACTTACGACCACGCGTGATGGTCAACGACTTCCGACTTACAACCACGTGTGATGGTTGAAGGTGTAACACCCTAGGATTCAAACCGGCTTAGGCCTAACCCCATTCTAGATAGGCCATGCACACGTAGCAACCAGCTTACACTTTTGTCCTCGCTTCGTGCAAAATAGTTAACCAAAGGTTACTACCATTGGAAACCCTAAGCTTATATGTTAGCTTCTCAAGCTAAACTAGCAAGGTGGAACTAATCCACGCTCTCATGTGTACACACACATATGGATCATCATGGGCCTAATTCTATAGGGGCCAAGGTGTCACAGAAGGCTTTCGACTTATGACCACGGGTGATGGTGGAGGGCTTCCGACTTATGACCACAAGCGATGATCGAGGGCTTCTGACTCACGACCACATGCGAGGGTCAAGGGCTACCCACTTACGACCATGAGTGATGATCGAAGACTTCCAACTTACGACCATTAGCGATGGTCGAGGGCTTCCAACTTACGACCATGAGCGATGGTCCAAGGCTGCCCACTTACGACCACGAGCAATGCTCGAAGACTTCCTACTTATGACCACGATCAATGGTCGAGGGCTTCCGACTAACGACCAGAGTGATGGTTGATGGCTTCCAACTTACGACCATGAGCTATGGTCAACGCCTTCTGACTTACGACCACGAGCGATGGTCGACAGCTTCCGACTTGTGACCACGCGTGATGGTTGAAGGCTTCCCGACTTACAACCATGAGCGATGGTCGAGGCCTTTTGACATACGGACGCCTGCCGATTGTTTTCAACCATGACTGCTTCGACCAACAACTACGTTCAATTATCGATGGCTTCCAGCTTTCGATCTTCGACTACTTCGAAGTTCCTAAGTTCTTGTTTTGATTGGTCTCCTTTCCTTCTATTCTTAAATATGGAAAAGCAAAATTTTGTTCAAATGTTTGTTGTTTCTTGGACATTTTGGCTCTAGATCCAATCAAACTCTGCTCTTATTAGCTTTTTGTGTCATATATACTTCCTTTAATGCAATTATTGCTAGTGGAAAATTTTGAGTTGTGTATGTCATATATACTTCCTTAGGATGAATGGGCAGAACATGCGTGACATTTGCTATAAATTTAAGTTTTCGTTACAATGCACAGGCAGCTTACTAGTGTGCCTCTCTCTCTCTCTCTCTCTCTCTCTATATATATATATATATATATATATATATATATATATATATATATATATATATATATATATATATATATATATATATATATATATATATATATATATCAATGTAACATAAACTGCTAGTCTCAAAAGATAAAAAAGCAAAGTTTTATATAGCTTATATATGCACTTTTGAAAGGTTTCGATAAGATCTACAACTTTGCAGTTAAGACAAACCCCAAATTCCGAAGGGAAGATCAAAATATTTTGGTAAAAACAGAAACCAAAGACTTGCAATGCAAATTTAGGGCTGAAGATGGCCAATTTTGGAGGTCTTAGAGGGTGACTGGTGCAAGGTGTTCATTTGTTTTGGATTGGGCTCGTCGTTAGCTTTCTAACGAGTACAAGAACGTCAAAAACGGACACCGTATGCAAATGTTATACCTGTTTTACTAAAGGTCTCTTAGAACATAGTCCTACTCGGACACGAATTCTTCTCGAGTTCATATTGAAACTACTCTATTTTCAATCCTATGGGCCAATATTTCTGTTTTTTTTGTAAAAGTTTGCGGCTATATGTAGAAGGATTCCACCAATTTTCACTAGATTTGGCATAAATTTGGCACGCTTTTCAATTTTTGGGAAGGTAGACACTTTTTGGGAAATTCTACACTGCACAAATGGTTTTTAATCTGAACCATCTATGATACTTCTAGACATCATAGATGGTTTTTGTTAAGAACCATCTATGATAATTGTAGACATTGCATACGGTTTTTAATCCGAACCGTCTGTGATAATTATATATCACAGACAGTTCTAACCATCGCTAGTAATATAGACAGTCACGCTTATAAAATCGTCTGTGATAATTACAACATAAATAATTCTAAGGAACCGTCCATGATAAGACATGTTATAGAGTTTTTGTTGTAGTGTTGGTCCTTCCACGATGAGGATCCCTTTAGTAAACTGTAATGGAAGGAATACAATTCGATGCTTACTTGCTTGACTCGTGATGAATCAGTAGCAGTGAATAAGCCCGGTCGCCTATAAATATTGAAAGCTCCTATTGTTGTTGATGTGCCTCTAGAGATAATTACAGAAGTGATTATATCACTCTATGTTTATGATCATTTAAATAATATATTATTTTATCTCTTGAATAAATACCTTTTGCATTAATCAACAAGTATGTAACTTATTCGTAGAGCTCTTTGTTCATGTTTTGATGTTATTCTAAATTAAATCTGATCTTATATCATTATATAGGATAATTATGATTTATAGATTAGCATATGTATTTATTGATGATCATATTTTATGGATCATGGATATAGAAATATCAAATCAATAATGTGACACATGTTAGAGATATGGTGTTAGATTGACCTACCATTAGATATTACAAGAATTATTATATTCTTAGTGTCATCAATTGGTCTCATACATGGTGTATGTAGAATCCTTACACCTAAAATTGTCATAGTTTCCTACATGTGTAATAGTTTCTTAGTGGTTGCCAAATATTATTCCGTAACCGGGTGGTAATAAAGATAGCTTTTGTGTTTACTATAAAACATACGAAAGAATGTGAGCGACTAAGATAGAATTTACTTCTCCTATATAATGGGAGAGATTTCTCTATGCCCCTCGATATAGTTGAAATTAAGGAAGTTCACGGCCATGCCGAATATGGTTTACGAGTCAATCACAACTGAGTAATCCACTACAAATTCGAGTGAATGATCGAGCCATCGTAGAATGGCACACTTCTTGCCTTGAGTTTGATCTAGTATCATGAGACAAAGGTATCGATACATAAGCACCATGTATGTTCATCCATATGATCTTTACGTATATTTGAGAGTTGATATGTTCTGTTAGGGACCGTTACCTACTTGTGGACCACATAGGAGTTTTTGGGTCATGGCTGAATATGCATGAACCTACAGGGTCACATACTTAACAGGTTGGAATGATAAGGGTACGACTGATAGACTCTGAGTGGGACACGATATCTTCTTGTATTGGATTCGGTCGGAGGCTCTTCGAGTGGGATACGATCTTTAGTCGTATTGGATATAGATCCAATCAGAGGCTCTCCAAGTTAGATACGATATCTAATCGTATCGATAAGGATCTGATTGGAGGCTATATATTAAGAAAAGCGCAGCGCTGACGGGGCATCCCAAGACACACCCATCGAAACCCTAGCCATCACCTCTCAAAACCCGCTGCCGTGTGCGTTGGTGCTAGAATGCGATGCATGGTGTTCTATCCTTGGATGTAAGGACTTCGATAGAGGCGCTGTCGTGACTGCGGCACTGATCGGGATAATCGCGATGAGGAGACAGTTGGCCAGAGGATAATCGACTATTTTCACTACATCAACGTGCGCTTCGTTAAATCGGCCGTTTCAACTCTACTTCGCTGCACTACGCGTCTAGTGGTAACGATGTATAATCTTTTACTCGTATGACTTCTTGATTTGCGTGATAAAAATTTTTAATTTATGCTAGTGTAAGATACCCGTATCCCAACATCTGTTTCTCGTGTAACATAACCAAGATGTTAGGTCGATGTCCAATTAGTACTAGTAAGCTTGCTTAGCTATGGAGGCAACTACGGCATATATCCTTTGTGCTGCGAAGATGCTGCCTGCCACATTTCTCTTCCACGCACTGCACTGACGGAAAGCAGAACTTTTGAGTACATCGTTTCGCAAATGAGTAGAGGAATCTGGTTGTCTGATCAGGTATACTGTTGCAGATTTTCCACACGCTCAGTTGATCGTGATGTTGCCGAGGGACACGTCGTCCTTCCTCGGTGGGACTGGCTGGACGACGTGACTTCTCCTGATGACGACTTCACGGGACGTGACCTCCACTGGCTTCTTCACGCGATGGAGCAAAACCGTGCAGCAGCACTGCTTCTGTTCTGCCTTCACGTGATAGATAGCAGTAAAGCAAAATCTTCTAGTTGCCAATACGTGAACGCGCACGCATGCAATGTATTGCCCTCTCTCTTCTTTGTTTCTCTGCTGTATCTCAACGATCACACCCTGATCACACCCTAATCTTTACGTTCAGAAGCTCTGCATGGCTTAAATAGCCTCCACACATAATCACTCATACTCGAGCACGAACACGGAGACTTGAATACGACCCTAATTTATATACGTATTTGTTTACACGGACTCACACACAGACAACCTCAACTTGAAAAATCAACTCGTAAACGAACTAGACTTCTATGTGTATACGACAAGCATACGTATACGTATACAACTCAAATACGTCTAAGAATTAGACTAAACTTTAACATATACCCTTCCACGATAAGTATGCCTTAAGTACCCTGGAAGGAAGGAATACAATTCGATGCTTACTTGCTTGACTCGTGACGAATGAGCAGCAGTGAATAAGCCGGGTCGCCTATAAATATTGAAAGCTTCCGTTCCTCCCGTAACATAACCAAGATCTTAGGTCGATCTCCACGAGCATATATACACTAATACACAGTTACGCAGTACTAGTAATTAAGCTTGCTTAGCTATGGAGGCAACCGCGCTGAGCTTGGCCAAGCTCACCCTCGACACGGTGCTGCCCGTGGCCAAGAACGCTCTCGCCGACGAGGCCATGCTCCTGCTCGGCGTCCACGAGGAGGTGTCCTTCATCACCAACGAGCTGGAGATGATGCAGGCCTTCCTGCGGGCGGCTGGCGCCGGCGACCGCGCCCGCAACGACGTCGTCAAGATATGGGTGAAGCAGGTCCGTGACCTGGCGTACGACGTCGAGGACTGCCTCCAAGAGTACCTCGCCCTCGACTACGGCACGGGGTGCAGCCTGCCGCCGTTCGGTGGGTGGCTCAGGGCGTGCGCACTCCCGGCTGCCACGCAATTGAGAGCCCAGCACCAAATCGCCGTCCGGATAAGGCTGGTGAAAGGCAGGGTCGACGAGGTTAGCAAAAGGAACCTCCGTTACAGCATCGTCGTCCAGCCAGGCCCTGCACCCAACCCGGTTGCCATCGAGGACATGGAGATCATCTCCCGGGATTTCGCTGCCGACGTCGCCACCGAGGAGTCACAGCTCGTCGGGCGTGACCGAGTTCGAGACGATATTGTCGGCCACCTCGTGGGATCGGAGAGTGGCGTGCCGCTCCAGGTGCACTCCGTGTATGGCATGGGCGGCATGGGCAAGACAGTGCTCGCGCGGGAGGTGTTGAGGAGCCCAGAGCTCGCGCGGGCGTTCGAACTCCGAGCCTGGGTCACCGTGCCACACCCCTTGGCCATGGCCGAATTCATTCGGAGCCTCGCGAGACAGCTAGACATCGTGCGGCACAGCAGCACAAGCCTCATGGCCCTCACCGAGGCAGTGGTGTGCCAGCTGGGGGACAAGAGGTACGCCATCGTCGTCGACGACGTGTCGACAATTGCGGAGTGGGAGCAAATCAGGAAGGTGCTGCCCGACGGAAAGAGAGGGAGCTGGATCATCGCGACGACGAGGGACAAGGGTGTCGCCGAGTTGTGCTCCTCACCATCCGACCATGTGTACGAGCTCAGCTCTCTCACAGACGCAGAGTCTCTTCAACTTCTCTGCAAGAAGGCGCAGATAAACGACGGGCCGTTGATGGGGGAGCTGATGGAGATGGCCAACTCCATCCTCCAGAGATGTTGCGGGCTGCCGCTGGCGGTCGCCGCCGTCGGCAAGCTGTTGGCCACCAAGATGAAGAAGCCGGTGGGGTGGAAGAAGCTGCACGACCACCTCGGCTCGGAGCTGAAGAACAACCCGGGTTTGGGGTCAATAAAAGACGTCCTCACGTCCAGCTACGACGCGCTGCCGTACCACCTCAAGTCCTGCTTCTTGTACCTCAGCGTCTTCCCCAAGTACCACGAACTTCGCCAGACTCGCGTGGTATGGCGGTGGATAGCCGAGGGGCTGGTGGCCGAGAGGCCGGACATGCATCTCTTGGACGTTGGGGAGGGCTACTTCAATCAGCTTATCAGCAGGTGCATGATCCAGCCAGCGACCACCTGGGTCAACCTTGACGATTGGATCAACACCGCCCAGGTCCACGACATGATGCGTGAGATCATCCTTGCCAAGTCCACCGAGGAGAACCAGCTCTTCGTTCTCAACAACCGCCAGCTGCCGTCAAGGCAGCGCCCAAGGGAGAAAGTCCGGCACTTGGTCGTCAGCAGCGGTGTTGACTGCCGCTGGCAAGCTGGGATCGACGTCCTGGAGAGCATTAACAACCTGTCGCACGTTCGGTCGCTGACGGTCGATGGAGAGTGTCCGCCGCGCCTCATCATCCCCTCCAAGATGAAGATGCTCAGAGTGCTCGATCTGGAGGACTGCCCGAACGCGACGGACGCCCATATCGCGGACATCGGTGAGCTTCGCCATCTCAAGTACCTGGGCCTAAGAAGAACTAGCATCACTAGGCTCCCTGAGTCGCTCGGGAGGCTCAAGTTCCTGCAGTCCATAGACATCCGAGGCACCAAGGTCACCACTGTGCCGCAAGGCCTCACCAAGCTAGAGAAATTGCAGCACTTCACCGTCGGCCACTGCATGCGCCACGACGACAACAATCAATCCCGCAGCGGTGTTAGGCTCCCCGATGGCTTCGGAAGGCTGAGGAGCATGCACAGTATGGGTCGGGTGGCTGTCGGGAAAGATGGCCACCGCACGCTCAGGGATATAAGCAAACTGGTCGAGCTCAGCTATTTGGAAATCACGGAACTCACCAACAAAGATGGTGCCGAACTCCGGGACACACTTCATGAGCTCGTCGATCTTAAAGACCTTGAGGTGCGCTCTAGGGGTGTCGGCACCGGCAATCATGGCTCACTCCGTTGCCTGGAATCGATATCATCGCCGCCGCAGCATCTCATCACCCTCCGGTTGTGTGGGTTCCTCGGCAAGCTGCCCCATTGGGTCCAGTCACTCCAAGGCGTCACCAAGATCAAGTTGCTCGGCACGGAGTTGGAGCAGGACACGGTCGAGGTTCTCGGGGATCTCCCTAGCCTAACAGGTTTGCATCTCTGGAGGAAGTCCTATGTGGGGCAGCGGCTGAACCTGCGCCCAGGCAAGTTCACGAAGCTGAAGCTCATCAGCATCGACCGCCTCGAAGACTTGGTGTCACTGGTCATTGAGAAAGAATCCATGCCGAGTCTGCAGTGGCTGTGGCTCAAACGATGCCGCATGTTGAGAGACGACGAGGACGGTGTCGTCGGTGTGACGTTCCTGCCGCTGCTCAAGGAGGTCCGGGTCAAGTTCAACGACGGTGATAAACGCAAGCTACATGCTATCCTGCGAAAGCAATTACTAGAAAAGCACCCAAATCGCCCACAGTTCGAGTATGTGCTGAGCATGTAGCTCTGCATACTTAACGAGCTATATATAATATTCCCAAGCCCAACAAAGGAGAGCAGTTGGAAAAACACAATTGCTAAATCTCAGTCGCCTCGTCTTTTGTTATTCCCAACCGATTTTGTAGCCGTCTGATCTATCTATGTGATTCATGCTTTTTGCGATTGGATTATTGGATCAGACCCATTAGTCCACCACTAGTCCACCACAATTCTCTGTGACTCCGTCACTTTCTCAGTCAAGAGTGCTTGTGAGCATGCTCTAGGGTTTGATTATGTGTGTGTGTGAGAGAGATCTTGTTTACAGAGGGGGAAGGAGAGGTGCTGAGGGTGAAGTCGTCGGAGCATCAACTAAGTGGGCTAGAGGAGCGGGGCGGGGGCGACCGAGTGGGCCAGAGGAGTGGGGCAAGCCACCGAGTAGAGACTTGGGCTGGATCACTGAACTACCCTAGGCTGGGCTAAAATTACCTGAGCTATATATTGGAAAAATTTTCATACCCTGGGATGAAACCTATCTTGCCATGGGCTTGAATCTACCCCTAGTGGACTGTGTAAACCTGAAGCCTGCAGTGAAATAATCAAAGTCTAAGAATAAAGAGGCAAGTTACATAGTTTTGATCATGTTGAACCCACATCATTTAATTATTTAATTATTAGTATTTTTATTATTCTTTATTTATGCATTGTTATTTCTTTAAAATAATTGCTTAGAAAGACATGATAATCTAGCTATGTCCTAACACTGGAAAAATCCTTGTTTTACTTGATAGTCATATTCACCTTGACAAGTCTTAGTAATAATAAATTACTATAAAATACCTTGGTAGATCAGGAACTCAAATGTTTTATACTACTGAGTGATTCAGTGTTTTACTGATAGAATTACAAAATGATACTAGGGTTAAGGATGAATCATGAAAAACCACAAGATGGTTGGAGTCAATGATCTTACCTTAGAAGAGAGGAGGCATTGGTTAGTTTGGTGGCAGTGCCATAACACACTAGGTCGTTGGTGTGTGGTCGGTTGCCTCATTGGTGAAAGTAAGGACTAGAACTTTATACTGAATAAAGAACATAGTGGTCGTTCAACTATTAGTTTTGACTTATTAAACCTGGTCTCGTAGCTGCTCAAATCAATTAAATATTTATAGGGTGTTGAGGTTCCAGAGGTGGAATATCCCACGTATAAAGGGGTGGTATGAAAACGGTAAAACTATACTTAACAACGGTAGGATCACAAAGAGTTGGGACGAGCCTTCCATGTTGACCAATGGATTGCTAACTATGTGTGGCCCTGTCCCTATCGAGTAGAGAAAGACCTTGCTTTCTCAACTCAGTCATAAGGATTTGAGAAATATTATAGGTAAAGCTGGGCAACTTTGTAGAGTCAAAATTACAAATAATATTTGAATAAGTCGTACTTCCAGTAAATAAAATTGTGTTTAATGGATGATTCCACTAGCAAAGCATAAGTAGCTTTTGTGAGATTTCAATTTGACAGTTGACTTGACTGAACCCCCTTTCCTTTAAGAAGTTAACCTTTTGTTCTTTAGAAAATTATTTAGAAATAAAATAGCTTCCACAAATATAATAATAATAAAACCAACACATCTCATCTCTTGAAATACTGGTAATTAGTTAAATAACATTTCCCCATATGGCTTGCTAAGCACTGCACCTAGTATAATCAATCTTGCTTATTTTCATCAAAACAGATATCAGAAGAAGAAAGAATACTTTAACTTTCATGTTAGAGTTACGACCACACTCAAGCATTCCTGCGGAGAATTTTTTTAATTCTTAAGTTAAATTTTGGATTTAGACGACTTGTTTCCAAAAATAGTCGTTACAATGAGGTTACTGATTTAATATCGTAACTAGTAGCTTGGCAAGTAAGGTCAACGTTATGACCGCCATCCCACCTTGTAGTAGCAAATTTAATTTTGTGGATCGTTCATATCTAGATTGCTTTATTTTTTGTTTGCATGAATCGATGTCATTCTCATGATGGGTCCCGTCTTAGGGTATAATCCTAATCGACATAGCCTGTTTTTTAGATAAAGGATATAATATCCAGCCTCTATATCCACAAGGGATATATACAGCCAAAAGTTACACGAGCTCTTAGGCTCAAAGCCTCAAAACTGAGGAGCATAAAACAACACTAAAGACATCTTAAAGACAATGAAAAAAGCTAGAAAGACTAAGCTTCAGAACTCTTTCATCGTCCTTGCTTTCGACCAAGTTTCTGTCCTCATCCGATTGAGCCATCCAACCTTCGTATACTTTGCGTGAAGATGCACCTCCGAAGCGACGTCTCCAAAGAGGCGACGAGGGTCACCGACGTCGCCCGCCTCACCAAGGCTAGGCTTTCACCTGGAGATCAGAAAACATGAGGGCAATGTAGTGCCATGACAACACCTCCAGGAAGGAAAATGGCGCCCGAAGGCGTCATCGTTGTCGAGACCGGCAAGAACACCGGTAAGGCTTTCGCCAGCACCTCCACAGCACCCCACACACTACCCACACGCAAAATAGATCGTCATCAACACACCGAGGTCCTGCATGTCTCAAGGCCATGGCATAGCCACCCTTGAACTCCTCGACGGGCCGCTCCCTGCAAAGTCCGTCCCTGCATAAGCCGCCCTTGCATCCACCCACCGTTTGGCACCGCCGGCCCCATCTAAGCCGATGCTGAAAGCCTCCAGGTAGCGCCCAGATCCGACAACCCGGCAGGTCGCCGTCCACATCCCAAACCGGCAACTGAGTCCGGTGAAGACGGAACTTCAGAGACGAGGTCTGGTAAGAGCTCGCCGGTGCCGCCAAGGGCCCTGGCAGAGCACACGCTCATCTCGCTCCGCCACTTCTCACCTCGCCCACATGCTCGCCGGGACTACACTCCCTCGCTCCTATCCTTTCCTATCAAGGAGGGAGCTACCGCCGGCGGATCCTGATGGCATCAGCTCTAGTCCAAGCAAGAAGAGCACACCGAACAAACCGGCCAGCTCAGCGGCCCGAGGACCGTCGCCGCCGCAGCAAAGTCCGACGCAGCCACCGCTACGCTCGCGGCGACGGAGATGGCGGGCACGGCGTCGTGCTCTAGCACAGCCAGGTCCCAAGCTCCACCGACGCGCTGCCGACCACGTCGTCGCCCACGGGGTGCCGGCACCGAAGTCGCCCAATCAGGAGCCCGCCGCGGCGCCGCAGATCCGGGCCGAGAGACGCCAGATCCGGCCACCAAGCCGCCGGATCCGAGCCGATGCCGGGGAGCTCACGACCCTCTGCTCCCCACCGACCAGATCTGGGGGGGGGGAACCCCGCCGCCGCTCTCCTTTCGACCACCGGCGACCGGCGGCGCGCACCAGCGACGGCGAGGAGGCGAGATCCGGACGGGGAAGGGGGGGAGGAGGAGAGAGGCCCGAGAAGCCCGCACGCGGCGCTTTTGCCCTCTGCCGACAGGGGGAGAGGTGCCCGCGAGGAGGAAATCCCCGCCGCCGCCCTCCTTGCGACCACCGGCGCTCGGTGGCGCGCTCCGGCGACGACGAGGAGGCGGGATCCGCGCAGGGGAAGGGGAAGGGGAAGGGGCACACGTTAGAGCAAGATTGATCTATTTGAAGGTTACTTGGATACATAGCCTGTGAGTTAGCAGCTTACTTCTCCATGCATGACACACACATGAAGATGGCCTGTATTACGAGTTTGATCATCGGCTGTGTGAACCCTAGATGCGTTCATAGCCTACTCATTTAAATCTACTAAAATTCAGCACCCGAAGCCGATCTATTGGGCCTAGTCCCGTGCACACACGCCGCATGCATATCATTTTCGACATCAGCCAGTAAGCTGCCGCCGTACCTGTGCACCATTTTCGACATGAGAGCTTTCGGAAAAAATGATCATGCCGAATATCATGATAAAAGTTTATAGCAACAATAACCACGTTTAATCCGCTTTTAAGGTCTGCCAGGATTCATCTTTGCTCCATTTCTGACAGATATTCTTCTATCCATTCATTCTTTCCGAGCTGAAGGCATTGGCCTGTAGCTTTATTACATGCTGAAATGAACACCACTTGCTTGTCATGCATGAATTGTTCAGAACAGAAACAAGGCGAACGATCGTCCAACTGAACTAGTGTTGGACCAACATGAATTGTGCAACATGTCATGACGCATTAGCAATTAAAAATTGCGCATTAGAGGCTAGAGCGGCCATTACGCATTCAATGGATAGTGTGCTCACAAAAGATGGATTTTTTTTGTCTCGACGTTCATGTTATTATATACTCCATTAATTAAAAATATATGATGTATTTTGGTTTTGCACAAGAATTAATAAGGTGGTGGAATCGAAAAAATATAGGACGCATTTTGAGTTTGCACAAGGATTAATAAGGTGGTGGAATTGAAAAAGGTATAAAAGAAAATGAATTAGATACCCATATAGTTGTCTAGAAAAATACGTCCAACTAGTAGCATTTAGGTGGCCTCCGTATTGGCTATAGTTGATGTTTTTTATCTGCGGCTGATATTATTGGTTAAAAATAAATAGTAGTAGCTGAAAGAAGTGATTTTTTAAGATAGAGGCGCAAGCGGTGAGAAAAGTAAGAGAAAGATGTATACGCGAGACGGAAGTGACATGGATGGGTACATGATGCGCCCATGACTTCATACTTTATCCTCGAAGTGAGATGGGAGTGAGAGGAGTGAGGAAGCCGCTTCCAGAAGCTGGTTATTTATATTGGCTTTTAACTTCTCAAAGCAGAAGTCAGAAGCGAAAGCCAATACGAATGCCCCTTAGCTAGCACACCTGCGGACCAAGCTTTACTCGGTTGGCAAGCTTCGCCACTGTGCTAGCTGCTTGTCCAGGTTTGATCCTTGGATCAGTCTCGAGTGCCTCATCTCATATACACGTGTGCGTTCAGTAGAAAAATGTGTACTCACGTCCCATAAGGTACTAGATAAATTTAGGATTTATCCAATAATGTTCGCTTAAGTTCTAGCATATGTTTCAATATGATGCACACGCGTATGTGCTTGTGGTGTACGGTGTGAATGTGATGTGCACGAGTGTCCATCTTTCATTGTAGTCTAAAAAAACTAGCACACCTCCGTATAATCCTGAATCTATTCACATCATCCCTAAAAACTACTACTAATAATCTGTATTGTTCCAAGTATAACTAGGGTATTCATGACTTTTTGCGGGTCATTTAACCGTGGTAACCCTATAAAGATCGTACAAGTCTGAAAAGTTAGTATTCGATGCCATTTTTCAATTTATAATTTTTTTTCAGTGTTAGTGAGCAAATTATTACCCCTTACTGTTTGACACGTGTTTTAATTGGCTGGCAGGTGTTTGCATGTCAACTTGCCCGGGAAGTACAACCTAATTTTGACTCTGTTAGGAGATGGATCGACACACTATGAACGCAGTTTACAGGATTGCATGTCTGATTGCATATTTTACTTGGCTGGCAGGTGTAATATGAACGCAGGTTACAGCATGGCATCAGGGGCGGGATGGGCCTCGGGCCGGTTGGGCAACGGCCCGAGGCCCAGAAAAAAATCAGTGCAAAAATTTTAATAAACATATGCGAAAAAAATAGTACACAGTATTAGGCCCGAGTCTTTCTTAGCAGGCCCGAGTCGGCCCAGCCGCGGAGCGGCGGCTCGTATCCTTCGCTTCGCGTGGTGTGTCTCTTGTTCGGTTGTGCTGATTGGATTGGATCGGGAGGTGGTGATCCGGTGCGAGCTGGTGGGTTGGTTGGTGCCGGGTTAGGTTTGGAGGAATGGATTGGCGAGAGGTGGGATTTCTGGGCCGTTTCGTGCGAATTCTCCCGTTGCTCTAGCGAATGCGATGGTTTGTTTTTCGGTTCTAATCAATGTATATTGGTTTTTGTTCTTGTAGGATTGATTGTTTGGTGTTGTATAACATTTTTTTCTCGCATGCTCTCCCTTTTTGGTTGAAACGGCGCAATTTTTTTTCCATTGCTAGTTGATTGATTGGTATTTGTCTGACCGGTGCTCTGGTTTTGCTTTGGGAAGCTCTCTTGCGTGTAGTTTTGATGGTCTTCCTGGTCAGAGGTGACATTTCGATGCGTATCTGTCTTGTTGGTTTTGTGTGTTTTTAGAGGAGTTTTCTATGTAAAAGGTGGTATCTGTCCTGCCCTCCTCTCCCCCACGAGTCTGCGACGCCACGACGCCGCCTGCCCGCCCCCCATCTCCTCTCTGCCGCGCTTCTGATTTTGATAGAAATTTAAATGCACAAGCGCTTCTGATTTCTGAATGAACATGCTAAATTTTCTTGAAAAGAATAAACAAATGCGCACTAAATCCAAACTACACAGAGTTCAAGCTCCCACAAAATTAAGGCTCATCCATGGCACAAGGTAATCTGCACATAATGCCTTTCATACAAAATGGATGCAGGGTGTCCTGGTTGGTACAAAATGCACAATTGCTGTTCAATTTGGTACATGCTTTTGGAACAGGGAAATCTATTGACTTCTGTGCTATTAAACTGTGAAATATTTATTGAAATAAACATTGGATTTTATACAGTAGGGCCCTCCCCTATTGTTTCACATAAAAACATATAATTACATTAAAAAATGAAAAATCTAATTGGAGCATTGCCATTTACAATTTCACACTTCCATTAGTGGTGTTAGGCACGCTAACAATGTCCATGTCATATTAGTTATAGACTTATAGCCCCCTTAGTTAGTTTTGGGCCCAAGACTCTGAGGAATCCTGGCTCCGCCACTGTATGTACGTGTTGGTGCACAACTCCTTTGGTCCTTGTATATCAAGCAATACCATGTCCACGTCGTCAAATAATTATGGTAATGTGTGTTTAACAAATTCCTAAACTGTATAAGTTACATGCTACAGTACGGATTCTATTTATTTCGTTACACCGTGTCATGCATGTTTCGAGACAGCAATACAAGATGTGCTACCCTTGACTTCTGGGTCAATTTTCTCAGGTTTCATTTCCTTTACCTGGCGAAGCTCAACTGTTGCTCCTGCCAAGTTTGAAACCAAAATGGCTCTTATGGCCATGCGATATGATCTCCATTTTTTCTTGCAGAATGAAGTCTTGTGTCAGGTTGACAGGATAGTAGGCTAAGCTGGCCTGAAATGAGATTCGCATGTTCACTTGTTTTCAGATCACAACTGTTGCTGAAGTGAATCGAGTTACTGGAATATCCGAAGTTACTAATTGTGCTGCTGGCTCCAAATTTGTCAGCACTTTCTTTCGGCCATGAGCGGCCTCTGTGTGCAAGAGTGCTCAATCTGTTTGCTACTTTGAAGTTTTTGGGTCCATGTAGAAGGTTTCTATATTATTGTTTCTTTTTTCGAGAACAAGCTTCTATATTGTTCATGCACTTGATTCCATGTAACGAGAACATATCAGAAACTTGAACCGCATTATGTTCTGCTACTGCTTTAGAAATTTATGTAATCATTTTTCATATGTTTGATCAGTTCAGCATGCACTAAGCTTTTGTTCCAGGGAATAAGTGTGCATAACAAATGTACGTGCTTGGTCTGGCCTTGCATAACAAATACTAAGGTTTCGTTAAAAGTTTGAAACGTAGTAACCACACATCGATTTTATCGATATTTGAGCAAAGTTGCTATGCTTCTGCCCCCCTTAACCTGGGAGAACTTTGATCTAGTGACTGTGAGAACATAATCTTGGAACATCCAAATTCCATGGTTGCATAAATGTTGCCTTGTTGGTTTAATTAATCGCAATAGAGCACTGACGGCATACTCATTAGTTGGGCAAAAAAAAAACAGCATACAGTTCTCTAGATTTTTCTAAAGAAAGAGAGTGTTTCAGATGTTTTCCAATCTAAATATGCATGCACTAGTTCAGCACTCCCTGCACCATGATCGTTTTTTGATCTTCTATCCTTTGGGCTCGGCGGAAGTTGGCTGGGCTCTGTGCGAGTGGCCCGACAGACAGGTACCAAGGGCATGGGCTCTTGGGCTGGCCCTCTTCCTTTTCTTCTTCTTTCCTTCTTCCCACTTCGACGCTGCAAGAACCGCGAGACCAGAAGCAAGAATTGAAATATGAGTCGTATGTTTGATCTTTGCTCTGCACGAAATATACTTGCATTCGAATCACTGCGTGCTAGATGTGAACCCCGTTTGATCATACATTCATACTCTCCCTGTTTTCCTTTTCCTTTTGGCACTGGATGATATGATACCCTGAAACGCTGGAAGCACACTGCATGAATCACCAAATCATTTGGCAAGAAAAGCCTTTTGGTGCGTGTTTTCCGGTGAAATGGTGAATAAGTGGCTTGGATTTGGCGATTTTCTGCTCCGGGGGGCAAGAACCTAGCGCAGATCTTTATTTGTTCGCGCGTTCTGATCACGCCCGTGACCTGTTCGACAAATGTCCTCACCCATCCTTTCTGTCGGATCAGTGCATGCATGCGTGATACAGTCGCGCGCAAAGTTGCAACCCTTGTTAATTCTTGGTATTGTTATTCTGGTGATGCAACCATTGTTAATTCTTGGTGTTGTTATGATGGTGTACACTTTTTAGTTAAAAATTACACACGTTGCGCCATTTGCGCTAAAGACGTTGGTGGTGGTGCTGTGGGATTTAATTTTCTTCGGTTTGTCCCATCCATTGGACATTTAGCGTAGGCCAGCGGTATAGTGGAGAATCACCAAATATTCTAATCACACATTGCAAGAAAATACTAAAATCAATTAAGCACATATTTTCTATCCCGTTCATCTATATCAGCTAGGTTAATATCACAGTTTCGCACACCACTAATTTTTTGGTATTAGACAATTTACCAAAAGCTAATATGAACAGACCCCATGCATTGTGTCTTTGTTTCATGTGCAAGTTTCATAGCAGCAACTAGCTAGCAAGTGGTTACTCAAGTCCAATGCGCGTTACTTCTGTTTTCTCCTTATCGCGTGGTTGCCCAAGTCTTGGTTTATCGGAAGTGCTATTGAACATTCGATTATTTTTAAGCCAAAATCAGCCAATTTTTTTTGCCATGAATACAATATTCTTCATTCATGTTTGTATCATTTTTGTCTAGGTATACAACATTTTAACATATTGTAACATTTTCTTGATAACTACAATATTTTTTTACCAAGAAATGTTACATATATATTAAAATGTTGCATACATATATGAAAAATATTACATATACGGTAAAAAAAATCAACTAATTTTGACTAAAAAAATAATCAAGTGTTCAATAGACACTCCTTTGATAGCAGCACCGCGCGCGAAACTTCGGATTGGCCGCTCCTAAGCGCTACCGGTCTACCATGGGTGGCTGATTAGTTAAAGAGTAAATCGTCACATGATATTCGTCCGGCCGGCCATCTTCTGTCCCTAGAGGAGCTTTTGTCAATGGCAACTAGTTAGCACTTAGCAAGTGGTTTAAGTCTAATGCGCGTTCGTTCTTTTTGATGCTTATCGCGTGGTTGCCCAAGTCTTGGTTCCACACCTGCGTCGCCTTTCCTTAACAGCAGCACCGCGAGCGAAACTTCGGATTGGCCGCTCCTAAGCGCTACCATTCTACCATGGGTGGCTGACTAGTTTAAAGAGTTAATCGTCACACAGAACTCATCGTCACATGATATTCGTCCGGCCGGCCATCTTCTGTCCCCAGAGAAGCTTTTCTCAATGGCGAGTCCCAGGGATGATTACACATCTTCAACTTCTGCATATGATCCATATTTGCTAATGGTGTCCTCAATTTGCATGTCCGTGGACACTGAAATTGGCTACAAAACACTTCTTCGACTCAGCCGAAAATAATATTATAATTTACACGTAGTAAAGATGGATGTTTTTACAGAATATTTCAGCCCATAGGCGAAAGGTAATTAGGCCGGCTAATTAGCTGGCTTAATTTTTTAGTTTAGTGTTTGTTTTAATTTTTAAATATATCACATGAGCTCGAAAAATTATGAAAATTTATGTACAGCTTCCTGACACAACATTCCTCGTAGTGTAATTTTTGGAAATTTTATCCACGGCGAATGTTGCTCAAATATTCATACAATTTCAATATTTTTATGAATTTTTACATATAGCAAGCAAGCTCCAAAAATTACGAAATTTTATGTGAAACATTCGTTACAGTAATAGTTATTATGTAATTTTAAAAAAATTTTATATGATCCGAATTAGCCACAATTAACTTAACATGAATTTAACCAATACTAGCACAAAGCAGGTTAAGCTATTGGCTGTGAAGCCTGTCGCCAGCCCCCCACGAGGCAGGTAATTAGACCGGCTAATTAGCTGACCTAATTATCTGTCTAATTTTTTCTATTTAGTATTTTTGAATTTTTAAATATATCAAATGAGCTCAAAATATTATGAAAATTTATTTGCAGCCTTCCAACACAACGTTCCTTGTAGTGTAATTTTTGGAAAATTTTATCAAGAGCGAATATTGCTCAAAAATTCATACAATTTTGATATTTTTAAGAGATTTTACATGTAGCAACGAGTTTTAAAAATCACGAAATTTTATGCGAAGTCTTCCAATGGAATAATAGTTATAATGTAATTTTTTGGTAATTTTATGTAGTCCAAATTAGCTATGTTTGTTTGGATTAACTTAACCATGAATTTGCCATTACTATATTCTCGCTGCGCTTGCTCAGTGGCTAATTCGGACTGCATAAAATTTTTAAAAAATTACATAATAACTATTACTGTATTGGGAGGTTTCACATAAAATTTTGTAATTTTTGGAGCTCGTTTGTTATATGTAAAAACTCGTACAAATATCAAAATTTTATGAATTTTTGAGCAATATTCGCCATGGATAAAATTCTCCAAAAATGAAACTACGAGGAATGTTATGTCGGGAGCGTGTACATAAAGTTTTATAATTTTTTGAGCTAATTTGTTATATTTAAAAATTCCAACAAATACTAAACTGGAAAAAAATTAGGCAGGTAATTAGACCGACTATGCCGCCTAGGGGCTGGGCGAAAGGCGCCTGCCGCCGGCGATGCCTCACGGGCACTGCCGCCTGGCCCACCGATGGCAAAAATGATATTTTTATTAATACGTTTGATATACTACTATTTTTATAAATATAGTACGAAACAGTGATAAAACTGGCTTTGATTCCCTGCCTGGTGCATACAAGAAAGCTACGCTAGTTGTTTTCTTTCAGTTGGCAACACAAGGAAAAGGAAATTTTGGAATGTGTGCCTTTTGACCGAACCTACTCTGTTATGTATTTTCTATGCAGAAATTGTTAATGATTAATCTCGTATTAATGCTGTCAACAATAGACATAGCGGTTTGAATTGCAATAAACTATACCTCCAACAAAAAACATGCAGAGCTATCTATCTTTTGGACCTAGGTTATAAAGACTCGGATAAATAATCCATGTCAAATTAATTTGGTGGGTAATAATTCTAAATGCGTAGATTTGATAGTTGACTTAGAGATATAAGAGTCATCTATCTTATGGACCCAGGGTATTTTTCCGGAGTATTACTGGAGCTTGATTGGTGCTTATCCAACATGCGTTGAAATGTTAATTTTGTAGGCAATTTTTTTATTAGTAGTATTTAATATTTCGGAAATAAAAATGTAGGAAATGTGGACTAGAAATAGAAAAGTAGGAAGGACGCTCTCGCCAACCACGTCCCTCTCCGGACGCTAATTAACATGACGCCCACGTAATGACCCCGGATCGGAGCCACTGGCGGAGCTAGATGGTGGTCCGGGTGGTCCCCGGACCACCATGCGGCCGGCGCCGGATACAATTATACGAATACGATTATACGCCGGCCTGCGCCCCTTCGTATCCTTGCTGTGTTGCGAATACGATTATACGAGCAGCGGCAGTCTGCAGGTACGTCTCAAAAGTCAAGTTACAGAGAAAAATATCCAGGCATGCGCACTCTGAAGCGATGGAATTCGTAATCTCCACAATGCATTCATATATAATCAGTTAGTACTTAGTAGAGTAACTCGTTCCTAACTGAAATTGCATCAAGATACATAAAAACAGATACAAACATGAGCAGAGCAGCAGACACAAAGTAAGATAGTGGTAGCTTTTGTGCATGCATTTACAATGTACAGACCGTAATATCTACTCAAGCTCTACGATATGACCATATCTGATATCTCATATGAAAACAACGAAGTAGACCAAACTCTCTTGCACTAACTCCTTTTAGATTCTTTTGCACTAATTTTTTTATGCGAAAGCGGTGAAAACAGGTACGAGTTACGAGTAATAGGATCTAAAATCATATGCACAAATCTTCGTCCAATTAGCCTGCTCGTTTAGTCATGTTTCCTTTTTTTTTCTCCCAATCTCTCCCTAGAGCTAGAGACTAAGCAAATAAGCCCTAACTCGAGCAGAGGGATAATGTTTATCATTGGGTCTATTTACTTATCAAATTGGTATTGCTTCTACCGGTAGCTACCGCAAGTGTTGAAAGAATATTTTCTGCAATGACCTTTATCAAGAATAAGTTGAGAAATAAGATGGGTGATAGCCTTCTGGATGATTGTCTAGTGACTTTTATTGAGCGGGATATTTTCTTACAATTGAATGAAAAGAGATCATCAACACTTTCATGGCTATTAGAAGGCGCAAGCCTGACAAGAAGAAGTACTGACATATTGTTCTTCAACTATTATGGGTATGTAATATTTCAATTCTATGTTAAGAAAGATATACTCGTCTATTTTATGAACTCTGTATGTCCTTTTTTTTCTTAATTGCATTTTGTAATTCATATACTTGTGTACCGACATATTAAATTTATAGCGGTTAAAAAAATTTTAGACAATGGACCACCATAGCTACAAATCCTAGCTAAATATAACAACTTTGAATTTGTATACACAATAGTCTTTTAAAAAAAACATTCTAAGTTCTTCATATTTGGAACAGTAAACACCATTCACTTCAAAGTACCTTAATCGAGATGTCCTTCGATCAAGGAAATACAAACAAACAACACTCTAATCACCAATGAATAAAATTATCTTTCTCTGGAGCAGAGGGTACAAACAACGAACAGGCACATGACGCATGCGGATAGCAGCAGCAGCCTGGATCGTGACGAGAGGCGACAGCCTGGCACAAGACCCCATCTAAAGGAAGGTATTAACCGTTGGGGCTTCTTGTGCTTTGCATCTTCTTGCCGTGATGTTATCAGCATTACAGGAAAGGTGAGTCCCAAGCCTCCTCAAAAGCAGAGTAGAAGTAGAGCTCTGAGTCACAAGATGTTCTTTCCGTGGTGTGATGCCATTGCTTTCCATCACATGTGCTTTGCTTTGCACTAGCATCCACCAAACAATAACAAATATAAAATCAAACATTAGTTGCAACCCAAGCCAAACCATACCTTACTACAAAAAAAAGTCATCATAGACGGTTCGAAACTGCCATCACGGATGGTTTTTTGAACCTTCTGAATTTATGCATCTGTGATAATCTCCGATTATCACAGATGGTTTGTAAGCCATTTGTGATAAATACAACACAGATGGTTTGTAACTAGAACTATCTGTGAAGAACACTATCATGGATGGCTCGAACCAAAAACCGTCTGTGATACTCACACATCACAAATAGTTCTAGTTACCAACCGTCTGCGATAGGCGAGTATCACAGATGGTGATAATATAGAACCATCTATGATAGTCCTTCATAGACAGTTTATACCACAAAACCATTTGTGATAGTTCATACTATACCTAAATTTTTCTATTTTTTTGGCTAGTCTCAAGAAATGTTAGCTATGCCATTTGAAAACAAGCAAATACAGCAGTAAACACGGCAGCACATTTCATTATAATCCACCATTATAGTATCACAAGATAATCAGCAGGTTACCCACCTAACACAACAAGAACACATTCTAATCCTATGAACCCAACTCTTAAATATAGCAAGAACACATCTCATAACCCTACGAACCCAACTTTTAAACATGGCAAGAACACATTTCCTAATCCTATAAACCCATGGCAAAAACATAGAAGAAGGAGAGATCCTAGTAACGCATGAGTTGGATGTCTTTAACACCGACTTAAGTGCCATCTCGGTAGCTACACTGCTACAGACAGCCCTATCACAGACGGTTCGGAACCGTCATCACAGACGGTTCTTTAACCATCAGTGTCTAGGTGTCAGTGATAGTTGTGGTTATCACAGACGGTTCCCAAGCCGTCTGTGATAACAACATTACAGACGGTCTTTATTACTAACCGTCTGTGATATTCGAGTATCACAGACGGTTTTTTTATAAAAAACCGTCGGTGATAGTCTTGTATCACAGACGGTTTTAAAAAAACCGTCTGTGATACAAGACTATCACAGACGGTTTTTTATAAAAAACCGTCTGTGATACAAGACTATCACAGACGGTTAGTAATAAAGACCGTCTGTGATATATACAATATCACAGACGGTTTTTATTACTAACCGTTTGTGATATTTTGTATATCACAGACGGTTTTAATTACTAACCGTCTGTGATATTTGTGTATCACAGACGGTCAGTAGTAAAGGCCGTCTGTGATATCATTCACACCACAGACGGCACTCTTTGAAACCGTCTGTGATATTGTATCACAGACGGATTTTAACAACGAACCGTCTGTGATACTAAGTGCATCATCCATTTTATTTGATATTTTTTGGCTAGCCTCAGGATATGCTAGCCATGCCCTCTGAACGCAAGCAAGCAAGCAGATTACAGATAAATGACAGATATAAGTTAATTGCAACTCATAGTAAATTACAACAAAATTCGTACACAGCAGATCACATACATATATATATAGAATGAAAATCGTTACACAAAATCTGACAAATGAATTCATTTGAAGGAATTGTTTGATTTGTACAGTTGAATCCAATGTTTCAACATCTAATTATCACCATTGCCGGCGTAGAACTCTCCCTTCCTACTTATGACCTCTCCTAGCAAGAATTGGGAGATGATTGCACGAATCTCCATGAGATTGTCAAGATCATATGCACTTTCGTCGAAGTGCACCCGCTGTCGCTAGGAGCAATGTTAAGTCATTAATTAGCATGTGTGTGTAATACAAATACATATATATAATCAGAAAGTAATAATTATTGGAAGGACCTGACAAACCTCTGGATCATTGATCTTAGTAGCAATGATTTCCTTCATATGGCGGCAAACGTAGAATCCACATACGTTGCCCTGTAGCTGCTGGTGGCACTGCAAAAATAGAATTACATACATCGGTATTGTCAATTCTAGAGGCATTATAACAAAGTATGATATAGGATTGTTGTGTTGTAGCGGGTACCGGAAATCGCGTGTTGTGTCGTAGCGTGTCACTGGATTTGTCGTGTCTTCCTCCTTGAGCAACATAATCGGCAAACGCCCTACGTGATTCAAAAAACTTATCCTCGGCCGTGGCAAACAAAAGAAATATTACAATAGAGTTATGTATGGAGGAAATGAGTTTACCTGTTAAGTACTTCTTGCACAAGACTGAAGTCGTGGTTGCTCCTAAGGAGGGAATCAAGGTATATTACCTTGCTCCACTTTGGTACAATCACAAGCAAAATCCAGTGATGCCTAGTCATGTGTGTCGCCATAGTGATTAATCCTAAGTTCATGCCGCATGTAAAGTACAAATGAAACATATGTGTGGCAACTAGTGAAGCACTTACCCTTGGTTGAAGGGTACCATGATGTATTCCTTGTCGGTGTGAGCAATCAATCCCCTCGTTATGTAACCTTGCACGAAGGATGCATCTGCATTGATACATTGCTCGGAGACCAAGTGAGGGTCGAGGAAACCCACCGGTCGTCGCGATCGTCGGACTTCTTGGATCATGTATCTATACATAAAGAAAGAGTAATGACATTTATCTGTATAACGTGAATGTAGAACTTCATTGTGCAGTACACTTACAGTGTCCAGCATCGTAGAAGTGAGGCGTCAAGTTCGTCGAGATTGAATAGTAAGAATAAATCATCGAATGTCACGACGATGTAGCCCAAGTCGTTGAGGAAATGCGTGTCGTTATATTTCAGAGTCAATGCACTCTGCCGGTTTGGCTTCATGTTGGACTTCTCCATGTACCAGGCATGCAATCTATTGCAAATCATACCAACCTGGCGTAATTGTGAATCGGGCAATAACGACACTCCTAGAACAAACTTCCATGGCACGGGACGCGGCTTAACTTTCGTCGCATGAGCCTTGGAGGCCTTGGAGCCTCGCTTATGATATGTTCTCGGTGGCGTCTCGGCGGGAGCCGATGCAACAGACTTTACTGGATTTGGAGGTGGAGGTGAAGCCACCGGAGCCGATGTGCCAGGTCCAGGGCGACGTCCCTCTTGGGCCACTGGATGTGAAGATTGTGGC
The DNA here is from genome assembly GCA_017311315.1 of Dendrocalamus latiflorus. NCBI lineage: Eukaryota > Viridiplantae > Streptophyta > Magnoliopsida > Poales > Poaceae > Dendrocalamus > Dendrocalamus latiflorus. The sequence goes on along the minus strand of CM029642.1, from coordinate 19,789,999 downwards.
ACAGACATGTCGAGGACGATGTCCCTCTTGGGCCACTGAATGAATGTGTGGACGGCATCCCCGTATGTCTTAATCTCTTCGTTTGGGGGCTTCTCAAGAGGGACGGGCTTAAAAATATCATTAATCATGTCCACCTGGACCTTCATGAAACCGGTGTCTACTTGTACACCGTGCACGAGCGTCCCTGGCAGCAATGGATACACCATGCCGCGCCCAGCATCAACGGGAATAGAGCCAACAAGCCTAACTGTGAGGGTGCAAGGCATGGGCTCCTACATAACGATACAAGATGAGTTAAGGCGTCCACCAGAGAGATCTATGTACCATTCTAAAGAGGTACATTACCTGAATGTCATCAATACGTAAGTGGTCGTCGCTATGTTCAGAAATTGGTGTGGACGCGCAGCTACTGCGACGTTGAGGGGGACTGGGTACCGCAGTACTAGGAGTGGGTTGCGATTGGTTGCGGACTTGTCTCAGTTCTTCCCGCAACGAATCTATCTCTCCTCGAAGTGAGGCAGTCTGCTCTTGAAGTGAGGCAGATAGTTGTTCCTCAAGTTGAGCACGAAGCTCCTGTTTTATTTGTTCACGGGCCAGGTGCTATGTCGGCTGCTCATGTTACCAAAAGGATTCATTCCATCTGTACTCAACCCAAACCTTATATTTCTCGGTTCCACACCGAAATCTACAAACATCCTATCGATGTTCCTCCACTGGGCAGAATCAGCAACATGTCTTATCATTCCGTCTTTCTTACGCTGCTCGCAGTGCCAACGCATCAATCTTGCATCCTTGCGGTTTGCAAATAAACGCTTCAAACGGGGGATTACAGGAAGATACCATATCACCTTAGCAGGAGGTCCTTGCTTCACCTCGATGCCCTTCCCATCATCAGAGTCATTTTTACGCTTGTATCGGGATGCTTTGCACACCGGACAAACATGTAAGCTAGCATACTCTTTACGGTACAGGATACAATCATTCCGACATGCATGTATTCTTTCTACTTCCATTCCTAATGGACAAAGAATCTTCTTGGCTTGGTAGGTGGTTCTCGGCAACACATTTCCCGTTGGAAGCATGTCCACTAGGAGACCTAATAATGCCGTGAAACTCTTGTCGGACCAACCATTGCTTGCCTTCAATTTTAGCAGTTCTAGAACTGATGACAACCTCGTGTATTGCGGCTTGCAGCCCGGGAACAAAGGTTTCTCCGAGTCCTCCATCAAGCCCTCGAATTTACCAAACTCTCTCTCACTATAGTTCCCTTCTGCATCACGTAACATCTGATCCAGATTGTCATCCTGCGACCTATCCTCATGATCGAAAGAACAGTCCACATCTGGTATATCGTTGCCTCCCTCGACTATGTCATAACTACCTTCTTGTGTACTTTTTTCTTCACCGTGACTGGTCCAACATTTGTACCCTTTTCTGAAACCCCTTCGAATCAAGTGAGCTTCAATCTGCGCTGAGTTGCTAAACATCTTGAGATTAACACAATCAATACATGGGCAATACATATATTTCATCCCCTTCTTCAACATATCCAGCTCGGCCGCCCTTCTAAAAGCAGACACGCCAGTAATGTACTCTTCACACACACGGTTCTCAATATACATCCAGCTTCGGTCCATCTACGCTACACAAGTGACAAATGGGTGTCAAAAATGATTATTACCCCTACTACTAACCTCTGATCAGATCACTAAGAATGTTATGTAATTGAGTACTAATCTCTGATCAGATCACTAAGAATGTTAAGTATACTAACCTCTGATCAGATCACTAAGAAGACGGTGATATTTTTTCGCCCCCAACTCCCTAAAGCCGGCCGCCTTGCTCCACCGATGAAGCGCAATGAAGACAGATCGGTGTCGACATCCTTCAAGCAAGTACGCCAAGCAATTAATACTACGCAGAATATCACAGACGGTTCCAACCACAAACGGTCTGTGAAAATGATATATCACAGATGGTTTGTATTAATAACCGTCTGTGAATTATCACCGACGGTTACTAATATGAACCGTTTGTGATACAAGCAATATCACAGACGGTTCAACTTAATAACCGTCGGTGATTGTTGCCTATCATAGACGGTTCACATAAATAACCGTCTGTGATAGTCTACATTATCACAGACGGTTCTTAACACGAACCGTCTGTGATGCATACTATCACAGACGGTTCGTGTTAATAACCGTCTGTGATTGTTTTATCACAGACGGTTCGTTAATAGAACCGTCTGTGATACCCAACCTCGCTGAGCGACTATCCATCTGCTTCTTCCCACTTCTTTTCTTCATCCGAGGCCTGCTGCTGTGTCTTGAGGAATGCCACATCTGAAGACCAGTTCTTGACCAGCTCTTGGGTCTTCAGATGTGGCATTCCTCAAGACACAGCTGCAGGCCTCGGATGAAGAAAAGAAGTGGGAAAAAGCAGATGGATAGTCGCTCAGAGAAGAAGTCGGCAACGTCGGCTGCTGAAAAATCTGGAAATGTCTTTTTTTGAACTTTTGTAATAAAATTGCCTTGAATTTTGCAGGAAAAAGAAGGATTGTCGGAGTGGACATCACATCTCGACAATAGTCAGCATCGTCGAGGAACATGCAAATACAGAGGCAAGCACAAAAACTCAACAACACATTCAGATCGATCTATTACAGGATAACAAGCTAACAAACCCTTCGCGGCACGACGGTCCACACTAAACAAGACACACTTACGACACTTACGGCAAGAGTGTGTTGTTTAGTATGAACCGAACGTGCCGCGATATGGAGGTGCTAGCTCACAGCGGAGGGGAGATGCATGCAGGAAGCTAGCTTCAGGCAACATCTCGACAGTAGTCGGCATCGTCGAGGAACATGCAAATACAGAGGCAAGCACAAAAACTCAACAACACATTCAGATCGATCTATTACAGGATATCAAGCTAACAAACCCTTCGCGGCACGACCGGTCACACTAAACAAGACACACTTACGACACTTACGGCAAGAGTGTGTTGTTTAGTATGAACCGGACCTGCCGCGATGGAGGTGCTAGCTCACAGCGGAGGGGAGATGCATGCAGGAAGCTAGCTTCAGGCAACATCTCGACAGTAGTCGGCATCGTCGAGGAACATGCAAATACAGAGGCAAGCACAAAAACTCAACAACACATTCACATCGATCTATTACAGGATATCAAGCTAACAAACCCTTCGCGGCATGACCGGTCACACTAAACAAGACACACTTACGACACTTACGGCAAGAGTGTGTTGTTTAGTATGAACCGGACTTGCCGCGATGGAGGTGCTAGCTCACAGCGGAGGGGAGATGCATGCAGGAAGCTAGCTAGTGGATGAACTCACGCGTGACTAGTACCGGTGGAAAGGTTGATGGGGAGTTATTAATAAGGGCCTGGCCGTGGGAGGAACTGGTGCCAGCCATTCGATGTGGAGAGAATGGACGGGTGAGATCGAAATCCTGGGTATACGCGAATTATTGGTGACACGTGATATCACACGCCAATTATTGGTGGTATGTAATTATCACAGACGGTTATTAACGCGAACCGTGTGTGATAATAAATATCATAGACGGTTCTTAATACGAGCCGTCTGTGATGTTTAGTTATCACAGACGGTTCTTAATACGAGCCGTCTGTGATGTTTAGTTATCACCGACGGTTGCCAGTTTAAACCGTCTGTGACAGTTTAATCACAGACGGTTCCGTATGAACCGTCTGTGATGTAGCCGTCCAGTATATTATCACAGACGGTTTTTTATAAAAAACCGTCTGTCATAAGCTTCATACCAGAACTGCTTCGCGCGTGTTTCGATGCCAGAACACTTCGTGTTTCGATCGTCTAATTAACGTCTCTCGATCGTTATACGAAGCGTCTATATCATTAATGTTTGGGTATACGAACCGTTTGTGCTAAAGGTTAAATATGCGCTCCTAATCCAGGTCTTCTACGTATGTACAATACAATATATATACAATACAACATGGCTTCTACTACTGTTCTTGTGATCATCTCCTTCCTCTCATCTGTTCATCACGAATTGTTCGGCCGGAACCTTACACAGGCGGCCAGCAATTTGCATCTGGAGCAGCTTCTCCGCACCCGCCCTGCTCTCCTTCCCCGACTTTCTTGCATCCGTCAGCTTGACCTGATCCTCCGCCGTCGACGGAGGCGTCTCGCTGCCGCTCAAGAAAGGGAAACAGCTCTCACCTTGGTTCTTCTCCACAATGTGCGCAATGCGGAAGAAGCTCTACTCGCATTGCACAGACTGATGGATAGCCTTGCCGCTCATGCAGAAACGGCAGATTGTGAGGAATGTTTTAATGCTATCCTGTACGACATGATGGATGCTGCTGATCATTTGCCCAGGCTGCACGAGGAAGTGTAGAGGACAAGGGCAATCTTAACAGCGTTCGAGAATTCAGCGGCTGATCCTCCAAGTCCCAAAGTCGAAGAAGAAGCGTACGAAGCCCAAAAGATTACAATCTGGGAAACTCTTTACCTGTGCGACTTATGTAATGAATTTCCCTCTAATTGAAATTAATAAATTTGCCTTTAATTTGTGACCTCTTGTCTCAGTAGTTCTGTAGTTAAGTTATTAGAAGCAATGTGTACTTATATATTAACCTCTGATCTAGAATATGACAGACAAAGGGACATCACAGCCGGTTCTTGTAAAAAACCGTCTGTGAACATTCCCAGACGGTTCTTAACAACAACCGGCTGTGATAGTCTACACAACACAGACGGTTTTTAATAAAAAAACCGTCTGTGATAATTTCAGATTATCACAGACGGTTATTTATTTTAAACCGCCTGTGATACTAAAGTATCACAGACGGTTCATTGGTAAGGACCGTCTGTGATACTCGACCACTAACACAGACGGTGTCCAAATTAAAACCGTTTGTGTTAGTGTCAATCACAGACGGTTTTGTCAAACCGTCTGTGATGTAGCCGTCTAGTATAGCCTCTTTTGTAGTAGTGCTAGCTGCTTCCATGGTGCCTTGTAGCGAAGGAGAGATGGCGGTAGCGTCATCTTTATGTCACGACGGTGAGACTACACAAGACACTCTTACGATACTTATGACAAGAGTGTGTTATGCAGTCGACCGTGGTGTCACAATGGAGGCGCTAGCTCACGGCAGTAGTCAGTGTCGTCGAGGAACAAGCTAGGAGTGGATGAACTTGCTAGGAGCAGCTGGTAGAACTCATGCATCTCGGAGTGAAAGGGAGAGGGTGAGTAATAAATATGGGGCGAGAGGTGGAAGGAATCGGTGCCTGCTATTTGATGCGGAGAGAATAGATAGGTGAGTTCGGAATCCTAGGGGAGATGCCACAGATCGGTGTTGTGGCAATTTGTTATACGAACCATTTGTGATAATACATGTATCACAGATCTTATAAATAAACGTTTGTGAATTATCACGGACGTTTATTAATATGAACCATCTGTGATGCCTTGCAACTATCACAGACGATTTATACTAACAACTGTCTGTGATATTTTCACAAACGGTTATTAATAAGAACCATCTGTGATGTCTTGTTTTATCACAGACGGTTTATATAAATAATCATCTGTGAAAATATCACAGACGGTTGTTAGTATGAACCGTTTGTGATAGTTGCAGCATAGACGGTTTATAGGAATAGTCTGTGATGTAGCTGTTCAGTATAACCTCTTTTGTATTAGTGTCAAGCTTTGTATGAGCTATCCTGATACAAACACATTCAGCAGAGTGGAGATTGCACAGTTTGTGGCTTTGTGCTGCTAATAATTTTGGGGTTAAGTGCTAAGCGTGCAACGATTGGTAGTGAATCCGAAGGGCAGGGTACAACTCACATTCTTCAAATGCGATCTACTTGCCTTCAATTCTCCCTCTTATAATTTTTGGAGCCAACCTATTAGTTAAACGGTTTTTAAAGGTAGCTCTAAATTCTCATAGAATTAAGAGCAGAATCTAAAAAATGATAATTTAGAGCTCTATAAAACAGGCCCTTATAGTATACATTGTGCTTGTACGTAATCCATTATCATGTAAAAGACATTTCAATTAAAATATGAATATTTAAATTCTAAATCACAATCAGAATGGATATTTAAACATTATATTTAAATTCTAAACCATAATTCGGAGTGGGTGAGATGGGGCTTGTATGCGGTGCTCTTGGATCGTATCAGTAAAATAATTTGACCCACTTCCCTGGCTAAGACCCAGTACTGTTCATTAAATTTAATCATCTACATCTGTGCTTAATATTAACAACGGCAAGTTGTTGTAATTCGTGCCCCATGTGCACTGCACTACGTAGCTAGCTGTAAAAAAGATTTTTTCCCTCCACGCCCATTTATATTGGCTTTTAAAATATAATTTTCTACGATAAATAATTTTTTATAGTGTCTAATATTTAAATAGGTATGTTTTTAAGGCGAAGTCTACTAGTCAATTATAGTACATACTATAATAACTTCATTTATATCAACCAAAATCGTACGTGAGTTTCTCTCTCTTCATACAATTCTCTATAAACTATTACTATTTGTAAGCAAAAACTAAAATCTACAGTAAAAACCACTATAAATGGATCTAATTGGAAGCAGAGATAACCGAGCTTTATTTAATTACGTCCTGGCCGGCTAGGACGTGAGGGATCATTATATTAGCCAGGTCTCCCTCAAAGGAGACAAGCTTTAAATATGTCAGTGCACATATACTCTGAAGATACAAATATATACTCACTTTGTTTAAGTTTATAAGACATATTTTCTTTAGACACATAAATCAAAGAGATATAAAAATAGCTAGATTATCCCTAATTATTATTTCTAAGCACTATATTCATGCATGCATATAAAGAGTAGTAAATAAAGCTGCATATTTACTAGGAGTATAAAGCGAACATCATACTAATTTTACATTGGAATATGAAATACGCCATATATTTATGGACAATGCTATTCAAAAAATACACCTTATAAATTTAGGCGGAGAGAGTACCTCGCAAGAAGACAAGCTTTACACGGATATTGTTGAAATAGTGCAATAATATGCTTCTAGAACAGCACTAAAAATGAAAGGAAAATAAAGACTTTCAAGGGTATTAATATCCACAAAGATTTACCAAAATTATCACCAACTGTTAGCAACTTATGAACTCAGTTAAGATAACAAATTCATGAACTCAGTTCTTCCTCCATATCTACCACTTTCAGGAGTAGCTAAGCACTATAGGTTCTACAGTATTATCATAACAAATACAGAAGGAAACTCAAAATGAAACAAGTTGTTTCCTACCTCTAGAAAACATATTACATTGTCAACAAGGACATGTTGTGCAATCACTCCTGCGTTATCATCCTAAGCAAGGACATGGAACAGGGCATGTGGGCATGTGGCCATTATAAAATACAAGATAGTGTGAAGTCCTCAAATGAAATATGTACTATAAAGTAGTGTGCCTACTAGAACTCACCACCTATTTTAGATCTAACTCAAACAACATTGTGGATCAAACATGAAGTAGTTTTATATTCACTAGACCAGAGTAGACAAGATACTTTTAGAAAATTAGAGGATAAGTACCATCACATAGAAAGAGAAGGAAATACACTGTCTATTGCCCTACCAAGAATTCACCATCTTACTACCATAACCTTCAGTCACTGTCGTCACGCCCGAGTCATCCCTCTGTACCTCGACTGTCACCCCCTGACACAGTCATTAATGTCATCTTACATTCCCCTGAGCATTATGACATTACTCCAGCCACTGCCATTTCTGTGTCTCAGTCGACCTGACACCACCCTACTCCTTGACTGCTGCAATGCTCCATTCGAGGAAGCACCAAGCTCAAGGTGCCACCCACCACCGACCTTTCCCCCTTGCAGCCCCGAACATGGCCAAAGCCTCCCAAGCTCCCCCACCCTGGCCACGTGCTGAAACCCAAGCAGACGCCTCTCCTATGCCGAATCGCCATAGCCCATCTATAAAAGGGCCCAAGTCCCTTCCGATGAACCACACTGGTGCCCAGGTAAGCCACCAACCACCTAAATCACTTCGTCGATCATCGCTTCACCGTCGACCCCCAAAATTCCCCAAGTAAGCCACAAATTCAATTCTTCTCGTGTAGTCAATTTCATTTCAATTAGTTTGGTTAGTAGCTCCCTTGTGTCCCTAGTAATCACATCGAAGCACCACCGTAGCCTTCCTTGCCCCATGCCATGCTGGCACCTATCGCCACCGCACGGCCAAAGGACCTCACTGTGGACAGCCTGTTACAGACCTCCGCAACCCAAACCCTCACCACCCTAGCCACCCATATATGGTTATGTCACCGCCAATTGCACTGATAGACACCCCCGTAGCTCAGGTGCCATGGAAGTCTGTCGCAAGCCATTCTCTATCGCCAAGCTTCCACAGAGCTTCCTAAGTTGTGCTATGCCCAAAAATGGATTCCCCTTAGTCCCCTGAGTCCATCCATGCCATCGTTTACCCTCGAAAACCACTACAGCCTCACCAATTGCTGTTGCAAAAACCAGCTCAGTTCAGTCACTACAGTATCGTGAGATGAAGAAGATGAACAATGTTGGGCTGGGCCGAACACTGTTCACCATAGTCGCTACAGTAACCGTGAGATGAAGAAGATGAACAGTGTTGGGCTGGGCCGAACACTGTTCACCACTATTCATTTTGATTTATCTGTAGCAAAACCCAACCTGGATGAATAGTAAAACCTAGATACTGTTCACACCCGACCCATCATGAACAGTAGCCAACCCACAGTGAACAGTAAAACCCATTAATATTCAAGTAAAAATTCGAAATACATATTTACATCTGTTTCAACCTCACGAAGCCTATTTTCAACTCCATTTAGTCTAAAGAGGCTCCGATAAAATCCTAGCCAACCCAGATGACATGTCTAGTACTGTTTTCACCGTTATTGTTCATCCCAAAATCCAAAATTCATATACATAGTCATTTTGATTGTCTTGAACCTATCTACACCATTCCCAACTCTGTTTCATCATCATAAACTATGATAAAGCTCAAAACCACCCAGAAAATATTCTGACCCCAAACCCAATATTGTTCATGCCCGCAGCTATTCGCAGAAACCCATGTAACACCTATATACTTTTTCGACCGTCTCAAGCTCACCTAGCCCAATTTGTAACAACGTCTAGCCAAACCAAGTATTGCCTAAACCCTATCCACCCAAACCTATTTTCTTTATATCTTTTTGTTTATTTTATTATATTTTGTTCCCAGCTTGCATTCTGCGCTAGTATTCGGACCCAACAAGTTGGTCAACAAAAGAGCTGCAAGAACAATTAAAGAAATCAGTGTCTAATTTGAAGACTACAGTAAAATACTCAGAGACTATGGATAATGAGATAAGTCACATTTTTGTGATCATTTTGAACCTACATTCCTTTAATTATTTAATTATTAGTATCTTCATATCTCTTATTTACACACTGTTATTTCATGTACAATAAATGTTTAGAATGACATGATCTTTAACTATGTCCTACCACTGGAAAAGCTATGTTTTATTTGATGGCTATATTCACCTTGACAAGCTTTAGTAATAGTAAATATACTAATTAAATATCTATGGTAGATTAGGAACTCAATTATTTCATACTACTAAGTGACATGGCACTTTGCCGGTAGAATTGCAAAAGTGGTTATAGGGTAAGGAGGCATCATGGGAAGCCACTGGATGGTCGGGTTCCATGACCTTGCCCTAGGGAAGAGGCTTGGACCAGATGGGTGGCAGGCAGTGTTGTAGAGCACTGGGGATATGGGTTGTGGATGGAAGTTGCCTCGATGAAAAGTAAGGACTAGAACCTTATACTAAGTAAAGAACATAGTGATCACTCAATCACAAGTTTTGATTCGTCAAACCTAGTCTAGTAGCTGTTCAACTCAATTGAATATCCATTGGGGGTAGGAGTGAAGTGGCATGGTATTGGAATGGTAAAACCACACTCAACAACGATAGGTCCTCTCAAATTGAGCGGGAGTGTTTGAATTAGCTAGTGGATACCCGAGTTTGTTTGGTACATAATCTACTAGGTAGAGCCTATATAAAGAGATGAGCAGTGAAAAACCTTGTTTTCTTAACTCAGTCATAAAGGTTAAAAAATCTTGTGGGTAAAGCTGAACAATTCTACAGAATCAATTATAAATGGGTGATTCTAGTAACAAGGCATAAGTGGCTTTGGTGAGATTTTAAGTTGGCAATTGAAATATTTGGACCCATTTTTCATTAAGAAGTCAGACTCTTGTATTTTGTGTTCAAAATGTTTACAAATAAAATTGCATCCACAAATACCATAATAAAACCATTTTATCCCCCATCTCTTGAAAATCTCTGCAAGTAGTTATATAGCGTTTCTCCATGTGACTTGTTGAGTATGGTTGGTTGTACTCGATCTTGCTATATTTTCCACCACAACTGATATCAAAAGAAGAAAAGATATTTCAAGGCTTCGTGTTAGGGTTACAACCGCACTCAAGTAGTCCTGTGGAAATTTTCTTCGGTTCTTCTAAATGTAAATTAAAGTTTTGGGTTGGATGTCCTTATAGTTTCTAAAGTTGATTGACATGCCATATTTTAACCAACTTAACTCGTTTAAAATGTTCGTGAGCGGGCATGATACTCTTTTTGTCTGCAACTGAACTCCTGGGCTATTGCGGCACATACAGCTGCCCTATTCCCAAAAATGGGGCTGTTACAAAAATCAGATGCTTGAACTAAGTAGGATATAGTACACATCACATTCGCTTACAACTTACAACCCTCTCAGATTTCAAAGATACATCAATGCTATCTAAAATAGTGCCCCATTCTTCCAAAAAATACTAATCTCTTTCCTCTAATACAGCCCCAAAGCAATCGCACTTCAAAAAGAAGATAACACAAGAGAATGCACCCATCAACAAATGGGGCTATGTAAAAAGAAAACATATTGCACCTAACACAAGAGAATGCATCCATCTGATCTCCGACAAAAGAAAAGATTCCCACAAAAGCAAGAAGAGATCGGTTACCCTAAATCTTGGCGAGCAGAGGAGGAGCACAACCTAAGTATTTCACCCAAAAAAATTCGAGATTTGATGCGACTTGGGATTTTCCTCCCTTTGGGATGCGGGTGGGGATGCAGTGGCATCACGTGGGAGTCAGAGGAGGAGGCGGACGCAATGGTGGAGCTACAGGGAAGGAGATTTGGGGAGGTGGGAACACAGCGACAGATGGTGTGGAAATCGAGGAGGAGGGGAACATGACAACAGAGGTCGAGGGTGGGGGCGATGGACATGCCGGCGTACACTACAGACTACTCAACCCAAACGGCCAAACCACACAGAACTTGTAGTTTCAACACTTATGAAACCGAAAATACTCCACCCAAACCAATCCAAACCAACCTGGTTCACAAGCAAACCCGACCCAGATCAAACCATTTTGCCCCTCAACTCATATGAATCTTACACCCATTCCTTAAACCCAACTCACTGAACCTGTTTGAACCCAACCCATTACCAGGCCTAATGACACATGTGGATAGCAATAGCAGCCAAGATCATGACGAGAAGCGGCAGGCACATGGGCGGCAGCTGTGGCCTTGTGGTGAGCTGAGACAAACCAAAAACTTATGAAATTTGGAATTTCCTTGAATTACAGTTGAATTCAAATTATTTTCCAATTTGGAAGTCTCTAACCAAAATGCACATTCCTCTTTCGAATTTCTACTTTCTTTAGTTACTGGCGCCCCTCTAAAATGCTGCCTTCACCCTCGTTTTTGACGCCATAGGGCATGCTCTCGTTCGCTCGCCGCTGTTCACACCACTGCTGCCAGTGCCATCAACTCTGTACCACGTATCATCAAGCCACTAACAACCCCACTACAAACCATAGACCCGTCCATCCATGTGCTCTAGGCAATTTGAACTTGCCCTGCCACCATCGCCCTCTCACGACTGACATGCCGCCCTGCATCTTTGACCATTGCAACTTGTTGGTCGAGGAGACTCAAAGCCTAAGGCACCACATTACTTGCCGACCTTCCCCCTGCCACAGCCAAACCTTGTTAAAATCCCTCGCACCATCCCTCATTGGCCACGCGCCAGCACCATAGCCACAACTCCACTGCTTCCACCACCTCTCCCATCCTATAAAGACTAACTAGCTCCTCTGCTAGCTCGTAAAGCTACCACATTGGCCATCATACACTTCCTCTTTGTCTCTGATCAGTGCACGCTGCCGTCACGAAAAGAGTAGAGGTAAAGCCTTGAATTCCAATTCACCTCATGCTTTGATTAGAACTCGATTGCTCCCGTCTATAGCACCACTGGCACACCACGAACATGAAGACAAACTCACCGTAGCACTCCTAAACCCCTTGAACCCGATCGGCAGATGCCACCACCACTTAATCCACCTCGCCACAAATAGCCAAGCACAGGTCACAAGAACCAAAATTGTCGTTGCCCCTAGCTTCCATAATTAGCATAGAAGCCTCAACACTCACGCTATTGTCTAGGGCACGTCGAAGCCGCTGTTGTGCCATGGAAGAAGCCCGTGAAGCTCTTATTGTCACCAACCCGAACCACAGCCTCCCGAACCTCGATAACGCCCAAAATGGAAACTCGTGGCCACTAGAAACCCAATGGTGCACGCAATCACCGTCGGCGCCCCTTCGTCGGCATGTAATCGCTCTCAATTTTATAAACTGTCGCTAGGTGCCCTGCAGCATTTCGAGGTTGAAGACTACCTAGAGTAGGCCTTGGGCCAGGCCGTCCTAAGCCACAGGCCAAAGCCTACTAGGTCAAGCCGCCAGCTGAGCACCACTGTAGCAGCCATTGTTCATGACCCGACCCGTTACTATTCCTAAACCCAATCCATTACTATTTAGAAATCAAATCCATTTACTATTTCAGACCCGGTACTGTTAAAGATCTGATCCGTTATGAATAGTACAACCCGTTACTATTCACCCAAAATCCAATAAACATATATATAGTCATTCGACCATTTCAAACCTATTTAAACCATTTCTAGATCTGTTTCACCATCCCAGACTCTGATAAAACCCTAACCAGCCCAAATGCTATTTTGACTTAGGCCCAATATAGTTTAGACCTATTACTATTCACGGAAAGCCCATTAGCACATATATATCCATTTCGACTATCTCGAGCCCATCTAACTCATTTTCAACTCTATTCAGCTAAACCAAGCACTGTTTAAACCCCAAACATCTAAACCCATTTTCTTTATGTCTTTTCTGGCTATTTTATTGCATTTTGTTCCCTTCTTGCATTTTACAAAGCAAAAGCTTATTTGCATTCATTTTTTTTACGCTAGTATCCAAATTCAACAAGCTGGTTAATGGAATAACTACATGAGCAAGTAAAGTAGTCGGTATATAACCTAAAGCCTACAGTAAAATAATAAGAGACTATGGATAAAGAGGCAAGTCACATATTTTTTATCATATTGAACCTACATTCCTTAATTATTTAATTATTAGTACTTTCATTATCCCTCATTTACGAGCTATTATTTATTTAAAATAAATGTTTGAAATGATATGATAATTTAGCTATGTCCTACCACTAGAGAAGCCCCATTTTATTCAATGGGCATATTCACCTTAACAAGCCTTAGTACTAGTAAATTACTATAAAATATACTATGGTTGGATAGAAATTCAAATGTTTCATAGTACTAAGAGATTTGGCATCTTGCCAGTAGAATCACAAACTGATACTAGGGTAAAGGATGAAGCATGGAAAGCCATGAGATGGTTAGAGTTCACGACCTTACCCTAGGGAAGAGGCTTGGATTGAAGTGGTTGCAGTGCCGCGGTGCACTGTATTATTGGTTTGTGGATAGCTGTCTCATTGGTAAAAAGTAAGGACTAGAACTTTGTGATGAGTAAAGAACATAGTGACCGCTCAACCATAAGTTTTTGACTTATCAAACTTGGTCTAATAGCTACTCGAATCAATTGAATATCTATAGGGTGTTGGCGTTCCAAAAGTGAAAAGGCCCACATATAAGGGGGGTGGTATGAAAGTGGTAAAACCATACTTAACAACAGTAGGAGCACACAGAGTTGGGAGGCACTTCTCCATTGGCCAGTAGAATGTCGGTTGTGTGTGGCCACAGCCCTACCAAGTAGAAGCTATATAAAGAGTAGAGTAGTGAAAAGTCTTGTTTCCTCAGCTCAGTCATGAGGGTTAAAGAATCTTGTAGGTAAAGCTAGACAACTCTGTAGAGTCAAAATAAGAAATGGTAGTTGAATACGACGTGCTTATGGTAAATGAAGCTGTGTTGTATAAGTGACTACAATAATAAGGCATAAGTTGCTTTAATAATGCTTCAATCAAGCAATTAACTTGTTTCAACCCCATTTCCCTTCAAAAGATAAAGTTTGTTGTTTTGTGTTTAAAATTGTGTACAAATAAAACCGCATCACAAATTTTTTAATGAAACTATTATATCCCCATCTTTTGAGAATCCTGCCAAGTAGTTAAATAATATTTCCCTATGTGACTTGTTGAGTACAATTGGTTGTACTCAATCTTGTTTTATTTCCCACCAGAACAGATACCAGAAGAAGAATGGATGTTTTAAGTTTTTATGTTAGTGTTATGACCGCACTCAAGCATTCATGTGGGAATTTTCTTCGATTCTTCTTAATGTAAGTTAGGCTTTGGGCTTGAATACCCGTTAAATTTCTAAATTTAACTGTTAAGTAATATTATAGTCAAGTTAACTCTTTTAAAATATTCATAAGCAAGCACGATATTCCTTCTATCTGCAACTGATCTCTTAGGCTGTTGTGGGACGTACGATGGCCCTATTCTTAAAAATGGGACTATTACACGAGCGACGCTAGGATGAGGAGCTAAGGGTGGCTGACAGCGTGCAAAAAGAGGGCAACGGCATCCTCGCAGTGAGTGATGCTGAGGACAAGGAGCCAAGGGGCACCAATGATATGTTTGGGCTTGTGATTTAGGTTTTGTTCGTTGCGTCATTGGCTTGAGTTCACAATATGGACGCTGAGCCAAAGTGGTTGGCAAGAGCATCCTTCCTAGTTTCTTAATTCCTAGTCTACATTTCCTACATTTTTAATTTCCAAAATATTAATTATTATTAATAAAAAATCAGTTTTGTAGGCTACATCAGCATTTATGTATTGCCAGTTAACTCTTGCATATATCCTCTGAAACTTACTCTTTATTCTAAGTCTTTGTTACTTCATTCCGAAGATACTAGGAAAAAGTTGGGACCCACATTGTATTGTGGTGCCTGAGTCCTAATTATGATTTGTTTTGTAAATGGTGCTCCAAACTAGCTTATGACTTATGATTTATGGCTTACGACTTCCCTCAAACAAATAAACATGATAATTTCTCTGCTATCATTTTGAAGTAGCTTATCGGGACAACCTTTTTTAGATGATTTATCAGCTTATCGGCATTTGGATCGTTCACACAAGTGCTCGTGTTAGGGCCAAAAACCCACCTAAGTTTAGAGTCCATACTTTCAGAAATAGGACATAGTAATAGTACCATGAAAACTATTGCCTAATAGGACTTATCAATATGTCTCACGAGAAGACGAGAGTCGGTGTGTATGAGGACCATCGTGCCTCAAGGGCCCTTGCCTTTCAAAGTCTAAATAGCAACACCTCATATTCCTCCTGTTGTTGGTTGTCGAGAAGTCAAGGCATGCTGCATATGCCAAACTTCGGCCTTTGGGTATTGTTACAATGGCCCCTACGCCTACGCCCACTGCATAGTACACTCCATTCATGTGCAGGGTCCACACTAGCTCTGGAGGTAGCTAACAGGCCTGGTGGCCTACGGGGGTCCATTTGGTGACAAAGTCCTCTAGTATTTACGATTTCATCATGGTACACGTGACGTAGGTGATAGAGAAGGGGGCCAGGTCAGTTGCCCACTTGCCGATGCGGCCTTTGGATTCCTTGTTTAGTAGCATCTCCCCGAGGGGGAATGATGAGGGTACAGTGATGCTGTGGACCATGAAGTAATGGCGCAGCTTTTACGAAGCCATGAGCAAGGCATAAGCCAGCTTCTCTAGCTTGGTATATAGTGTCTTTGCTCCTTGGAGGTCTTTGGAGACGTAGTAAACCGACTGCTGAGCAGATCCCTCCTTTAGTACGAGCACCGCGTTGACCGCTTGGGGCATTGTGGAGAGGTACAATAGTATTAGAGCCTTTGGTGTTGGACACATGAGCCTGGGAGGCTCGACAAGGTACTCCTTCAAGTCCTAGAAGGCCTGTGTGCACTTGTCGGTCCACTAAAAATTGCCTGAGCTGCGATGCATCTTGAAGAAGGGTAGTGCTCACTCCATCGCCCTTGAAATGAAACAACTAAGGGCAGCCAGATGATTCGCAAGCCTTTGGACCTCCTAAACAGTCTTGGGAGTTTCCATGGATAGTACAATGTCGATCTTGTCAGGGTTAGCTTAGATTTCTCATCCCAATATAAGGAAATTGAGCAACTTGCTAGCCCAAACTCCGAAGATGCACTTCTCTGGGGTAAGCTTTAGGCTCACCTGTCAGAGGTTGTCGAATGTTTTCTTGAGGTCTGCGTCATGGATGTCGCCCGAAGGCTCTTAATGACCACATCTTTGATGTAGGCCTCGATGTTGGAACCCAACTGTGACATTAGGGTGAGCGTGACGAGTCTAGTGAAGGTGGGCACCAGCATTTTTTAGCCTGAAGGGCATCTTGATGAAGTAGTACATCTTGTTGGGGACTATGAAACTTGTCTTCGCCACGTCCTCCTTTGCCATGTGTATCTGGTGATAGTAGGAGTATGCATTGAGAAAGCTCATTATCGCATCCCACTGTCACATCCACTAGCCGGTCAATACACGGCAATGGGTAGTTGTCCTTAGGGAAGCTTTGTTGAGGTTAGTGAAATTGACGCTCATATGTCAAGTTCCATTGGCCTTTTTCACCAGCACTAGGTTGGCGAGCCAATCGGGGTGGACCACTCCTCTAATGATGCCAGAGGCCCTTAGCTTGGCCACCTCCACCTTGGCAGCCTCTTGTCTATTGAGCGACATTCACCGCATCCGTTATTTGACTTGCTTCGTGTTAGGGCGCACCGCTAACTTGTGTCTGATGATGGAGCGGTCTACCCCAGTGATGTCATCAGGTGACCATGTGAAGACATCTACATTCTTGTAAGCATGGCCATCAAGTTTTGCTCAACTTCGGAGGTAAGGCCACCTCTGACTGATATCTGCTTCAACAGGTCCTCTAGGTGAAGCAGCACCCTCTTCACCTCGCCATCTAACCTTGACTTCAGCATCCATCCTAGGGCGGAGGGAGTTGGTGCCACAGAGGGAGGCACGGTGCCTTTGCTTATGGTGTGTACCTTCTGGTGTGCACTTTGGATGGCCACTTCGATTTGTCATGCGAGGTCCGAATTGCCAAGCACTGTGATGACTCCGCGGGAGCCCAGGAGCTTCATGCATAGATAGTTGTGGTGTTGAATCACGCCAAATGTGTTGAGGGTAGCCCTTCCCATAATGGCGTTGTAGGGATACTGGTGGTCTACTACATCAAAGTTGATGACTCCATGTCTGATTTGCTCGCCTTGTCAAAGGCTACCTCGAGCGCTATTTGTCATAGCGCATTGACTAGCTGTCCGCCTAAGCCCTACTGGGGTTTGCCTGGTGGCTCCAACCTGCTTCATGGGAGGCCCATCTGATCAAAGGCGTCGATGAGCAAGAGGTTTGTGGAGCCGCCTCCGTCGACTAGGACTCACCGGACATCATAGCCCGCAATGCTGGCTGTGTTTACCAGGGGGTCTTGATGGGGGAAGTCTACCCCGAACGCATCGTCTACCTTAAAAGTGATGTCTGCTTGGGCCCATTATGGGACCACTTGTGCGGGGTATGCATCTAGTGCGCGTAGGACCTTTGCAGTCTCTAGAAGAGGAATTTGATGGATGACCTACCTGTGATGACATTAATCACCCTGTGGGGGCTAACTTCGAGGCCCTAGATTCACAGCACGGCTAGAGGCGGTTGAACGAGGGGTACCTCCAGGAGCTACTTTACATACACCACCACATATGTCCTTGTGTCTTGGGCACGCTCCCTAGTTATGCATTCGTGAAACACCATGATGGAAGGGCAATCATGAGTGAGGTGATCTTCTCGATCGTGCACTTCACACCATGGTCCTTACTGGCGCTAGTCTTCGCAGCCCTGGCCCTTTCCATGCCCGTGGCCCCTCTGACCACGACCGCAACCTCCAGGGGCAATGCTCTCCTTAGCTCCTCCTTCAATGCTGATGACGTATTTGGACCACGTTACCCTTCACTTCTTGCGGTTTTATTCCTCTTTTTGAGCCATGGGGTGATCTTGGCTCCAGAGGCAGTCGGCATGACATCTATCTCACACCGCATCGCATCTTCTTCTGCCTTGGCATACTCCTTCATCTTATCAAAGAGCTTGGCCACCATTTTTATAGCTTTCGTGCATTGTACTCGATGAGTGGGCCCTTCTAGAGGCCTCAAATGGTCATGTCATTGACGTCCTTCACCTGGTAGTGAACCTTCACAAAGCGACGCAAGTAGGCCCACAACTTCTCTCCCAGTGCCTATCTCATCGTGAAGATATGGTCGACATTGACCCGCTCTATGTAGTTGCCTTGGAAGTTGTTATGCATGAGGTCCTTGATCTTCTCCCATGCATATATGTAGCTGGGGATGATGATAAAAAATTAGAAGAGCATGACTCCCTAAAGTGTAAGTGGCAAACCCTTTGCCTTCATCGAGTCATCTCCTCCCATCGCCTCGATGGTTGTCTTGTAAACACGCAAAAATTCATGAGGGTCGATGTCGCCCTTGTATGGCTCCATTGTGGGCATCTTGATTGAAATCTTTCATACAAGCACTTCGCTACAGACCTGTGAAGAGGGGGGACTCGGGGTCCACTCGTTGAGGTGCGCTAAGACTCTAGTGCTAGCTTTGCAGTTCTCTATCTTCTCGGTAGCCACCTCTGCTGCAGCTATGATGGGCGTCGGCTGACTTTGATTTTCCTGCATCTCACACATGGCCCTCCACAGATCTGCTAGTTCTCACTGTAGTGTTCCACAGAGGGTGCCTCTGCCTACGTTTAGGATGAGGGGAGGGATGCCCTCCACCCTCTACGTGGTGACGGCGATGGTGTCGATGCCAGCGGAGGTCCCCATTTGGGCAATGCAAGCCCCATCGTCCCGGTTGGTCGCCACAGCCGGATCCTCCATTGGTGATGCCTCCTGCCCCATTGTTGGCACCATTGCCGAAGGACCTCCCTTACTTATTGTGGATCCACTCGCCATTGCGCTAGTGTGTCATCGCCATGGGATGGGGGGCCTTTGTGGACCGACTCCCTTGCTCTTGCCATGGTGGTTTAGTGATAGTGCTTCTATTTTGCTTCGGGGTCGATGTCGCCACCTTTTTTGGGGTCGATGTCGTCACCTTCAGTGTTATTGCATCCGAATGCTCTTACCTCAGCTCACAACTTCTATGCCGATCCCGAAGGACAACGCCAACTATTGTGGTTACAAACCAAACAGTAAGCAAGGGGCTATAGGGAGGCCACAAAGGAGCTACCCAAAGCCTTATAAGCTATGGAGAGCATATGTAAGATCACGAATAGGGCATAGGGATCTCTTCTTGGAAAAATGAGTTCCTCCCCCCTCATGGTGTAGAGGCACATATTTATAGCCATGAGGAAGTTATGTACATAAATGCCCCTATCTGTCTCTACACTTGTAGGGGTAAATATACCATTTTCCTAGCTTATAGGTACATAAATGTCCCTATCTGGGTCTATACTTGCAGAGGTAAATATGTCATTTTCTTATCTTATAGGCCCTTTTTGGGATAGCTAGATGGTCTCTTGCATATGGGTCAACTGGGCCAAGGTGGGGGCCATTCCCCCAACATTTCTCTCTCTTGGGCTTCGTGTCCTTTTCTTCTTTTTCTTATGGTGCTTGCTTTCGCTCGGGTTTGATGATGGACTTTGTGCTCTGGACTACTGCTCTACTGGTCTGCGAGACACGAGATGCGCTGCTCTGTCTACTGTACCGAGGGAATGGGCATGACTGTTGTGATCTTGCGCTGGTTCGAAGGCCTCGGAACAACGCATGCGAGACACGCCGGGATCGAGGGAAGAAAATGCGCTCTACTTCTTTGCACTTGGACCGCAGGGGGGAAAATGAAGGATAGACATGTGCGCTGTCTCAGAACCGAGGACCGAAAACCTGCTATGCTTCTACTGTCTTTGTTTCGCCGCTTGGCTTTGACTCCGGCTTGGAGACGAAAAACGAGCTGTTTAGGTCTCGGATTCGATGAAAAATTATTACAATGTTGATGTCGTGCGTGCTGCCCTAGGAATTGGGATCACTCTTCCTGAGGCAATGGATCAGGATTCAAGGCCTGTTTTTTGTGGCTGCGACTTATGGCTTTTAGCTACGGCTTGTGGCTTTTGGTTGTTCATATGAGAGATTACAGAGTAACTGAAATTCACGTGTGGCTTTTGCCGATATAAATGAAGTCGGTATAGTGTGTACTACAAATAACTAGTAGACTCCATCTTGAAAAGACACTTTGTTTAAAAGTTAGTTACTGTAGAAAAGCCAAAAGCTGAAGTCAAAAGCCACAAAAGAACAGGCCCTCAATCCGGTGTGCTAATACTACTTGCTATAAAACGCATGGTAAAAATAGAAGATGAAAAGAACAAGAGACGAGAATTTAACGTGAAAAATCCTTGTGAGAAAAACCATGGATGCACGAATGCGGAATTCACTATATGAGGAGAGATTACAATGAGACCCTTGCTCTTCCTATTGACTACTATGGTGTATATATATAGGGTGAAGGAAATGAGTCCTATATAGAGAGAACTAAATTAGTGTCGGTTGTTACTGGTTGGAACCACATTTGATACAGCATGTGCATAGCCTTGGTACCGGTTATAACATGTATGGCATATCCTACACGGATACGGTGCGAAATCGGATCAACTTCAATACTTGATATAAGAATTACTATGCAATTAAGGCCCACAACACATTTACTTGTATTGAAAACCACTAGTCCTGAAAACTGCTCAGTTGTCGGCATCAAACTCCGCTGATCAATCCAGCTTTGTCCACAGTTTTCGTACAGCCTCCACCCAACATACCCCTCCTCTAATGGCCAATTTTGCAGAGAGAGAGGTTGGCCACTGCTAACAATGTAATGTTGCAAGAAAGGTTATTTATTATTTTGAAATCTCATCTCAGTCACTCCAAAAGAACGAAAAGAAAATATGCATCTTACTGTCCAGCCGATAAAAACTTAACGCTGCCACCTGTCGATCTTCTAGGTGTGCACCTGATGCCTCTAAAGTGAACGATTAGGCTTATAGCTTCTAAAGTGAACGATTAGGCTTACATGATGCAGTAATTGTGCCAGGAACATCCTAAGATCATTTTCCATTGGCCAATTTATATACCACTGGTTGAGAATTTTGCTGTTCTAGTGTTACGCATGGTCAGAATAAGAATGCTTACTTGCAGGTCATTGAGCCCTCTCTACAAGGATGTACATGCTTGACGAATGTCATTCAGGTGTGCCTGTTTTGCGGTTCTTGTCTACTGACAGTAGCTGATTGCAGCAAGGCGATAAAGAGCATTGAAGAATGTTTGTTACTGATTTCTGCAAGAAGTTGCGGGCTACGTGTCTCGAGGTGTAAGTTACTAAAACATTGGGTGGCATTACGAGTATGAATGATCTTGTAATTTCATCTTCCGTTTGTTGCAATTGCATTATCTGGGTTTTGTGTGCGGTGCATCTCCGGTGTGCGTGCAACACCACCTTTTGCCCTCCTAGCATCTTGATTTGTTCTTGTAGTATATAATGTATATTTCACATGTTCTGGTCTCATCTTTGCTTCGTTGCAATAAATTTTTCACTCGAGG
This sequence comes from Dendrocalamus latiflorus, assembly GCA_017311315.1. Taxonomy (NCBI): domain Eukaryota; kingdom Viridiplantae; phylum Streptophyta; class Magnoliopsida; order Poales; family Poaceae; genus Dendrocalamus; species Dendrocalamus latiflorus. Next base: position 19,767,963 of record CM029642.1, on the reverse strand, counting down.
CATGAACGAATATATTTTTCATTTTAGTTTGTGTGTTTAACAGGCTGCTAACTCTATTTAAGTTTTAAACAGCTTTCAGTTTGCCTGATTGTTCGGCCCATCTCTCTAATGCATCATGTGAGCTCGCAGAAAAAATTACATGGTCTGCTTTTACAGGAGGCATTGGTGAAAACTGCATGTCTGCTTTACAATTATTGGTGGGCTTCATAATTAGATGTTGTTTATATTGAATACTACTGCAAAGTTGAATGGATCCATCTGACGTGACCTGGAGAGAGAAGGCAGCCACATGACTCTACCACCTATGTATTGTTGACTGGTTATGGAGGGCAAGGCCCCTGTTCATCCTTGTGAGCATCGCACGACGCACGGAAAACCTGTTTCCTGTCTCAGGCGGCAGCTCCGACTCCGACGCCGGAGGGAAATTGTCCTAGAGGATCACGGCTGGTGCTAATACGCCGCGCAAACTAAAGTTAGCACTGCTTGGAGCTTCTTCATTTGCATCTTCAATCTTGCATTGTGTGACATTATCTATTTGTAGTAACATGTGGTTTCTTCTGCTTTGTTCTAGCATCAAGGAGAAAAGAGGCATCTTCGACCTTGCTGTGCATCCATTTCCATAAGCCCCATCTTCTCCGGGAGAAGATAGAGCAGAGACATTCCATAGGAAACAGGGAGCAATGGCTGAGTCTGCTTTTACTGCTGTGCTTGGGAGCGTGAGCAACATTGCTGTTCACGAGACCACATTATTATGTGGAGTGACCACTGAAGTGAAGTTCATGAAAGATGAGCTGAAGCGGCTGCAGTGCTTCCTTAAGGACGCTGATGACAAGAGGAGGTCAGGAAATGCAGGTGTTGCTAACTGGGTGAGCCAGATCAGAGATGCAGCATATGAGGCTGAGAATGTAATCGAAGTTGCAGAGTACATGGAGAAGAGAAACAGGTTGAAGAAGGGCTTCATGGGTGCCATTTCAAGGTATGCTCGCTTACCAAGTGACTTGATTACCCTTCATAAAGTCAGTGTTGAAATTCAACGTATCAGAAGGAAGATTAGTGAGATATTGGACAGTGCAAGCCGTTTGAAAATTGATTTTGATAACACTGTTATAGAGAAGGATCATGTTAAGGATGAGTTTCCACAAAATTTTGAAGATGATGTTTTCATTGTTGGTTTTGAGGATGAGTATAAGGAAATAGTAGAAAAATTAGTTGAGCGGGAGAGCAAGCTTAGTGTTGTCTCCATAGTTGCCATGGGTGGGGCAGGAAAAACTACCATCGCTAGAAAAGTCTATACTTCATCTAGAATCAAAGATCACTTTGGCATAGTTGCTTGGGTTACTATATCTCAAAAGTTTAAGGGCATTGATTTACTAAGGGATATTATGAAACAAATAATGGGGGCCAGAGATGAGTCTAGAGAAACTAATCAGATGCAGGAGTATGAGGTGGGAAAGAAGATCCATGATTTTCTATTGGGCAAAAGATATTTAGTCGTGCTTGATGATGTATGGGAAACAGATACGTGGAACCAAATAAATAGAAGGGTTAAAGTATTTCCTGATGTAAATAATGGCAGTAGAGTAATGTTAACCACTCGAAAGACTGATGTTGGATGTCATATTGGAATGCCTACCTATGTTCATGATCTAAAGCTCTTGGATGATGATAAAAGTTGGGAACTTTTTAGTAGAAAAGCTTTACCATTATATAAAAGGTCCGCAATATGTAATCTGGATGAGTTTGAATTACTAGGGAGAAAGCTTGCAACAAAATGTAATTGCTTGCCACTTGCACTTGCAGTTCTGGGGGGTTATCTGTCAAAGAATCTAAACATAGAAGCATGGTCAGATGTGCTTTTGAGTTGGACATCAACAAAAGATGGGCAGATGATGCGAGAGATCCTAGCTCGTAGTTACAAGGACTTGCCGAGTCATTATTTAAAATCTTGTTTCCTCTATCTTGCTGCTTTCCCTGAGGATTATAATATACCAGTGTCACGTCTTATCGAATTATGGATAGCTGAGTGCTTCATTCCACATACACCAAAGCATAGACTGGAAGAGACAGCACGTATGTATGTAACTGAGTTAGCTCAAAGAAGCTTGGTCCAAGTTGTTAGGAAAAGTAGAGCACATAAATGGATCGACGGAATAAGGATTCACGATATTTTACGTGACTGGTGCATAGAAGCAGCAAGACAAGATGGTGCTCTTGATGTCATTGACAAAATTGCAGGTCAAGCTTCATCTCCACTCTTTGTATATTGCAATGTTTTCCCAGTATGTTGATTTCTTACTGACATATGGATTTATTCCAAAAAAATTGCAGGTCAAGCTGGTGCATCATCATCCAATACCATGACATCCTATCGTTCTTCTTTTCAGAACTACTGCAATGATAAGATTTTCCAGGAAACACCTAATCTCCGAACTCTGCTTGGCTTTGAACTTCCATCAATGTCCCTACCTAAGCTGAGGTTCCTGAGAGTTCTTCATGTAGAAAATTCAAGCCTGAAGAATTTCTCTAGGGCAATAAGTGGCTGCACTCACCTAAGGTGTCTCAGGCTGAGAAGATGTGGAGAGGTCACGATCCCTTCTTCAATTGGACAACTCCTTTACTTGCAAACTATAGATCTAACTGACACCAAATTGGACACGATAGTACCAAACTCCCTGTGGGCTATCCCTGCTCTAAGGCATGTTTACCTTGCTAGGGCATTTCCTCCACCAAGGATAAGGAGTGTCCAACAGAAAGAGCTCCAGACCTTTTGGTTCCGTACTACACACACTGGTAATAGTAAATATTTCCGGAGTGACATGGTGACGTTTTTGGGCCAAATGACTCAACTAACTGTCTTGTCCTTGACCGTGAGCCCCCTGCCAGCGGAGATGATTAAAATATTGGCAAAAAACATGCCTCACCTGGTTGATGTTTTTCTTAGTGGATTCGATGTGCTCGATAAGTTTCCTGAGAGCCATCTCCTCCCACAAAGTATACAGAGCCTCGTTCTGTATGCTGATGTCATTAAAGAAGACCCGATGCCTATCCTGGAGAAGCTTCCCTGTCTTGTGGTACTGGATTTGAGTGGCTATGAAGGCAGGATCATGTCCTACTCCACCCAAGGGTTCCCTCGGCTGGAACAATTGACACTTTGGGGCTTTTCCAATGAGGAGTGGAGGATAGAGGTCGGGGCAATGCCAAGGCTCTCCGAACTGACATTTCATGAGTGCAGGAAGATGAATAAGCTCCCCGAGGGGTTGCTGCGCCTGCCATCCCTCAAGGAGCTATGTCTGCGTTACATGTCCCAGATTGCTAGAGACGACAGCACTTGCGAAGAGCTACAACGAAAAGGATGCAAGGTTGGTTACTATGTCCCCTCCCCTGCTTGTCATTCTTTCATTTTCTTTTATTTGACTAGTATTTGCGTTCAGGACTTTTAAGTCTCTCATACAAATATGCTCTATGTCATATATCTATCTACTATATATTAATTGGAAGCTCCTCTAGTATTTGCGTTCAGGACTTTTAAGTCTCTCTACGTTGCTACCTTGTTTGTTTGGCGAATTTACTGGTTGGGTTCATTTTTTTTGTCACAACTGGGATCATTTTATTTTGGCGAAATTTGCTCTGTTATATCTCTATCTACTATATATATACTAATTGGAAGCTCCTCTAGAATTCTTGATCACGTTAATCCTATGAGGTAAATGGCTAGAAATTTCTACATTAACCAGAAAATTCTTGAAATTCCCATATTACTAAAAAAAAGAAAACATCCTGACCATCTATTGGTGTAATACACGGTGTAGATTAGTTATGGATATTACCATGGTTTACCGAAACGCGCACAACTCATGCAGTCAAAGCTATATCACGATGAAAAAGGTTAATGCATATGTCTCCTAGCCGTCTACATCACGGACTTGTGTCTGCAAACCAAAACCAATCAAAATGCACGTCTAGAAAAAAAAAGACGGACTACGAGGACCTGGGAAGCTTCACGCATCTAGGTAAGACACTACCAACCCTGCCTAGCAGCATCTTCCCTTCCAATTATCACGGACATGAGCATATTGATCTCCCCACACCACAGTACGCTCAAATTAATCCATATTGCTTCCAGACTGAAAAATTTAAGACAATTAGATAAAAGGGAAAACAATAGAAATTCGTACGTTAATCAGAAAAAAGAAAACATTTGCCCATCTATTCATTTTTTAACAGGTATAATCTTGAGCTTAACAAACATGTTACGTCTAATGTCCTCGTATAGAAAGACATACTTAATCGGACATGAAATAATGCTGCAACGCACAAGCAAATAATAACTCGGAAAGAAGAAAGGACAAACAAAAACACAATTACCAAGAACATAATACGCATGGAGGAGAGGGAAAAAATGATGCCACCACAACTTTATAAGATTGATGGGCTCTGAATTCTTGATGGAGCTGGATTTGGTGCTCGTTATATAACTTGCATGTACGTATGGCATGAAGTATATACTATCGGAGATCGATTCCTCCCCATAATTTTGGGAGAGATAAAGCTAGAAATTCCCATATTAATTCATAAGAAGAAAAATTGCTAGGAATCATCCATCTATAACAAAGATCTGCTCAAATCAACATCAAGTGGCAGAATGCACGTGTGTACAAACTACTACATTAGCAAGTAGAAAGTAGGTCGTTCCCGAGGTCAATAAAACATTTTTGTAGATTCACACAAGAAAGTTCAGATACAAAGCTCATCACAATGTTAAAGATAAATTTCAAATTTAAGGTGAATCCAGTAATAAACTATATTTGGAGACAAAGTTAAGTCAAATTCAGAATTACTTTTAATAAACATAAATTCAGAATAAAAGTATAATTTGGTGTTATATAACTTCATATTTGGAACTTAAAGTATATCCAAAATAAAGTTAATTAGAAATTAAATTTAATGTGAAATAGAAATTAATACTGGATTTACATAAAAATTACTTGTGTTTTGTAAAATTACTAGCGTATGTAGGTGCGTGGATGGTTGAGGTAGCAAGTCAACTTTAAAAAACCCAAAAAAATATTCTACATGTACTTCTCAATTTACTCTAATTATGCATAAAATTATAATTCCAATTTCACTCCTTGTCAAGATTAACAAAAGGAGAAAATTCTCACAAATGATAAATAAAAAGATAAGGGAAAAGGAAAAGAATGACAAAATGAAGTCTGAAGTTGAAATTTTAAAGGGTGCTACAATACTCCATAGATTACATCATCAAAGTTTTTTTGGGAATTTTTCGTGTTGATTTGGTGCCTCAACCTATGATGGGTTGCATGATTACACCCTAAGTTGGTTTGCACTTAATGTGTTCATGTATATGGCTGATCTAACATACAGGTTTGGTACAAATTAGAATCTAGAGTTGATGTGTCATTTTTAAAGTATAAGTCTGAATTGAAGTCGCATAGGCAATAATTAAAGAATAAATTTGGAATACATACATACATATATGCATGCATGCATGCGTACGTACGTACGTACGTACGTACATACATACATACATACATACATACATACATACATACATACATACATACATACATACATATAGAGAGAGGGGGTAAGGGAGATATCAAAATTCAGGGTATATATATTAATGTTGGAATAAATACCAAAAAAGCTATTTTACTCATGCATTCATTTTGTATTTCCATGTTTTTCGTTCCTATACATTTTTTTGTTACTGCATTCCAAACATGCCCAATCTTTACTCCCTACTCCCCGCTATATGAAAAAGAAACAATACCACAAAGAAAATGTGAGCATCAAAGTAAGGCAATCAAAACACTATTTTACTAACATATAATGATTTTAGACTTTAAAAATAAAAAATCACATCTTCTAATTTGCTTGCGTGTGCAGGTGCATGGGTTGAAGACTAGTTGGTCAAATCTAGAATTCAAAACTACCTTATTATGAATATGCCACTGCTTCATGGGTTTTTGCCTCGAAATGCCACTCCCATCACATTCCGTTGGCCAGTCGACTCATCAACGCCCTTGACCAGTATAAAATGACTATGCTATCCTCAGTGGTACAATTCATAAAAGGGAAATGACATTGGACAGTGGAGGGAATAGTTGGCGCCAAAAATTTTAGTTGGCCAGCAGATTGGCCGGACACTTGATTAGTAGTGCATAACCTTCAATAAACATGCTATAGACATAACAAAATACTCCCACCCAAGGATTCTGACATCACAAAGTACATTTCAAGTTGTACATCATCTAACTTAACATACATGTTTGTGGTTTGTTTGACATCACAAAATACTTCAAGGTTCCTGACAATACAAAGTAGATCTCACTGTCTGATCTAACAGCACATAACACATAAATTCAAGCAGTTACTGGGGGCCGAGTTGGACAAATTTCTTAGTAACTCTAGGTGGCTTCCAGGGTTGAATGGTAGATGCAGCTGTTGATGGTGTGGCTACACTGTTGTTTGGCGTGGCTCCATCTGTACGAATCTTGAGCATCAGTATATGAAACACAAAGCAGTTCAAACTTCATCATTGGACCACAATTCCGAGCAGTACAACATAAATAAATCAAAACACTTCAACATGCATGTGCTGGAGGCTTGGAGTTGGAGGCTTTGCCTCAGAATCTGATGAAATGAGTTGGAGAGAAGTGAGTAGGAGAGAGGAGTGAGATAGAGAGACAGCCAGGGGCATTTACTGTCATTTTGAAAACAATCTGACATGGCTTTTTAATGGATGGCCGACGAAATGTGACGCGAGTGGCATTTCAAGAATAAAACTCACAAAGCAGTGACAAACTGACAGTTAGGCAGTTTTTGATGGTATTTTTAGAATTCAAGGTTTGACCAATGGCATAGAACAAATTTTCATATCAATTCCATAACTTGGTGTCACTCTTGTATGCTTTATGCAGGTGACAATAGGTGCCAGTCGTCCGGCTGTGGCTCAACCTTGATGTAGTCACGAGTCGAAGATTTCTTCAGGATGTGCCAGGGACTCCTCGAATATCCTTCGTGCATGCATGTCTTCCTTTGTAAACTATGGCGTGTTTGCGTAATAATAATAAACACGGAGCGCAAAACCTGTGCTTCATGGTGATACTGTCAAAATTACTTGTAGATTGAGATTTCCAAATACAACGTCTGTTCTATATATTAACCGCTGTGTTAATTACATAACCTCTTTGCATCGTTTTTGGTTGAAAAATTATGTTTGTCATCACCGAAATAGTTATGTATTTATGTTACGCATGAACCAAAGGGATTGTTGTTGCCGTTAGAGACTAGTAATCCCATTCCCATATCGTACGTTAGTCTTTTTCGCTTGGCTCATATGACTCCATGACTCACTGTTGGGTTTTCCCAAAACCCTATATTAATTCTGTGGAGATTTCTTGGTCTACCTTTTATTTCTCTGCCTTATCCGTGGTGCCGTTCACAATTGCATAATGAGGCTAGAGGGTAGGGACCTATTTATAAACTCCAATTTCAGGTGTTCCAAAGTGACACACCTATTTCTGGTATCCCATGAGACTCCTGAACCATGTCACCAATCTCGATCAGACAAGCCAGTTTTATGAGTCTAAAATATATTAGTCCCAAGCACACATGTGTGAGTCATGCGCCATGATCAGATTGTTTATGAGATCAATTCCAATCTAATCATGTGAGTCAACAACCTACAGAGCTAATCCTATAAAACAAACCCAGCTATTCCGCCCTGTGCTGTGCCCGGGTTAAACAAATGCATGCATATCAAATTCCAGCAAACTTGATCTCAATAAATATATCTACTATATTCCAGCACAGCCGTCCTCCGCACCTTGAGTATTAATTCATCAAGTTAATTTCCGTATCAAAATATTCCCTATCACTCACATCAATAATATGAATAATTTCACATTTAGTAAATAGACAATAACCATAATAAATATTGAAAACCATATAAAATTCTCCCAACATCTCCCACTTGACTAAAATATTTCAATCAATAAATTAACGTCCCATGTCTTTTACATGCTTAGAAAATAATTCTTGACTAATTAACTTAGTTAGTAGATCTGCAACCATATCAATGCTAGGCAAATAAACTAAACGAACTGACTAGAGTCTATTTATTACATCACGAATATTGATGCGGATATGTACATGATTAGTATATTTCAATCAAATACATTATTTCGCTGGAAAGAAGTATTGAGCCGCATTAAACATTGTCAGGTGAATTTGTTTCTTAATGAATATGTCATTAATTTTAATGAGAATTTTATACTACCTAAAAACAATGTTTTACTTGTGCTCAGGTTTGAAGAGTCAGCGATGGATGGAGATCAAGGATATGTGGCCGTCATCCAAGGAAGCACAAGCCCACAACATGAACAATGATCAGTCCATAAATAGTGCAATGCGTGAACAGTACCATGCCCGTGCTACAGTACCCGTGCTACAGTGCTTGCGGGCCGTGAACAGTATCAGTCCCATGCTACAGTACCGTGCTACAGTGCTTGCGTGTGAATAGTACCACATGGAAAATTTAGTGTTGAGTAGTCTTAGTCTGAGACTATATATTGAGGGGTAGACCCCCATTGTAAAGGGGAACCACTTTTGATAAAAGATTACTCTTATTCTTTCCGTTGGTTGAACCAACTTGAGGGAATTGGGAGTTCACTGAAAATCAAGATCGTTCAACCTTTCCGTTGGGAATTGGGAGCGCGATGGAACTTCATCGGTGGTCGTGAAGTTCAACACGTGTGATTGGGCGAATTATAGAGTGCTAACTCTTGCATTGGCAACGGGGGATCACTACGATTCATCAATTCCACGTGAGTATCTTGATCCTACGTCGAGAAGATCGGGCGACCCCGTATCAAATATAGTGATAACTTCCTTCAATGTGTTTACTTTTACAATATTTAGTATCCTTTGAGACTTTGATCGCCACCTGGTTATCACAAAAAATAGTGATAGGATGTGATGCACTTTACACAACTTTAAGTGATGCAAGAAATTCCCTTAGCCATACACTTTCTTTTGCTGCTTCAGATGCAGCAATGTATTTAGCTGCCATGTAAGAGAGAGCAACTGAATCCTGTTTCTTGTTGCACCAAGAAATAGCACCTCCTGGCAAAGTAAACAGATAACCAGAAGTTGATTTTTGGTCATTCAGATTCCCTTGCCAAGCAGCATCAGTATAACTCTGCAGCTGAAGATTATGACCATTAAAACATAATGAATAATACATAATTCCTTTGAGATAACGCAGTACATATTTGATTTGATTCCCATGCTCTTCCCCAGGATTCTTTGGATATCTACTAAGTATTCCAATGGCATGGCTAAGGTCACGTCATGTAAATAACATAGCATACATAAAACATCACAAAGCTAAAGAATAAGGAATTCCATTCACTCTAGATTTTTCCTCAGGAGTATTTGGACGTAATTTCTCACTGAGTTTAGTTCCCTTTAAAATAGGTACTTTAGCAGGTTTGCTATTTTCCACAGAGAATCATTTTAAAACATTACCAAGGTATGCTTTTTGGGACAACTCAAGAATCCTTTTATTCCAATCTCTATGTATTTCCACTCCAACACATAGGAAACTTCTCTCATATCTTTCATATCAAATTTAGAACATAACCAAGCTTTCATTTCCATCAACATATTTTTATCACACTACTACAAAAGAGGTTATACTAGATGGCTACATCACAGACAGTTCATATGGAACCGTCTATGCTTAAACTATCACAGATAGTTTATAATAGCAACCGTCTGTGATATTTTCACAGACGATTATTAACACAAACCGTTTGTGATAATTGATACATCACAGACGGTTCGTGTTAATAACCGTCTGTGAACTTTCATAGATAGTTCTTAACACAAACCGTCTGTGATAATCGAGACATCACAGACGGTTCATGTTGATAACCGTCTGTGAAAGTTGCGGACATCACAGACGGTTCATATAAAAAACTGTCTCTGATATCCACTACTACAAAACAAGTTATATTGGACGTCTCACCACAGACAGTTCATGTGGAGCCGTCTGTGTTTTGTCCTTTGTCGTATGAACTACAAAAGCTACTGAGACGAGAGTCAAATCCAAGGCAAATTTATTACAAAAGTATGATAAAAAGGGATTCCCAGATCTTAGTCTTCTGGGCTTCATATGCTTCTTCTTCAACTTTTGGAGTTGGAGGATCAGCCGCTGAGTTCTCGAATACCATGAAGATTGTCCTTGCCCTCTCCAATTCCTCCCCTAGCCTGGGCAAATCATTAGCATGGCCCATAATCTCAAAGAGGATGCCATGATAAGCTTCCTCAGAATTGGTCGATTCTGCTTGATCGGCAAGGTTATCCATGTGTCTCTTCACTACCGCAAGAGCTTCCTTCGCTTTGTGCACATTGCAGAGAAGAACGAGGCTGAGGGCAGTTTCCCTTTCCTGAGTGGCAACGAGACACCTCCGTCGACGGTGGATGATGAGGTCCAGCTGACGAATGGAAGCAAGTCGAGGAAGGAGAGCAGGGCGTGAGTAGAGGAGCTGCTCCAGACGTAAATTGTTGGCCGCCTATGTAAGGTTGCGGCCGAACAACTCATGATAGATAGATGAGAGGAAGAAGATCAAAAGAATATTAAATGTCATTATTGAGAAATCTGGTGAAGAAGATGAGGGAGAGGACAGTTTAGAAGAGCTGGATTAGGACGCGCATATTTAAGCGTTATCACAGACGGTTCGTATACCAAACTATCTGATATATTAATTATCACAGACGGTTCGTGTAAAAAACCAACTCTGATATTCATTATCACAGATGGTTCGTATAACAAACTGTCTCTGATAATGACACGTCACTGATCCGTGGCGTATACCCTAGGATTTCGATCTCATTCGTCCATTCTCTCCACATTGAATGGCACTACGTGCCTGACGCCATCGGGCACCACCAAGACGATCACGATTGAACAGCCGCCGGTCGTTCCCCTTGTATCTTCAGTCGACCAGCCAAGCTTCTCCGTACTGTCGCTCCCGGTACACTTGTCGATGACGATGACAGCTTGATGAACTTAGTGCCGTGCTGTCGAGCTTTGAGGATGGTGCCGCAATCATGAAAGAACTCTGAATAACTTCTGGCCTGCTGCCCTATGATACCGCAGCGGCCTGTTTGTAATTTTTGCGCGAACCACAAGTACATGTTCGGCCGGCCTGTCGAAGCTCGAGAGGGAGCAGATCATCATCTTCCTGCTGCAGCGATGCCCGGCGAGAAAGATGGCAAACGAGCATGAGTAGTTTCCTTGAGTGGTTCTTGGATTGGTACGGTAGGTGGAGGACGATTCCAGCACGATAATGGAAAGGCTTTTATAAAATGAAAGAAAAAGGAATTAGCGTTGTTTAATGTAATTGGCAATCCTTATTCAGTACGTGTGCATTTTTTTTGTTTATATTGATTGCTTTGTGATTGGCATAATATCCACACCGTTATAGTTATTGTGGCCCACCTTATGTACGTACAAGCTTTTTTTCCTTTTTATTGTGATTTTTGAGAGAATAACTAGGAATGTATTCTTTTCTGATTTAAGGATTAATGTGGAAATTTTTAGTTCTACAGATAAAGGAAACGACTTTAATCGCACCAGTTGTTTGTAGATATATAGATTACAGCTTCATGTTCTTGGCTATAAGAGAATAACTAGGATTTTGTTCTTTTCTAATTTAAGGATTAATGTGGAAATTTTTAGTTCTACAGATAAAGGAAACCACTTTAGGCCCCGCTCGGTTGGGCTGAAAAATAGTGGCTTATGGTTGAAATTGCATTGTAGCTGGCTGAAATTACACTGTAGTTGAAGTTGGCTTATTTGGCGTAATTAAATTTAAAAAAAATTAAAATATAAAAATATGTTAGCTCATTACGGAAAATGCAAAAGAATACAGGAAAAAAGAACTGGCAAAAAGCTCAAAAAACCAAAAGTTCAAAAAAACGAAATTTATGAATAGTGAAAAATAAACCAGAATCTCAAGCCGAAATGAGCGGGGCTAATCTCACTAGTTGTTTGTAGATGTATAGATTGCAGCTTCATGTTCTTGGCTTAAGAGAGAATCATGGTAGCGATGTGATTTGGGTACTATCGCAGTGCTGCTACTGCTACATCTGAGTAAATCCAGAGTTTGATAATCCTTTGAGAGGACAAGCATAGCTGCCACTCTAGCCCAAACTGCAAATTGGGCCATGCAATTTGTACGTATCCAGCTCGTACGTTGTTGTATGGCCCGTGTGGATCGTGCAAGAGTTTGCTTGGAATTGCGCCGTGCCTTGTCGCTCCTACTTTCGTCGCCAGATTGGAACGTCTCGTCAGCCATCCACCCGGACCAGGACTCTGGTTTCGTATCTAACCCATGCGCATACTCTTAACCCTGTTACCGGTACTGGCCTCTGCTTCTGCGCCGTGTTCGGTGGAGGCCGCCGCGCCGGACTGACGCCGGTGCTTCAACTGGGGGCCCGTGTGGGAAGGCGGCGCATAACTGGGAGCAGCGGCTGGTTTCTTTTGCGGCCGTTGTTTGACTCCACCCGGACGGCGGCGACGGCAGCCTGGTGTCGCTCGGGTGGTCGTTGTCGTCGACCACCGCGCGGCTGCTGCGGCATGCTGACGATGCGGAGGTGGGAGCGGCTTCGGGTGGGGGAGTCTCATTCGCCGACATGTTGGGCTGTGCAGTTCAGGTCCGTGTTGTTTGCTGAAGAGGGGCATATATTTTCGTCTGTGCAAATCGCTTCAGTTCTGCAATTCAATTATCTCACGGCCAACTAGAATTTACTGCTGAAAATGTTTGTTTTGGTTGCAATTTATACGGTAGTGACGTATATGTGGATGAGAACGTGCACATCTACCCTACTCTATAATACACCAAAATTTTCTTTACTAAATCCACCCCCTCAACCACCCCTACAGTCATGCCTAATCTAAGTCCACCCAGATTTGTGTACCAAAAGGTTCCAACTTCATTCAAATGGATGGTCTAGATCTCTCCTCAAGCCTTTTTCTCTTACTCATTGAAAATCCAAAGGCCAAAATTATTTGGTTTATGCATCATCATTGAACCGGTACCTACCCGACGCCCACGCACCGCCCCTGCGCCCAATTCCTGCTGGGGGTACGGGAGGACGACGTCTCCCTCCTCTCCCCTCCCCTCCCCTCCCCCTGCGCTCCGCCCCAAACCCTAGCCTCCCACCCAGATCGCCGCCTTCGTGCTCGCCTCGTCTCCGCGCTCTCGGATGGATCCCACCCGCCGCCGCCGCGGCCTCCTTCCCTCCCCATCCCGCACCACCTCCTCTTCCGCCCCCATGCGCCGGCACCTCCTCCTTCCTCCTCTTCCCTCCCCACGCGCCGCCTCCTTCCCCTTCCCTCCCCACCCCGCATCGCCTCCTCCTCCCCCCACCCCGCGCCGCCGCCTCCTCTTCCTCCTCCCCACCCCACCCCCCCCCCCCGCGCTCCCGTCGCCTCCTCCTCCCGCTCTCCCAGATCTAATCCGCTCGCCCGCCGCCCTGCGCCCCGCTCGCCTCAGCCCTTAGCGCCTCCGCCGCTCCGCCTCGCCCAGATCCGCCGTCGCACCCGTCGCCGGCCGCCTCCTCCACCCCTGCCGCGTGTGCCGGTGCGGGAGCTTCTGAGGCCTGTTTTGATTTGGTGAGTTTGGTGGCCGAGGTGTGGGAGATTGGAGATGGATCTCCCAGGAGGGAGCGGGAGGCAGCCCGTTCCGCGCTGGAGCGATTCCGACCAGTGCCTATATTCCTCCTCCCCCACCACCGCCGGATCCGAGGCCCCCGTCTCGTCCGTCCTCTCATTCTCCGACCCCCTCACAGGCGACGACGAAGCGCAGGTATTTCCTCCCCTCCCCTCCGCAACTCGCTTCTATGCTCTCCAATTGCTACAATCCGACCTCCAACTTCTCACGTGCCTCAATTCAATCCGCTTTCTAGGGTTCCCGATTTCGTCTACATTCTGGTTCCAGTCACGCGATTTGATTCTGGGGATTACCAACTGTCATCTGGGTAATCCATGCTAGAATTTGGTTTCTAGGGTTCGCGGTTTCCGTCAAAATTTTGGTTCCGATCATGCAAATTCTGGATCCCGACTTGTTTGGGAATTCTAAGTTTCGAGTAATATCTTGCTTCTGCTCTTGGGAATTCTGAAATGGGAACTTCGATTTGGGGATTCAATGTTTAGGCTCGGATTCTAGGGTTCCCAATTTCCTTAATAATCTTGCCTCTGCTATCGGAAATGAACAACTTTGATCATTGATCTTTTAGCAATATATACTACTCAAACTGAAGATACATAATATTTTGAAATCATTTTCTATAGCAAGGCTATAACGCTATGTTCTTGTGGTCGGAAATGTCTGACGTCAAGTAAGGATTACAAATTAACTGTGGTATGTTGGCAATTCAGTTCTCTGTGCACCAGAGTTGATAGCTTTGCTTTGTTTTGGTTTTATAAGGGATAGAGACTATGTTATTGTCAATGGTGGTCGGAAAGGTTTTCAAGGGAAGCGTCATGTGGTTGCTTACTCTGTGCGGTGAGCACTTTAATCTTCCTTGTCTAATAACTTGGGATGTGTACTTCCAATAATTGGTTGCCTCTATGAGTATATATTAATGAACTTCGTGGAAACTATTTGCTATATTTCACCGAATCATGTCACTGACTTTCATCTCTTGCTTTCAGATCATAAAGGTGGCTTCTGTTGATAGTTAACCTTTTTGTGTGAAGCAGTAGAATTAAAAAAGGGTGATGCTGGGGCCCTTGGATATAAAGAATCATAAATATTGTAGTATTCATGCACAAGTTTGTCATTGCTGAGTCTGCGACTAACTTCTTGAAATGTCCTTGTTAATGAACATGTAATGTTGCGTTGTTATTCATACAGGTGTATTGCTACATCAGATTGAAAGTATGTTGTCATATGATGTATGTAAAAGTAGTATCAAGATTTTCTGGGTAGAATTGTTGATGACTTTGCTTTAGGTGCGGGGGCTAACCCAGACCGGACAAATATTTTACAAACTCATTTAAGATATTTCAGCATCAATTTTTCTTATATTTATTTTACTGTTTATGAATTCTTGTCAGGCGTGTAATCAACTTCAATGATGTCACGCATCACTTTCTGCATTGCATTCATGTACATTTGGAGCTCACCAGGTCAAAGGTACTGATATCCCAAGCCTTTATGTCTAGGAGTTTAAATTTATTATATGAATTTTTTACGGTGGTTTTATGTTTTTAAATGGTTTTAATTTTTGATAGGGGTCTTCGTTGCAGCCCCAAGTAAATGCTAATACAACAACAATAACTCCTAACCAAGCTATGCTTAGGAATGATATGACATGGAACCAAGCTCCACACCGTAATAATCAGGTACTTTTCAGAAGCGTCATCTCATTTTACTAAGATAAACCAAACTGTTGTCTAAAATTTTCATCCTTATTTCCTCAGGCCCCAACATTTCCTACATCAGAAAATACTACTGGAGTAGATTTATCCAACTTGGTCTTGGGTGTTTTTCATGACCCAGCACTTATGTAAGTTAATTGCGGATGATTCTGCCCACACATGTTGCTTGATGTGCTAATAATTGCTTTGGATCTATAATTTAACATGCACTCCTGAATATGGATGTACTTGCTAGAAAAAGCTTACAATATCCTGTGATGGTATGCTTATTCAACTAACCATTTTTGTCCAATTGTAACGGGAAATCATTAAATAGATATACAGCGGCCTCTCATATGATTCTTCTTTTGACAAAAAGTTTGAATTAAGTTCTAGCTTCTCATATGAATAATCATCTATAACAACCACAAACACTCCTGAATATCGACGCCTTTGCTAAACAAAGCTTACAATATCATCTGATGTTACGCTTGCTCAGTCAACCATTTTTTGTCTGATTATAACGGGATGTCATTAAATAGATAAACAGCGGCCTCCCATATGATTCTTCTTTAGACAACAAGTTTGAAGAAAGTTCTACCTTCTCATATGAATAATCATCTATAATTTAACATGCATAAATACTCCTGAATATGAATGTCTTTGCTAGAAACAGTTTACAATATTGTGTGATGTTATGCTTCTTCAGTCAGCCACTTTTGTCCAAGTGTAACAGGAAATCAGTGATTAGATTAGATATACAGTAGTCTTTCACATGCTTCTTCTAATAAAATCATTTGTGTTCATATCACCAGAGTAGAAAATTGTGTACTGTATTATTATATCAATGATTTCCATGCAATACACCAGAGTTTTTTAATATAATTTATACCACTGGTGTTCCCCAAAAAAAAGGCTAATATGCTCTGGAACTGGGAAACTCTTTTCTGTCAGGCTAATTACAAATACAAGTTTGTTGCTGTATATTAGCCTTTTTTACTGTTTATGAATTCTTGTCAGGCCTGTAATCAACTTCAATGATGTCACGCATCACTTTCTGCATTGCATTCATGTACATTTGGAGCTCACCAGGTCAAAGGTACTGATATCCCAAGCCTTTTATATTATGGTTAGAATTTCTATGGTTTAGATAGTAGTGACTGATGACTGTATTGTGTTTCTACAGAGACCTGGAGCATGGAGTAAGTTTGGATGACGTCAAAAGCCGTCTCAAAATATCAGATGAAGTCCTCAAGTATCCCCCTCCCCAACTTCCTCCCTCTGAAATTTATATGGCTTCCTTTCATAATCCTGTTTTCTTTCCCAGGACGATCATTCATGAACATGTTGATCTTGGCCACCTTTATTCGACCATCGATGACAACCATTACAAGTCTACTATGAATGGTTGATTATGTTCAAGTCCACGCATGCAGGCTTCAGGCCCCTCTCTGGAGCCATAAAACTATATCAAGAAATGTAAGCACACTGCAAGTGTTGTTTTTGCAGAATGCCTCGCATGATGGTCCTGTAGACAATCACAAGGGAAGCAACTTAACAGTTAGGTTATGTTGTATATCTAAAGTGCTGCTCCCTTTGCTCCAAGGAACACAACCCGTGCCTTCAACTATTCGAATGCTCATTGTATATCGAGATGAGGGCCAACAAAAGGACGCTAGACCAAAAACACCATGCTAGATACAACTCGTAAGCACAGAAGCGGTCTCTTAAAATCAGATCGACTTTTGAATTGTGATCTGATCGAACAATTGCAACAGGTTAATTCAGTAATCGAAAGTTCGGAACACTCGCTTTCTGGTAATAAAACATGCCATGGAAGTAATAATCTTGAACTTTGAAGAGTAGTCACGGCCTAACGGAGCAGAACCGTTACAAGTCACAACTCACAAGTCGCAACCCGTCAGACAGCAAAAATGTGAAATACTGCTACACCTAGCCGTAGTAATCAAAGCAAAAGATGTAGGCAAACTATGTAGAACAGCTACAAAACAAGTTCTGAGTACATTTTGCCACAGTAATTACAGGACGATGTGTGCTACATGCTGTTGATCTCTGTAAGATCACGACTGACCAAGGAAGTTATCCACTTTGGCATTGGCTGCTCTAGACAAAAACTTCATGCAAATGGGAGGCTTCACCTTGGCAAGGGCAAGAATGGACTGTGGCAAAGTCCAGATCCCATCCCCGCATATCAACCCTGACGCATCTACCTTCCAGAGCCTGTTTTCTCACATAAACAGCTTTATATCGCGCTATCAAGGGGTGTATCAAGACAAACGACAAGAATTTTGGCCAAACCAAAGAAAGAAGTAGATGCCTCAGGGAAGAGCACCAAAAATATTGTGTATAAAGACGTCCTAGCATGGTGATGTGGTAAGTAAATAGTCCACAAACACCTATTTCCTTACTGTGTTTCATATTTCTTTATGTGACAAAAATGTTTGTTTTCTTTGTAGCCTCAAGTTTAAACAATGTGGGGATGGAGAAAGTCGTCGGTGGGTGAGTCCAATGATGTTGTCGCCTCCTCAAAGGATCAGTCGTTATGTGACATTCATTATGTGACAAAAATATTTGGTTATACAATATATGAGACGTGAATCTTAATGAATCTGATTGTTCGTTTTACTTTTTACAAATTTTATCTTGTTTTGTATTTTACCGTAGCGTTAGCACGGGCACACTACTAGCGGATAGTTAGTTAGGGTATGTCTAGCAATCACCTAGATGTTTTTTTAAAAAAATTAACCAGATTTTTTTACCATGTATGTAATATTTTTCGCCAATATTTACAACTTTTTCACCTATATATGCAACATTTTAACATGTATATAACATTTTTTTTTTCTATGTATGCAATATTTTATATCTGAGAAATGTTGCATACATGGGTAAAAAATGTTGTAAACATGTCTGAAAAATATTGTATACATGATAAAAAAAATCTGGCTGATTTTTAGAAAGAAAACATCTGCATGATATTTATCGAAACCTAATTAACAATCTGCGGTCCGTATGTACCACTCGACACATTTTAATATTAATTTGATCCTCTGAAAACAAAATTTCAGTAGAAACCACCGGCGTTGAAGACCATGTTGACGAACCAATTGGCCCGGTACGCTGTCATGGCCATTCATCAACAATAATGGTGCTCTTGAGCGACTAAACAAAGGCATGGCCATTGGCTGTACCATCACTGGGCGGCCACAACGAAATGACGAATTTTCAATATAATTTCCATTGCTCCAATATAAGTTTCTACTGTGGTCGGATGGATCGGCAACCTTGCCGTGCAGGAGACGTCGTTCTTATGTGTCTGAAGCGGAGTTCTTGAAATACGAGCTGGAGCTGCTACAGGTCTGGGAATGCAAGCGAAGCTTCTTGAGTCCGCCAGATCAGAGATGCGCGCAGCATATGAGGCCGAAAATGTCATAGAAGTTGCAGCATACATGGAGAAGCCGCAAGCATGTGCAGCCTCACTGGTGGCTTCTCAGGGCTGCTGAAGTATCTCACATATCTATATGAAATATTACTATAAAACATCATCATTAACATGGAAAATAAATAATAAAAGTAATAATAGAAATCACAAGAAAATTAAAACTTTAAAGGTAATTTAATAAAGAATCAACAGAAGCTGAAATAAATATTTGAAACATAGGACCGGTCCACTTCTAACAAAATAAAGAACAAATAACATAACAAATAATGGCAAGCTACGGTTCTGAAAACTCGAGTGCTCCCACCCATGCATGATGCTATCATTCCACTGGCCTTTTACCTGAAAATGAAAAGAGTAAGAGTGAGATTTGAAAATTGTAGCAAGTATCCAATAATGGTCGCAACACGACGAGTAAAGGATAAGTAAAGCAAGCAAGCAATTAACATAGATTAAGTGCAATGAAACTAGGTTATTGAAAACACTGATTTGGATTAGAGATAGAGATAATAGGAATAGTGGCATTAAAGATAAATGTTATTTAGCAAGTTATAGCAATGGCGCTGGCGATTACTCTCCACATACCCAGTTATACGAGAATAGTCAGGCACAACGCTGTCCTCAACTGTATAACCGCAGACGGGGTGTAATATCCTGAGTAACGAAAGTGTATGGCCCCCGTACGTTACCAGGTGGGTGAAAATCTCCTCTATATATGGATAACCCCAGGCCAGGTAACAGTTATATTATTAACATGTTATATGGTGTGAATTTAAGGGAACTAAAAAAAGCCAAGATAATATTAGGAGAAAGGAAAGGATTTGCTAAGGTTGTAAATGGAGAAACATAATTCCCGATATGAGAATAAAAGGGGCTGATAATATGATGATAACTAATACCTTATAGACATATTATATAATATGAATTTAAGGAGACTAAGAGATGGCGAGGATAAGGCTATGATAAGTGGAAGGGGTTGTTGAGATTGGAAACGAAAAGTATAACTCCCGATATGAAGACGATAACAAGGTGGTAGAAATCTAGGAATTTATCTAAAAGGGATATTATAACATAGCTCACGCGAGGGTTGTCATTCATCCAAGTTTTATTATGTACATGTTAAGTGATTATTAGTCAGATTAACATGTATCGTACATATATAAATCCGTCATGGCCCACATACAACATCAAACATTTAATGGATCATGGTATCAAGAACTAAAATATAGCAGCCTTAATGTAAAAAGAGTGCTAATAATTTTAAACCTAAATTAAATATGTTCATATGTTACTTCTCATTAATGGTTGAAGTATTACATCTAAATCACTAATTAAAAGTATAAATTCTAGAACATAATTAACTGGGCATTTTAATAAACCTCAGAGCAAACCATTATTTAAAGGTGGGAGTAAATTCCTACTATGCACGTAGGCATGAGCTGTTAAAATATACTCTCTAGGCCTATTTATATTTGATTATGTAGTAGTACTCTTCTTTTACGTTAGACACCCTTAATTTTTATTAGTACTCCGTAATTAGTTGGGGTGTGACATTACCTTTTTCTAAGTGATATTACTATGGCTTTATCAAGGAAAGTTGACTTCATGCATAAAAACCACATTAATGTCTCCTGTTAGCTGGACGATGAGTTGGATAGGTTACTAGAGTGCTAGACATGCTCAACATAAGATGAATGGAGATCTCTACAAAATGTACTACTCACGCATGGGGTGAACAGTTGATTAGACAATGCTTTTTATTTTTCTGCATATTATATTATAAGCTTACTGAAAGTTTTATGTTCATGTGGTGGTCGGCACCAATACCTCCTGCATGCAGTGGGTACAATCTGTTGATATTGAAAAAGAATAAGTCCATATCACATCTTAAATTTTATTTGAAAATCCGGTCAGTTACACACTGGCTCCTCGAATTTTACAATCCAATTCAAATAACACTTTAACCTAGTTTCATATGACGATATTGCCCCTGTGGCATGATGAGTGGCTGATTTTGTCATGTAAGATGATACACTGGCCAAGTTAGGTCAGTGATATGTGGAGGCCACAATGGCTTCTCCCCCACCAAGCTCTCAACCATGCTTCCATGGCCACCACCCCCTTGTACTTTCCTCTATCTGTTTCAATTTGGAAGAGAAGGTTCTGTGAGCCACACCCGTTATTCACTTAAATTTGACCAGCGTATCATCTACGTTGTAAAACCACCCACTCATCATGTCACGTGAACAATACCACCATCCGAAACCGAGTTAAGATGTTATTTGAATTAAATTGTAAAGTTTAGGGGCTAAATATTCGGTTTTATAGTTCGAGGTGCTAGACCGACTTTGCGTAAAGTTTATGGTATTATATGGACTTTTTCTTATTGAAAACAAAATAACTCATGCATTGTTATATATATCGATGGTGACCCATGCCAAAATAGATAAAGTAGACAGAGCATTAGTTTTGATACCAAATATTCTCCCATCATAGAAAAGTGTATAGTTCTTTATATATATATATATATATATATATATATATATATATATATATATATATATATATATATATATATATATATATATATAGGAAAATTACATAATGCACCATGGTGCCTAGGCACCAACATCCGATACACGTGTATGATTGATAATTTTTTTGAGTTTGGGTATGAAAATGTTTTATACCCTTGATGTATTTATGGTAAGTTAGTTTTGAACTCAATTCAAACTAGTTTGAACTACTTTTGAGTTCAATGCAACTACAGTGAGTATATACCATAAAAATAGTTCAAACTAATTAAACTGAAGTTGAATTTAAATTTTTTCGGAGTTTGATATCTCAAATATACTTTTTTATGGGTATATGAAGATACCCACATCAAACGTTGCGAATCTCGAAGCAAATATATATATATATATATATAGCAATCCTTTTCTATTCTTGATTAGTATAGGAATTTCTGTAGTTTTTCTTCTCCCCGAGAGATCCTACCGTTAACAAAAACTAATGTTTCAAAAGAAAATTAATTATTTAGTAGCACTATAAATTAAATAATGTAAATAGTTAGCCTGTGCGAATGCACAGGGTCGACTAGTTTGCATAGTTCTTAGTATGTAACTCTGCGTTCTCCCCCTCTGCAACCTCAACAGTCGCCGAACCTAACCGGGCCAGGGTGCCTATAAATTTACTGTTTAATCTTGTATCAATGATACAACCCCTCATCTAGTCATCTCCTCGGTCCTGCACAAACCATCTTGCCTAGTTACGGTGTTGAAAAAATGGGTAGTGACCCCGCTCGTTTTGGCTTCAACTTCTGGTTTATTTTTTACTATTCATAAATTTCGTCTTTTTTGAACTTTTGATTTTTTTGAGCTTTTTTGCCCTTTTTCCATATTCATTTACGTTGTCCGTGATGAGCTAGCATATTTTTTTTTCTATTTTTAAATTTTTTTAAATTTAATTACTTTAAATAAGCTATCTTTAACTACAGTAAAATTTCAATCACTACAGTACAATTTCATCCATAAGCTGTAACTTTTCAGCCCAACTGAGCGGGCTCGTTTGCGAGGAAGCTGCAGGCTGATCAAACGTAGTTACCCATCACCGTCCCCCATTACACTTCCATCAAAGTAGATTAAAGTAGATTGGGGCGGACACGGGTCCCAAGCCCGTCGACCATCCACGCGTCCACCATCCATATCATCCAAGCTTCGGCCGACGACGACCAAGCAGCATGGCCAGCCTCCCGCTTGTATCCTCCACTTGCAGTCACAACTTACCTAAGCAGCGGGCAATTCAGCTAGTTCCTCGAAAAAAGAAATCACATGTGTATGCCTGTTCTGTGTCACGAGCACTGGCGGGTATTCAGCTTTACCTTCCAGCTTTCAGACTGGCTTTGACATGCTTGTTTCGTCTTTATTTAGCCAGCGCAAGGCCATGGCCATGGAACAACAGTAGGTACAATACGACTATGGCATGAATTTTGCTCTTGATTTTCCATGAACGTAGTTATATTTGGTGCACTTGGATGTTTGCAGTCTTCAGAGATCTGAATCTAAGCTGTCCTTGGCAGCAGCAGCGAACTTCTACTACCCCACTCACGCAGCCACAAGCCAAGCTGAGGTTCTAAGCTGGTCCGAAGCTTCACCACGCTCAGGAACAGAGCAGGAAATGGATGGAATCATGGTGAGCGCTGCCCAGGGGGTGATGAACTCACTCCTCGACAAGCTCATCACGCTTCTGGGTGACGAGTACAAGCTGCAGAAAGGCACGAAGCGTGACATCAACTTCCTGAAGGATGAGCTAAGCAGCATGAACGCTCTCTTAGAGAAGCTGGCTGACACGGAGGTGCTTGACCCACAGCAGAAGGAGTGGAGGAACCAAGTGAGGGAGATGGCCTATGATATTGAGGACTGCATCGACGAGTATATGCATCGGCTCCACCAGGATCCGGGAAAATCCAATGGTATCAAGGGGTTGTCTCGCAAGATGATCAAGAAAGTGAAGAAGCTGGGAGCTTGTTATGAGATCGCTGAGCATATAAAAGAACTAAAGGCTCGCATCGTCGAGGCAAGCCAGCGACGTGACAGGTACAAGTTTGATGTGGGGGATAACTCAGGTAGTACCAACGTTGTGCCCATCGACCCTCGGTTGCCAGCCCTCTACGCTAAGGCATCCGACCTTGTCGGTATTGATGTTCCAAGGGAGGAGCTCATCGAGTTGGTGAATGATGGGGAGGAGCAGTTAAAGGTGGTCGCAATTGTGGGGTTTGGAGGATTAGGCAAAACAACTCTTGCTAACCAAATATATCAAAAACTTGGTGGACAATTTGATTGCAAGGCTTTTGTTTCAGCATCCCAAAAACCCAATACGAGAAAGATTTTGCAGAACATACTCTCCCAGATCAACGAGCAAGGCAATGCAAGTACTGAACCAGGGGATGAAGAACAACTTATTAATGCACTAAGGGGTTTCCTCAAGGACAAGAGGTATGCTATCTATTTGATATTGCAAGTAATTCTATGGTTCAATTTTTGTTTTGTATTCTAACGCATTCTACTTGTGAGGCAAATTTATCACAATCTTTCTATCAGATGCCCTTAATTTATTTGTAACATTATCTCCAAAATTCATAGACATCTTGTGCAAAGTCATTTTCAATAGGACTATTGATCATTTTAACACTCATCTTAATTCTTATGCAATAAGCTATAATTCTTCATAATGTGACATGAATTGAATATCTAAGTTTAAATAGAATTTTCTTTAGACTGTCATGATGAAATACTCTCTAACGTTATTTCCATGAACATGTATGTAATCAGGTCAACGATGAAATATTACTTTTGGCTACCAGCTATGTGATTTCTTTTTCATATTATCTCCCGTATGTATTTAATGGACATAATTCAATTGAACCAAAGTCTCTCTCATTTGATAGGTACTTTATTGTAATTGATGACATATGGAGTACCCAAGCATGGAAATTTATTAAATGTGCCTTGCTTGAGAATACTTGTGGTAGCAGGATACTAGTGACTACAAGGATTGCAAATGTTGCCAAGTCATGTTGCTTCCCTCACCTCGATCTTATGTATGAACTAAGTCCACTAAGTGAAGCTGACTCAAAAAGTTTATTCTTTAGAAGAATATTTGGCTCAGAAGACATATGCCCTCTTCAATTGAAAGAAGTTTCTACTAAAATTATAAGAAAGTGTGGTGGCCTACCATTGGCAATCATTACAATGTCTAGTTTGTTGACAACTAAATCACCTGCAAGAGAAGAATGGGTAATGGTCCTTGGTTCGATTGGTTCAGGACTAGAGAAAAATTCTGATGTGGAGGAAATGAAGAAGATACTATCTTTGAGTTACAACGACCTTCCTCGTGAGTTAAGAACTTGCTTATTATATCTCAGTATGTTTCCAGAAGATTATGAGATCCAGAGGTATCGTCTAGTAAATAGGTGGATAGCAGAAGGATTTGTTAAGGTTGATTGTGGGAGAAATTTAAGGGAAGAAGGGGAATGCTATTTTGATGAACTTATAAACAGAAGTATGATCCAACCAGTCAAAATGAGGTATGACGGTCAAGCAATGACATGCCGTGTGCATGATATGATTCTTGATCTCATCATATCCAAGGCAGTTGAAGAAAATTTTATCACTTTCACTGGTGAACAAACACATATGTTGATGTCACAAAATAAAATCCGACGACTGTCACTTGACTATCGCGGCCAAGAAAATGAGATAACCATGTCATCCATGGTTACTACTCATGTTCGATCCCTTGGCATATTTGGATATTCTGTACAAATACCTCCTATTTCAGACTTGTATGCTCTACGAGTGCTAGATATAGAGAGCAGTCGGATGTTGGAAAATTGTGATCTTAGAAATATTGGGAAGCTAATTCAGTTAAGGTACCTACGGATTGAAGCAGGTTGCATTACAAATCTTCCAGAACAAATAGGTGAGCTACAACATTTGGAAACATTGGATCTATCTTTTACTAAGATAAGAGAACTGCCAGCAAGTATTGTTAAACCGCGAAGGTTGAAAAGGTTACATGCTTTTCGTGTGAAGTTGCCAGATGGGGTGGGGAACATGCAAGCTCTAGAGCAACTCTCAATCATAAACGTGTACAAAGAAAGCTCAATAAATTCTTTGCATGAGTTGGGAAGTTTGACTAAATTGAGAACTCTTGAGCTAGTTTTCCACATTAGTGGCTCACACAGTGATAAAATGATGTACGCAGATATCTTGGTTTCATCGCTTCGCAAACTCTGTAGTTCAAACCTTACATGTTTGCGAGCTTCAAGGGGTTTTATGTTTGTGTTTAAAGAGTTGATGTCCCCACTTCATCTCTTCAGTTCTGCTGACATCCCATTGGATTCATTGTCCCCACCTCCTCATCTCCTGCGGGTCTTATGCATCCCATTTTGCCGTCTCCAGGGGATTCCACAGTGGATGGCCTCACTGGCCAACCTCATGGAGCTACAGATCTGGGTTAGTAAATTGACACAGGAAACCCTCCAGATCCTTGGGGACTTGCCCACCTTGCTATGTCTGCAGTTAATTTCAGAAGGAGTTGACCCTAAGGAAAGGCTAATTGTATGCAACAATGGATTCAGATGTCTTAAGATCTTCCACTGCCTGTGTTGGACCATGGGTCTGATCTTCAAAGCTGGAGCCATGCCAAAGCTCGAAAATCTCTTGTTTCAAATCAGAGCACGTGAGGTGCAATCTCCACGTGGCAATGTCGATCTTGGAATCCACCACCTCTCTGCCCTCTGGATCCTCCAAGTCGACTTTGATTGCAGGGGTGCGAGGGTTGAAGAGGTGGAGGCGTTGGAGGCTGCCATCACGAATGCAGCCAGTCTACTTCCCAACCGTCCCACACCAAATTCTTGTTATTGGAACAGAGCAAAAATGGTAAAGGATGAAGCATGCTGGGAGGACGAGGCCCACGAGGAGGAGGATCTCGGTCTTGAATTCTTCCACTTCTCTACCCTCAGGTGGTGCCATGTCAATATTGGTTGTGAGGGTATCAGGGTTGAAGAGATGGAGGCGTTGGAGTCTACCATTAGGAACAGGGAGATGGCAAAGGATAAAGCGTGCCTTGATTCCAAAGAGGCCCACGAGGAGGACACGAAGCAACATGAAGAGATCCCCGCAAAGAGCACAGAAGCCTAGCCCACTTGTGCATCTACATCTGCTGCATCTAATTAAGGTATTATTACTTATATATGCTCGTCCAATCCTCTAGATACTCATCTATATATGCTGTTAAATTAACTAGAGAATGTTGTTCGTGGGATTGTACAGGCTTTATATTATTCTGAAGATGCATTTGATTCTGTGCAATGAGAACATATTAGAAACTTAAACCGCATTATGTTCTGTTATTGCCTTCGAAATTTTTGTAGTCATTTTTCATATGTTTGATCAGTATGCCATTGAATAAGGGGATCCTGATTCACCCAACGTCCATTTCTTAGAGGGCGATTGGTTGCCTGCATGGCGCTCAGCCTAGGTCATGGATGCAGCATCTCTCTGTCATGTTGAGCGTACGAGTGAGCCAGACCCAACTAATGACATGATTAGCATGCATTGAGGTTCTTTAGCATGAATTAAGGTGGGTTAAATGTTATTAAGGTAGTATAAACACTATTAATAAAGTGGAATAAATCATAACATTGGCTTTGGTAACTTTATACCTAAGACATTTTCTACCTTCATCAGTTCATCGCTAGTACAGCTAACCAAACGACATCTATATGACTTGTGCATCCAACCAAGACAACCCTTTGTTTGGTTGAGCTCGGCCTGTATTGACCAAATGAAGTAATTATCTGTTTTAAAAAGGCTCGAAATGAAGACAACCAGGAGGGAAGGCTCGAGCGGAGGAAGTAACACATAGGAAGGGTACCCTCTAAGTTGGACTTCGCTGAAACGGTACTTATACTGTAGTCTTCTCCCAAATAGTATCTTTGTTATTAACACCTCTCCAAAATAGTATTCTCAGGGATTTGAACTAATTTTCATTTGATTTTTAAATTTTAACTCCTTCATATGACTAAACTGCTCCTGCTCATTTTGCGTACAAAGATTGATAAAGTAATGATAAAAGCAAAGAAAATGATCAAGTAATAATAAAGCAGAAAATTTTGATAGTGAAGACAGGGTCTTGCCCTTGGCGTGTGGTCCGATCACACCTGCTGCGTACGTGGTCCGGTTGCCCCTGCCGACGTGCGACCGTCCCTGGCTGGCGTGCGATCGTCCGTGGCCTGGGGTGCGCGCACTCCCGTGCGATCCTTGCCGCGCTCTCACCTGGCGTTGACGGCGCCGCGCCGAGTATTCCGATCGGCCAGTCGGCGTGCCGCCGTCGCCAATGAAACCCAAACGATGTGAAAAGAAGAAAATAAAAGTGATTAGGGTCAAACAAAATGAGCAGGGGCAGTTCAGTCAATTGGGGGAGTACAAATTCGAAAATCAAATTATTTGAGTTAAAATCCCTGAGAATACTATTTGAGAGAAGTCTTAAGTACAAGAGTACTATTTTAGAGAAGCCCATGATGTAAATACCGTTTCGTCGAACCCCAACTTAGAGGGTACCATAATAGCAAAAAACTCCAGCACGAGACCTCCGCCCATGTATTTTCGTGGATCTTCTGCTCCGGTTCCCTCTGTGAACCACCTTGTGTGGGGACTGCCCACGGCTTCTCCTCCTAATCCTCCTGCGAAGTAGGCCGTTTTATACCTAGCTTAGAATTTAACGTCGTAAAATTTTTTAAAATTTTAATCTAGTACCATAATATTTTATTGTGAAATATGTAAATGATGTTTTGAACATATCAAAATGTTATATTTGCTTACCTTCAAGTGGCTTGGTGGTCCTTTTGAAAATGCTAGCCCTTTTCGTGAAGCCCACACTTTGCCCTATTTTATTGGTATTTTTAGATAAGCATGCACCCAATGTCTTAGTCCTTTTCGTGGAGCACATACATTGTCCTATTTTATTGGTATTTTTAGATAAGCATGCACCCAATGTCAAAAGGCATCACAATGGCTCAAATATCATTAGCAAACCCAATAAAAATCTAGTTGTTTTCATTACATTGATTCATAATTTTAATTCTATTCATGAGGTGCAAAAGCACACGATGTAATTAACTATTTGAACGACCATATGCACACTCTTCTGCAACAATTATATGCATTGATAACCACTATATGCACATCAATTTTACCGTGATTGAATTTCCATGGCACCATGCACACAGACCTAGATGACTCCCTCCCATATATGAATATCCTTTACTGTCCCAACAACCACCAAACCAACTATATGTGGTGATCGGTTGGGCTTAAAAGCTCATGGCTTATGACTGAAAACACTGTAGCTGGCTGAAAAAAAACACTGTAGCTGATAGAGGCTTATTTCGCATAATTAAATTTAAAAAATTAAAAAATATAAAAAAAATATGTTACCCCAATATGTATAATACAAACGAATACGGGGAAAAAAGAACCGGTAAAAAAGCTCAATAAAAAGCCAAAAGTTCAGAAAAAGACGAAATTTATGAATAGTGCAAAAATAAGCCAGAAGCTCAAGCCGAATCGATCAGGGCAAGCGCAATACTCTCTCATCCCGTAATATAAATAAAGTTTATCATACACGTAGACCAAGGAGACCTTCTCCCATACATGAATCTCCTTTTATTGTCCCCAACAACCACTAAACCAACCAAAGCATTATACTTTCTCTCCATCATACATACGGACCAAGGAGATATCAAATTTAATAAAAAAAATTAATATCATTGGACTATGCATACTTCTATTAAGTGGTATACTATTTTTAGTATTAAAGTATAGATATACGATGAAAATATTGAAATAACTATACTTTTAATCTTTGTAATGGATTTATAACGTGGAACAACACTTTTCAATTATAAATATTATGTTGTGTGATGGTCTGATGGAGGTAGTAGAAAAGTGACCGCTTTCCCGTCTTTTCTTCTCCCCCTGCAGTTTCCTTCCCCAGAGCGCCGGAGCAAGAATCCTTCGCCGCGAAGCCCCATTAGTTAGTTCCAACACCTAGCAACTCCTGTAGCAACACGGCGACTGACTGGGACTTGGGAGAGCTCTACGAACATTTGCCAGGGAACAGCAGTGTTTAATTTGCTTTCTTGATTTCTGATGAACATTTGACACATCTGGGTTTTTGCATTCTTCAGAAATCTGAGCCTGCAGTATCTATGTTGCAGTTGAGAGCTGTACTGTGTAAATGGTGAAGATCCTTGGCATCAAACAAGGGCGTTGCTGTGTTACAAAGTTTGAAGGATATATACTACTACTGCTTTCAATAAAAAATTGTCTTATTGTGGGAAGACTACGGTCAAATTTTTTTTTATTTTGGCGAGCTGTAGGATAGGCTAGCGGTGAGGCACCTCGTCTTTCGGTCACAAATTTCAACACTGTTATTTTGATTCTCTAAGAGATTCCTTTATTTTGTTCTTCATACCATATAAACTCGTACCATATCTTTAATATCTAATTCAATTCACAGGCTTTTGCGCAATAGGAAGGGTATTACAGATTTGATGTGACGACAACATATCAGAAAACTCAAACTGTAATATGATCTCGGGTACTAGCTTCAAAGTTTTATTTAATCAGTTTCCTTTCATCCAGGCCCGGCTCTGGGGTAGACCGGGGGGGCTCCGGCCTAGGGCCCCGGGCCAGGGAGGGCCCCCCCCCCCCCCCCGCGCAAGCCTCAACGGCCCAACGCCCCACGCCAGAAGGCAGAAAGCGCGACGCTTCGACTACTATCGGCCGAACGTGCGCGGCACAGCTTCGACGTGAATACGTGATCGACCGACGACCGCATCAAGGGCTCAAGGCCGCCGTCAACGTCGCGTGCAGGGGGCAGGGGCAACGTCGTCTACTCGTCTCCTGCGCCGACATCGTGGGCTCGTGGCCGTCCGCCGTGGCGCCATCGCAGCCCGATCACTCGCCGTTCTGCCGCCGAGATGCCGACTCGCCATCGTACGTCGTACCACGTACCGCCGACTTGCCGTTCTGCTCTGCTGCCTCGCGCCCGACCACTTGGCTGTCTCTCGATTGAATGGCTTGGCTATGTGCTGCATTGAGAAAAATATCTTGAACGACATTGATCTCGATGTTATTATTAATGATTTTGCATCAAGAAGTGCTAGAAGAAGTTCCTTTTTATGAAAGACATTGGATATTTGTCGCTCCTATTTAAGGTAAATTAATTCTTACTAGTTACATTTGGTTTATAAACTAATTAGTACCTAATTAGTTTATCATGTTAGAACTATTGATTTGTGTCACTTTAGACAATATAAAAGTTTAAACTGCATATTTTATAAGTAGAAAAAAATTTTATAGTAAATGGCCCATAGAGCCGAATTCGCCCTAGGGCCCTTGAAAACGTTGAGCCGACCCTGCTTTCATCAGTATGCATGTAAGTGACATTATTAGCGACAGTCTTGTAGCATTCATTCAGAACATGGGCTTGTAGTATTCTTTTCTTCTCTCTTTCGGCTCGGCCGAAGTTGACTGGGCTATCTGCGATAGGCTCGGCAGGCATGCAAGGCTCGAGCTCTTAAGGCCCTGATCAATATGACTTCAGTTTCTGGCTTCAGCTTATTTTTGCACTATTCATAAATTTTGTCTTTTTCTGAACTTTTGACTTTTTTTGACTTTTTTTACCGGTTCTTTTTTTCCTCATATTTGTTTACATTATACGTGATGGGCTAATATGTTTTTTCTATTTTTAAAATTTTTTAAATTTAATTATGGTAAATAAGCCTCTGTCAGCTACAGTGTTTTTTTCAGCCAGCTACAGTGTTTTCAGCCATAAGTCATGAGGCTTTCAGCCGAACCGATCACCACCTAAGCTGGCCCATTCACTGGCTTCCACTCTTCCTTGTGTTGTCGTCTATGATTCTACACCAGGCAAATACCAGGCGCAAACCATCTTTTTCATGTAAACTCCATAAAGACTACATGTAAAATTTTAAAAACAAATCTCAGAAAATAAGGTAGGGTAGATGATGTTATATAACACTGTAAAATTTTAAGGTTAACCTCAATCGCATTTGCGACATATAAAACTGACAAGCATATACAGTGATGAACAATGAAACCACTATTCGTGCTGAAATTGTCTTTTTCATATATTGCAAACGTGATTTAGTTTAATCATGAAATTTTATAGGGCCATAAAATATCATCTTCCTCACTTATGATATTTTTCAAAATTTTATACGTGGTTTCCAATTTTTCATGGAATTTACATGAAAATAGTGGTTTCTTCCAGGTATTTACCCAAAGCCCCCACTTCTGGCGACGCACCACGAGAGAGCAGAAACAGGACATGCGAGCGCTATATATAGTAGCTGACCCTATGACTAGTCACTACATTTGTCGGACAGACTGAATTGTGTTCACAATGGCCGGCGGGCGACCATCAGACGACGGTACAACTGTAGAAGTACCAGGACAATGCTAACGTCGAACCATGGGACAAGCAAAATAAGAGGTACTAACTTACCATGGGACCATCAGAGCTCTTGCCTGTGGGTTATGACTTAAGAGCATAGGTCTAGTACTGGTTTCTTGATTCGTGTTCATTCTTGCCCGCAAGCTGCTCGGTATTTTCCTGACCCAAACAAAGTTGGTGTGTATGCACTGTAACCAGTGCATGTCATTTGCCAGACCAGTGGGAGTCGCCATCATGCATGCAGCGTTGGAAAGGTGACCAGCTGAGTCAGATTAGCAGCGACTCCTTTGGCAGGAAGGCGCGCTATTGATCAAACATGGCCTACTCAAACAAATGTTGCTGTACAGTATTAAGGCGTATGTATGAGTGAGATGGAGCTCGTAGTTCTTTCCTGATGCTCTACCTTCTTTGTTGCGAAGCAACAAACTCGATACCTAACATGTCCTTATGGCCAATCTGCAGCCAACTTACTGACGTCCGGTGTGTTGCACAAGTACGGTCGTTCTGAAGAGAGGTGAAGACAAGTATGAAAAAAAACTAGCACTGGCGTCCGGTGTCAGTTTTGATTCACCTTCCAGCTTTCAGATTGGCTTTGATACGCTTGCTTGTCTTTTGCGCTCCAATCCATTTTCAGATTGGCAGCATGTCGGTCAGTGGCCAACCACATCGCCAAAGTTTAGCTTGGCTCGAATATTACTTTAGTTGCGCCGAAAGTATGGGCAATTAGCAAATTCGCGGGCCATATCATACAGGGAAACTTTCTCGGAAATTTTTTTTGTCCCCTACCGATAAATCTGAAATTTGGAATTTTCAGAAAAAAAATTGTTCGAAATTTGTAACTTTCAAATCTGATTTTTTTTTAGGGAAAATAGAAAAACAAAAATAAGTGTTGGTTTTCGAACTCAAACCTTATGCTCACCAACCACTGTCCCTTACCACTGAAGATAACTAAGTGCTTCTTGCTTGATATTAGTTATAAAATTTAGTTAAACTCCAAATTAGAACCAAAATTCACCAATTTAATCATTTTTGGGACCCTATCGAGGAAACCGAAATTCGGTAATTTCAACCGAAAATGTATTCCTTGATATCATATCAAGTGAAGAAAGAAAATTGAAGCATATTGTTGGGGGAAGGCCCCCTATCAGGGCCCACTTGGCCCAGGGCGTCAGTAATATGGCGTGGCCAGCCTATCATAGGTCTGCTGTGCAGCACAGATACCAGTGCTACCCCTGTGTAAATAGGTCTGAGTAGGGGTATTTGTGTAACTTTAGGAAGAAGAGATGGCATAATTGCCCTTGTAAACATAGGTCCAAGTAGGACCAGTTCTGTAATAAGCCTCTTCAAGAATATAAAAGCATGTTTAAACCTCATGGGGGCAAGACTCATTTTTTAGGGAAAAAGCTATCTAGTCCCAAGGTAGTTCACATTTCCCCACACTCATTGAGCTCTGGGAAACCACCTAGGCAATTCCTAGGTAGTCCTATCTATATACTATTTGGTCTGTAACCATAACAGTTGGCGCTATCCATGGGGACGACGTGAAGAGCTACAAGCCAAGGTGAGCTCGGCCGGAGGGTGCTGTGTCAAGACCCGAATCTACAAATCTGGACTCTCCTGTATATTCTGCACCAGTCCAGGATCACGTTAGTGCACACAGTGTAAACATAGATGAAATATCGACCACATCACAATTTACTAAGACTCAAATATTATTAATTATCAGAGTTACGACTTTATGGCCAAACTTACAAATAATAGCCTAAAAGGCTTAAGAAACTTGTAGCAGAAAACAGAAATAAGCGTAGTAGCCATTCACATGCCACAGGCAACCGACTGGGGAGCAAAGTCCTAAACCACGAAGTCGTCAAAGTATCCTCCTTAAGACACCTCAGGCTGGTACGGCTCTTCTTCCTCAACTAAGCAAATATGGATACAGCCGTGAGTACATAGAGTACTCAGCAAGTCGTTTATAACAAAAATTCAAATCTAATATAGCATTCTAATATTAATTCCCTAATTCAATTATTGCAAAAAAAAAAGAAACATAGCATTATAATATTAAAACCCTGACCCACAAATATTTTAAATATCATAAAATTGAAACTCTAAAATCTAAATCACAAAATTTAGAACCTATTTTGGTTGTCTGGTCATTACTTCGTTAGCTATGAAGATCATTGAACATTTGAACTTTGAAAGCAAGGAGCCAGGATGAGACGATGAGTTGATGACCTCGCCTATTGATGTGACCGTTGGCCATACTGCATACAACATACATACACCAAGATTTACTCCATTTGCATGCGTGCGTAGTGAGATTAACACAACGAGAAATCTAGCCATACCATTCGATGCACACAGGCGTAGGAGAGAAGCGGCCAACGTCCTCCCGGATGACGGTAGCTGTAGCGTCAAGCCCGTCACCGCTGCAGATAAAAGGTTGCGTGCATGACGTGCCGTGTGGGGAATAGGGGAAGATAAGTAAAGCATCGTCGGGATCTGGCATTGGCTACTTGGTTGACTTGGGGCTGGTGCTAGCCTGGGCCTTAGGTTGGCGTTGGCTTGGGGCTAGACCGGCTAGTGGCCCACGCTCAATCAGTTCAAGTAGTCTCTATTATTTTATTCACTTTTCACGGTCGATTGATCTGCTGTGTCATGTCAACTTCAACTTATATGTATTTTTTGGGAGTGTCTTGCTTTGTCAACATCCTGCGTATTTTTCTTTTCTTCCCCTGTTTGTCAACGTGCTTAAGCATTCTTTCTTTTAGATAAATGTAGTCTGACATGTGGGGGCATTAATTTTTGGCATGTGGGGGCACACACTGTGTAAACTTAAACTCGAAGCAATAAATATTAAAATCGGTCCGCCCGCATCGCTAAAGGTGCATCCGCCCCTGGTTTCCCTCATTCTATATATGTACCCTAGTAGTTCATAGATAGAGCAAGAGCCTCATTATAATATCTCCTCTCATATTGAATTTCATCTTTGTATGTTCGTAGTTTTTTCTGCAAGGGTTTTCTATGTTAAATCTTTGTCTCCTGTTCTTTTGATCTTCTATTTCTACCATACGTTTTATAATAAATTGTATCAGAGCTCCAAGTTCAAGATCAAAACCTCTGCCGTAGGAGAAGGTGACTCCTAGGACGGCCGTATGGACGGACAAGATGACCCTACGTGGCATCCGTACATCACCGTAGAGGCATCATCCATGACGGCACACGCGCGGCATCATTATCAAGTTGCAGCAAATCCCTATCGTCTCATTGGCTCGGCCACCCGACGTGTTTTTCATGCAGTCGTCGAATACGAACCAGCAATTGATGTCACCAAGTCCAAAGCGAAGAACAGAAAATCAAGTCCGCTTCGATCTGCTGGTGTTGCGTTCGAGCTAATTGCTCTCTTCGACATCCTCGTCCCGGTCTTAAATCCAAAGCTCGGAATTCTCGCCGAAGCTGTTTGGGTTTTCAGATTGCAGCAACAAGCTGTTGTTACGGGAGCTGTGTCCCGTCTGCGCTGTGTCCGTGTGAAAGGAGGAGACAACACCCTGTGCATGTCTAATCGGATCAAAAGCCGCACGTCCCAAGAGGTCAAGACACGCACGTCACAAAGGAAGCCAGGAGGCTCTTGGCATGTTTGGGAGATTGCCTGCCCTGCTATTTCTTGAGTTGTCCTCAAAAAGGATGGTTCCCAAAGGACTTACAATCGGCAGTCATGTTCCAATGTCTAAAGGTGTTCCACTTGTACTGCCAGGATATTGAGACACGGCTGATGTTCAATGCTGGAGCTATGCTGAAAATTGAAAGGCTTGAACTTCCGTTCAGAGCACACAACCCAATCTACATGTGGCGCTTATGATCTCAGCATTCACCACCTCTCTACTCTGCAACATCTCAATGTCAGGATTAGTTGCAAGGGAGCGGATGCAGCGGGGGTGATGGCGTTGGAGGCTGCCATTAGGGATGCAGCCAGTCTGCTTCCCAGCCATACCTTACCATATTTCAGTAGATATTATGAGGAAGAGATGGTATATGATGACAGGGAGGGGCAGAGCACAGAGCAGGCTCTGTAGAACCGATATTACCAGATGAATTTACAAATTCTCCAGACCAATGTCGTGAACAATGTCAATCACGATGACTTTTTCCTAACTCATTTACAGATTACAGTTGCTTGCAGGTCCCGACTTCATTTACAGATAACGCTGAACTGAATCAACTTCGGACAGTTTCTTTCTAACCCCAGTGGTACCACACTGGGACATCCAAAGTTACCTCACTCGGTGTCTGGTTCCAAACTTCTCAGCACTTTGTTCCTGCAACACTAGAGGGAACGGCCAAAGGTCTGATATGGAATCCGTCAGCAGCCTCTCTATGCAAATAGGAGTGATGATCAATCTATTAGTCTGAACTCTGGTTTTTTAGTTCCATTTATAAGTCTTCTGTACTCTTCTTGCATTTGTTTGAAGTAATGATGACATATCAGAAACTTGAACTGCAATATGTTCAGTTACTAGCCTTAAAATGTTAAATTTTCATTCTCTGTTATACATATGCACGTACGTGGAATGTTACAACTTACAACCACGCATTGCAGTTCTTCAGATGATACATAGATGGCGAGCAAGAACCTCGCAGGAAGTAGAGCAAGCTGCAACTGAACTGAATTAAGCACGAAGAACTGCTGCCTGCACTGCAGGTAACAAGTTTTCCCTGCAGCCTTGCCGACGGGAGTAGGTACACGGATTTGGTTGCTGCACAGTTTAGCCGAACCGTGCTTGACTGCTTGCTGGAACGACGTCTAAACACTTGTGGGAATCCTCTGTTCCAAACAGGGCCTTAACCTGTGTTCCGTGGGAATCCTGGATTTCTAAATACATAGACGGCGGAAAGTCGGAAACGAATCTGTGGGAATCCTGGATTTCGGCTGGCGCGACGGGGTTGGAGACTTGGGAGTTTCTGTGGCCTCCGCGCGGTTGTTTCCGCCGGGAGTTCACCGGTGTTGTAATTTCCCTGTACGTTGTTTTTTTAGACCAAAGCCCAGACGGCCCTGTGCTTTGATCACTCTATTCCTATCTTCATGCAAAGACGCACAAATCTTCAGCGCGTTCCAAAAAAAAAAAAGAAGAAACGTGTGGTTTGTTGCCCAAGTATGATCGTCTCGACGTGAGGTAGAATACCCGAAAAGCTCCTAGCATTGGAGTCTGGTGTTCAGATTTAATTTGCCTTTGCGCTTTCAGACTGCCTTTACTTGCTTCTTCTCTGCACTCGAATCTGCGTTCTGTTCCATGCTTACCGCGTGGTTAGTCGACTCATGATTCTACACCAGCGTAACCTTTGTTTACTAGCAGCATCATTGGCCAACGACATCGCCAAAGATTGTTTAGCTTGGCTCGAACGCAAGCATTGTCTTCGTTCGGTCGGCAACTTGTGTGTTGTCAGTTGTGTGACCCCAGAGCAAACTTTTTTTCTCGTTGGCTTCATGTGTTATACTCCCTCCATTCTTTTTTACTTAATTTCTTAGAATTTGTACGTTAACAATCAATAGGCTTAGAACTATTTATATTGAATATACAAAGTTATATCTTTAAATTTGTTATTAAAAGTACTTTCATAATATTATAATTTTATTATTATATCTTAGTATAAAGTTATAAAAAGTAGTGAGACCTCGGAGGCCATAAAAAATAAAAAACGTTAAATAAAAAAGGAACAGAGCAAGTACGGAAGAAAGAAAAGCATATTATTATTCTTTCTACTTAGGCTTAGCGGAGCCTGGGTCCTATCAATTATTCTTGCCGACATCCTAGCCACAACACTGCTTCCCCTCCTGTCTTCTCTACCAACTCCTCCCCCCGCCCCCCCTCCCCAAAAAAATCTTTCGCTGCACCATTAACAACAGAAGGTACGTACTTACAGCTATGCCATGGATTTTGTTCTTGATTTTCCATGAACATAGTTAAGGAGTGAATCTTCAGATATCTGAACCACCCAGAGAGTGTCCTTGGCAGCAGCAACTAACTTTTACCTCCGCATCACTCACGCAGTCACAAGACACCCTGCGCTGATCCAGAAGCTCCACTAGAGCAAGAGATGGATGGAATCATGGTAAGCGTTGCCACAGGGGTGATGTACTCACTCCTTGACAAGCTCACCAAGCTGCTGGGTGATGATTACAAGCTGCAGAAAAACGTGAAGCGCGACATCACCTTCCTGAAGGATGAGCTGAGCAGCATGAACGCTCTCTTAGAGAAGCTGGCTGACACAGAGGTGCTTGACCCACAACAAAAGGAGTGGAGGAACCAGGTGAGGGAGATGGCCTATGATATCGAGGATTGTATCGACAAGTACATGCACCAGCTACACCACGAGCCAGAAAAACCTAGTGGCATCATGGGATTCTTCCTCAGGTCCATCGAAAAAGTGAAGAAGCTGGGGGCTCGCCATGAGATTATCGAGCAGATTCAAGAGATCAAGGCTCGCGTAACTGAGGCAAGCCATCGACGCAAGAGGTACAAGCCTGATGTGGGGGATAACTCAGGTAGTACCAACGTTGTGCTGATCGACCCTCGGTTGCCTGCCCTGTACGCTGAGGCATCCAATCTTGTTGGTATTGATGTTCCGAGGGATGAGCTCATCGAGTTGGTGAATGATGGGGAGGAGCAGTTGAAGGTGGTCGCAATTGTGGGGTTTGGAGGATTAGGCAAAACTACTCTCGCTAACCAAATATATCAAAAAGTTGGTGAACAATTTAATTGTCAGGCTTTTGTTTCAGTATCCCAAAAACCCGATACGAGAAAGATTTTACAGAACATACTCTCTCAGATCAACAAGCAAGGAGATGCATGTACTGAACCAGGGGATGAGGAGCAACTTATTAATGCACTAAGGGATTTCCTCAAGGACAAGAGGTATGCTCTCTGTTTTATATTGCAAGTCATTCTAGGATTCAAATTTTGTTCTGTATTCTAATGAATTCTACTAGTGAGACAAATTTATCACAATCTTTTTATCAGATGCCCTTAATTTATTTGTAACATTATCTCCATAATTAATAGACATCTTGTGCAATGTCATGTTAAATAGGACTATGAATTGATCATTTTTAACACATCTTAATTCTTATGCAATGAGCTATAGTTTTTCATAATGTGAGATGAATTGAATATCTAAGTTTAAATAGAATTTTATTTGGACTGTCACAATGAAATACTCTAAATTTTTTCCATGAACATGTATGCAATTAGGTCGACATTGAAATATTACTTTTTGGCTACCAACTATGTGATTTCCTTTTCATATTATCTCCTGTATGTATTTAATCAACATAATTCAATTGAACCAAAGTCTCTCTCATTTGATAGGTACTTTATTGTAATTGATGACATATGGAGTACCCAAGCATGGAAGTTTATTAAATGTGCCTTGCTTGAGAATACTTGTGGTAGCAGGATACTAGTTACGACAAGAATTGCAAATGTTGCCAAGTCATGTTGCTTCCCTCGCCTCGATCTTGTGTATGAACTAAGTCCACTAAGTGAAGCTGACTCAAAAACTTTATTCTTTAGAAGAATATTTGGCTCAGAAGACATATGCCCTCTTCAACTAAAAGAAGTTTCTACTGAAATTATACGAAAGTGTGGTGGTCTACCATTGGCAATCATTACAATGTCTAGTTTGTTGACAACTAAATCACTTGCAAGAGAAGAATGGGTAACGGTCCTAAGGTCGATTGGTTCAGGGCTAGAGAAAAATTCTGATGTGGAGGAAATGAAGAAGATACTATCTTTGAGTTACAACGACTTTCCTGTCCAGCTAAGAACTTGCTTATTA
Source organism: Dendrocalamus latiflorus (assembly GCA_017311315.1). Taxonomy (NCBI): domain Eukaryota; kingdom Viridiplantae; phylum Streptophyta; class Magnoliopsida; order Poales; family Poaceae; genus Dendrocalamus; species Dendrocalamus latiflorus. The sequence goes on along the minus strand of CM029642.1, from coordinate 19,728,163 downwards.
TATCTAAGTATGTTTCCAGAAGACTATAAGATCCAGAGGTATCGTATAGTAGGTAGGTGGATAGCAGAAGGATTTGTCAAGGTTGATGGCGGGAGAAATTTAAGGGAACAAGGGGAATGCTATTTTAGTGAACTTATAAACAGAAGTATGGTCCAACCAGTCGATATGAGGTATGATGGTAAAGCAAGGGCATGTCGTGTGCATGATATGATTCTTGATCTTATTATATCCAAGGCAGTTGAAGAAAATTTTATCACTTTCACTGGTGACCAAACACATATGTTGGTGTCACAAAATAAAATCCGACGACTGTCACTTGACTACCGCACCCAAGAAAATGAGATAACGATGTCATCCATGGTTACTACTCATGTTCGATCCATTAGCATATTTGGATATTCTGTACAAATGCCTCCTATTTCAGATTGGCATGCTCTAAGAGTGCTAGATATAGAGAGCAGTCGGATGTTGGAAAATTGTGATCTTAAAAATATTGGGAAGCTAATCCAGTTGAGGTACCTACGGATTGATGCACATGGCATTACAAATCTTCCTGAACAAATAGGTGAGCTACAGAATTTGGAAACATTGGATCTAGAAAATACTAAGATAAGAGAATTGCCGGCAAGTATTGTTAAACTGCAAAGGTTGAAAAGTTTACGTGTTCTTGGGGTAAAGTTGCTGCCAGATGGGGTGGGAAACATGCAAGCTCTAGAGTATTTATCAGGAGTATATGTGTACGCCGAAAGCTCAATAAATTATTTGCAGGAGTTGGGCAGCTTGACCAAATTGAGAACTCTCGAGCTCTATTGGTGCATTAGTGACTCACACAGTGATAAAATGATGTACGCAAATATCTTGGCTTCGTCACTTCTCAAACTCTGTAGTTCAAACCTTAGATGTTTGAATGTTTCAACGCGTGTTTTTGGTCCTGCTAAAATCCCTTTGGATTCATTGTCCCTACCTCCTCATCTCCTGCGAGAATTATACATCAAGATTTGTTGTTTCCAGGTGATTCCAGAGTGGATGGCCTCGCTGTCCAACCTCACCACGCTATACATCATGGTTAAACGAGTGACACAGGAAACCCTCCAGATCCTTGGGGACTTGCCTGCCTTGCTAATGCTGTATTTAAATTCAGAACGAGTTGATCCTAAGGAAATGCTCATTGTATGCAGCCAGGGATTCAGATGTCTAAAGCTCTTCCAGTTTTCGTGTTGGGTCACGGGCGTGATGTTCGAAGCTGGGGCCATGCAAAAGCTCAAAGAACTCTGGATTCAAATCAGAGCACGTGAGGTGCAATCCATATGTGGCGATCTCGGTCTTGGAGTCCACCACCTCTCTGCCCTCAGTACACTCCATGTTGTTATTGATTGTGAGGGTGCGAGGGTTGAAGAGGTGGAGGCGTTGGAGGCTGCCATCGGGAATGAAGCCAGTCTACTTCCCAAATCCTATCTACATTTTGGAAGAAGGAACGAAACAAAGATGGTAAAGGATGAAGCAATGCCGGGAGGAACATGATGAGATCCCCGCAGGGAGCTTAGAAGCCCAGCCCAGTTGTGCATCTACATCTGCTACATCTAATTAAGGTATTATTAATTATATATACTCCTCCAATCCTCTGAGATACTCATCTATGTTGTTAAATCAACTAGAGAATGTTGTACATGGGATTGTACTTCTGTTTATTCCCCCATCGCCTAAACCGAGAAAACAATATGATACTATGTTTTTAACAAACTCCTAAATCTTATAGGTTACAATGCTATAGTACCGATTCTACTTGCTTACATTACACCCAGTCATGTTTTGAAGGGTTTTGCTAGTGCCGGACGTATGTTCCCATCGTATGGTCCACCAGATCGGCGCAACAATTCCATACAACACCTTCAACAATTCTTGCATATATGTGCTACATTACAAAGTATTAGTGGCAACATCGAAAAAGCATTTAAATTTTTTTTATTTTATCAATAGATTCAACAAACCTTGAGTAGCAATGGACGTCTTGCATAGTATAAGACTTTGATATATTTGAAAAGTGGTGTAGAAACCCAACACGATTGAATCTAATTTCAAAAAAAAGTTATACTGCTGCAACATTTTAAAAATATAGATGCAACAATCAACAATGGTGTTTGCAATATTTTTTCACAAAAACTGTGCAAACAAATAAACTACAAAACCTCGGAAAAACTTGAAGAAATTCATACCATCTTAATAAACAATCAAATAAATTTGTAGACTTGTTTAGTTTGCGGTATGCTATGCTTCAAAACTTGCTCAAAACTCCCCAAAATAAACAAATCTATGGTGCTACAAATACTGCAACATTTAAAAATAAATACAATGTGTGGGCTTGAAACCATTAGCTGTCTCTCTGTACAACAGAGTGCTCAATCGATTTGTTACTTTGAAGATTTTGAATCCCATGTAGAAGGTTGCTGTATTATTCTTTTTTTCCGAGAATAGAATTTATATTATTCTAAAGATGCATTTGATTCTATGTAACGAGAACAAATTAGAAACTTGAACCGCATTAGGTTCTGTTACTACTTTAGAAATTCTTGTAAAAGGTTTGGCAAGATGGATGCATAAGGGCATGTACAATGCTTAGACGGCACCGTCTGTATAACACCAGCGCAGGAGAATAATCTGACGTGGAACAACGCGACCGTCGGGAGGAGACGAATCCATCGTCTCGCGAGGCGACGGCACGTGCTCGTGCTCCTAGGCGAAACCGTAGGAGTTCCTCGCGTGGTACGAGCCGCAGTGGCGGACCCAGGAAAAAATGGTAGGTAGGACGAAGTCACAGTGGCGGACCTAGGAAAAAAATTAGCTAGGCTAAAGTCGGAAACATGAAAGAAACAGTAGTACCCAAAAACAAAACAATCTATGATCAAACTATGTTGCAAACACACTAATAAAAGTATGTGATACGAAATAGAAACAACAACTACAATTCGGATGTTAACATATGTGGATAACGGAAGAACAATGAAAAATACCTCACTAATGAAGCTTAATCCACAATTGTAGATGAGCTGTAAAAGAAACAACCTGTCAATTGTGAAAGATAGATAAATCAGTAGTGTCACAATTCGATAATAGAATATAAAAGATGCAATAAAAAAGAAGACAAAAAATATACCAGTAAATAATTAAGTATTAGGAGAACGAGGCATTTTCATTCTTCGAGTTTTCATGTCTTGAAACCGTTTCTTGATTTTTTTTCATGATCAAGTCCTTTGAATATCTCCAAAGCAACAGGGAGAAAGTGTTACCCATTCAATGCACCAACCAAGGGTGCAGGCAAGAAATGTCTCCTCCTTGCTCAGAACATCTACACCTTTCAATATCTTGTAGCTATCGATAACCGAAAGCCCACGGTTGCACTTTCCTCCAAGCACATTGTAATCCAGCATCTACTCCAAATGAAAGAAATGGTTTTGAAAAAGGTTGTATAACTTAGTTAAACATTGTTCTTAAATCATAATAGCAGAAATTGAATAAAGAACATCAACAGATACTTTCTACGGCTATTTTTCTTCACACCACAAACACTGGAAAATGAATATGGGAATAAAGTCGAGAATCACAGAGCATCTAACTATAAGACCCATCCATTCAATCTCTTTCTTTTATAATTGAACAGCAGAGCTCCTACCTTATTTTTGAAGAAGAAAAAGAAGAAGAACCATCCATTTAACAGCATCATTATCTATCCATTAAAAACAGCCAACAAAAACAATCCATTGATACTTAACTAGCACAAGTGTCGCCTGCTTAATTGTAATAAGGTCAAGCACAAGCTGACCTCTATTGAAACATGTGTGATGCTCCCCCGTTTTCTGTACCTGTAATATTTCTACGTCTAACCAATGGAAATTGACTTATTTAACATAAAAAATAGTCACAACTTACAAACCATTGGTGTTTTTAACTTTTCAGTCTCCGAGATGTACCTTTAACTGTTAGTTTTTATGACAATAAATTGTGAAGTCAATAAATGTACCATTGATCAAAGATAAAAAAATAAATGACAATAATTTGTGAACATAGCAGTATTTCCAATATTTGATAATTTTCATTTTAATTCGGTTTTAGCCTCGCACAGGCACAATTCAATTTAACAACAGAAAGCAACGTAACCCACTTAGTTTAAGATAATTTTAAGATATACAGATGGTTCCTCAAACAACATTCATAATTTACTGGATTTAAAAGCGAATTGTGATAAAAAAGAGTTTTGACCCTATAGCTTATGGGCTTAGTTTGTGAAGTAAGTGAATCCTAGATAGTATGCTCCAAAGGCAGCCTATTCAATGCTCCTTGTGAGCCTTAGATTGGTTCAATGTGTCGAAGTAGCAGGAAGAACAACTCAAATGTCAAGAATCATGGAGAAACTCACCAAATTGAGGTGATTAAGTAAAAAAAGTTATTGTTAAGCAACTCCAAATCTCACGGTAATTTCGCCTTTCTTAATGAATTGAGCAATCTCACAGTAAAATCTTTCATGTTTACTCACTCTCCTTTTTCAGAAAGAGAGGGAGAGTTTACTCACGCAGTTGCTCAGACCTTCCTAGCAATCCAACGCACCAAACCAATCTAAAAAACAATCCTTCATGTCTACTTTGCTTCCCCCAACCCTGACTTCATAACATTCTACCATCAGTCCATCAGGAACAAAATTGAAACGAACCAGAAGAATTTCACCGGTCAAGCATCAGATCCTTCACAATCGCCCAAAGCCCTGAAACCCTGTAAAAATTCAAAGCTTTGACGCGAGGATGTAGGCCGCCTCCGCTTTAAACCATATCAAACCAACAGCCAAACTCCAAGAGAGAGAGAGAGAGAGAGAGAGAGGGCAGGAGGTGTTACGTGGTCGATCCACTGGAGCGATTCGTCGGTGAACTCGAAGGCGGGGTCCTCGAGCATCTCCTCCTTGAGCTTGTTGCATATCTCCGGGAACACGACCTTGCCTGGTGGGGGTGTGCAGTGTGCTTCCACCGGGGTCCGGCCGGAGGGGAGCTCGGGTGGCCGCCCGGGCTCGCGGCTCGCCCGAAGGGCAGGTCCGCCCCTGACAGGCAGGTAACCATATACAAATCAAGCTCGCCTCTTGCCCTCTCTTCACTGTATCGCTATGTTGATTGATGTTTGCTAGTAGCTGCTCATTTGGGCTTTTTTATTGGCTTATAATTTTTTTTACTATTTGACACTATACCTTACTTATTTTGCATTATAATTGCTAGTAGTTTTTTAATGTAATTAAATTAAAAAGAAAAAGAAAAAATGTTAACTCATCACATCACAGATGATGCAAAGAAATACGAGGAAAAAAAGGAAAAAAAGCTCAAAAAATCAAAAAGAACGAAATTAAGGAATAGTGAAATTGAAGACAAAAGTCAGAAACTAAAACTGAAACGAGCGGGGCAGTCTTATCAAATGTCATATGTATCTGTCAGCCAATTTTTTAAAAACATACATCCAATCTTTCAAATTTGGTAATTATGTTTCATGATCGATGCTTCTGTAGATTGCTGTAGGACTTACGTAGAAAATATTATCAGTAGCTTTGTTGTTGTACTTAATTAGTTCATTGTACAATTCGGTGATAAACTGCCGCAAGTATTAGCGTGTGTGAGAAGGTCAATGCTCACAACATTCCCGGTTACCTCCTATGTACAACCACGAAGACAAAAACTTAATGAACGCAAGCAATAAACCAAACAAAGACATCCCAGGGTTTTGTTACGACGGGACTTACTTACAAGGCAATCAGTAAAAAAAAAAAGACGAAATCGGATCACTCAAAGCAGTGGCGAACAGATTCCAAACCCCTTGGCATCGAAAGCTGGAGTGGATGATTACTTACGGGATGCATGCGTCGTCGCATATGCATTCCTGAACCCTGATGCCCCTCAATCCTATTCCTACGTCACGGAGAGCAACGCCGTCGATCTTGTGGATGTCCATTGATCTTGATGAGAGCCAGCCACTCACTCCATTGCACTACTACAGAAAAGATCATCACAGATAGTTCCAAAACGTCATCACAGACGGTTTTGTGAACCGTCTGAATTTATGGGTCAGTGATAATACGAGGTCATCACAGACGGTTTTCGAACCGTCTGTGGTGCAAATATCACAGACGGTTTTTTGTTAAAAATCGTCTGTGATATCTAGTTATCACAGACGGTTTTTAACTAAAAACCGTCTGTGATATATCACCTATCACAGACGGTTTTTTGTTAAAAATCGTCTGTGATATTCTGCTCTACCCCTAAATCTATTTCTGTTTATTGGCTAGCCTCAGGAAATGCTAGCTATGCCCTCTGAGACAAGCAGATATACATACAATTTCTGACAAACATACAACATCCAATTCACATCGCACTTCATTTGACAAACATAAAACATCCATTTGACAAACATAAAACATCAATTTCGCAAATCAATTAATTGAAATGAAATAAAATATCCATTAACAAATATACAATTACAAAAGATGTACGTTGCATTTCCACTTAGATGGTAACATTGCACAAAAAATCATGGTGCACAGTGCAAATCTCCAGCTGGGTTTACGACGTTAGCCACCAGAAAGTACGCCATCTCTCCTCGAATGTGTGAAAAGTCGGGCTGTTTCAATGCAGTTGACGGGATGAACGCATCCTGTCGATAGGAATATCAATGTGCGTATATATATAACGTGATAAGTATGAAGTAATTATGGGAAGATTGATAAACCTTGGAATTGGTGATCCTCGAGGAGGCGATGAGTAGGTCCATATGGTGGCAAACGTAGAATCTACATGTGTTACCCGACGACTGCTGGTGGCACTGCAAAAAATACAATGTGTTAATTCAAGAGGCATTAGTACCAACTGTTGCATATGATTGATTAATGTGTAATAACGAATACCTCAAAATCTCGACAGGCCTTTGGCCCCCTTGCTTCGAGTCACCTCCCATTGCAATGTACATCGCGAACGCCCTACGTGATTTGAAAAAGTTAACCTTAGTCATTCGGAAGGAAAGAAAAAAAATACAATATAGGTATGTATGGAGAAAATGTACTTACCTATCGATTACTTGGCTGACAACTGTGAAGTCCATTTTATTCTTACTTAGGGAATCAAGGTAATATACCTTGTTCCATTTTGGTACAATTACTATTAAAATCCAATGATAGTTCTGATGGTAGGGCATAAGTACATATTCCTTATTGCGGCATTGCAGCAGTGCTGCTGCAATGTACCTCTCGACGACAGATGACTCCTGGTCGATGGTACTCCTGGCGACCAAGTGTGGGTCCAAGAAACCAACCGACGATGACTTGGTTTCTCTAGCTCTAGTCAGCATGTGTATATACATATACACACGAAAGCAACAAATTATATATGACATTTATCGGTATGACATGAACGGAGACTGATTATATACACTTACAGTGTCCAGCATCGAATGAGTGAGACGTCAAGAGCGTTGAGCGTGAAAAGATCGAATAAATCCTCAAAGGCGACCACGAAGACACACTCTTGAAGATTGTGATGTAAATGATGCGGCGCGAATTTGACAGTGACACTTGAGATCCGTTCTCCCTCTGGCTTATTGGACTGCTGCATATACCACTTGTGCAATTGCAGGCAACTATATGATAGGGGTTGGAGGACCTTGGGCTCGACCAACGGCTGGTCAAGCACGAATTTGCGGGCCAATGGCAGGTACGGGATATCATCATTGGTCTTCTTTGCTTTGCCCTTGCTGCCTCGGTTGTAGGTCAACTTAATGGCAGTCGACTGTAAAGGTAGCAGCGGTGCAAGTTGCTCTGGTGAGAGTAGCACCTTTGGAGATAGCACCGGTGCAGCTAGCGGTGGTGGAGACAAGTCTTGTAGTGGAGATGGCACCAGTGCATGTTGCTCTGGTTCGCACTGCCCTTCTGGTCCTGCCACCGATGCAGAAGCCTCCAGGGAGATGTCGCTTTTGGGCCATTGGATGAATGTTCCAATGGCCTGCCCTAGAGTCACGATCTCGTCGTTGGGGGGCTTCGGTAGCAGAACGACCTCAAAATTGACATGTACACCATCCACATTAACTTTTGCGAAGCCTAGCGCTAAAGCTTGACCGTGCAACATGGCCCCGATACCAGACGGATATGCCTGGCCCCAAGCAGCGTGCAAGGGAACGGAGGCATATCTCACTTGGAGCCTGCACTTCGTAGGCTCCTACACAACGATACAGAATTAGCTAGTCGAATAGGCCTATCAATGGAGCAAGCATTCGAGAGATAATAATTATTACCAGGATGTCGTCCACAGGAAATCTGGCATCGATTTGCGTCGGATTGGACGCGTAACTACTCGGACGGTTGTGCGGGCTAGCTAGCACAGGAGCGGTGGCGGCGGCCTACTGACTTTCTGTATGTTTCCGCACCTCATCTCTGACTACATCAGCCAGCTCACCCATTAGCTCATCTCTAAGAGATGCCATGATCTCTTCTCGTAGTCGTGCGTCACGCTCGGCTTTGGTTGTCTTCCTGCGCCGATACATTTCAGAGTCAGCTTGGAAACTATGTTTCCAAGGAACATAAAGGCCAAGGCCTCTCGTACGGCCCGGGTGCTCCTTGTTTCCCAGGGCCGTGGAGAGCATATCATTCTCCCTTGTTCTCTGGAATGATCCCAGGGTAGTTTCAAAACTCAGCTCTTCCTGCAAGAGCACGACATGTCATTTCACTTCGTACGAAGTTGTGGAGTAATTACAAGCTACGTAGTTCGATCGATATCTTACCAAGCGCTGGGACACTTGCTCGTCTGCAGGGTTTCGAAATGAGACGTCCCCCGATGTAGTTGTGGATGACCTTGCTCTAATCCAATTTCGAGCGTGCTCATCCGGGATATTGGCAAATGGCGGGACGATGTCCTGCAGGGCTGCCTGGTCGTCCTCGCTCCTCCACTGCGGGATTTTACCCGCATACCCAGCTGTGCCAAGTCTGTGGGGGTGTGTGTTTTTTGCCTGGAGGGCCTTGTGCGCCGCACTTGTACTTTTGAAATCTTCGGTCGTCTTTGAAGCCTTGAACTCTTCCCATTGTTGTTCTAGGAATGGGTATTTATGAAAGGGCGTTTCGTCTTTCTCCACGTAGTCCTTGACAAGCTTGCTCTTGAAGTTCTTCCATGCTTTGCACACCCCTAGCAAGGCTTGTCGTTGCACGGCGTCTTGGTGTTCTTCTGGGATCTCGAACGATGCCAAAATTTCTGTCCACAGCTCCTTTTCCGAGTCGCAGGCACGTCCTTCCACGAATTGAATGTGATCTAGCATTATGGTGGAGCTATAGGCGAATGTAATTGGAAAGTGGAGATGGGGAGGACCGACATTGCGCTAGGGCTCCGAATTGGGGATTTTCTTAATTACCAGCAATGGAGTGGTGATGGGGACCTTGGGAGTGCTCGGTGAGCTTCGAGGAGAGTGATGGCTCTCAATGGAGGGGTTAGGGCAGCTTAAATAGGCGGGGAGAGCGGGTTGCACCGGAGAGGGGAAATTTCCACGGCGGCGGCAGCGGTGGGGGCTCACGGTTTGCCGTGGGAACGCGGGCTGCCTTGGGCATGAAGGTGCGGCAGTCAAGGGCGCGATAGGGTGGCTGGCGGGTGAGGATGGCTTGGCAGGTGCCGCGCAAATGCGAGGAAGATCGGCGGGGTGAAAACCGGTGGCGGTGGAAGTTGAAAACAGTGGCGGCGGCAAAATGGTGGACGGTGAACAGTGACTGCTCAAAATCCGAGTTGGCAAGCTAAATTGATAGTGAATTTGGGTGTAATAGAGTTGGGTTTTGAGCTAATTAGGGCAGGGAGTCAAAAGGAATTAAATCCAAAAGAGATTTTCAATTTTGAAGAAAATTCAGTTTGTTTCACCAGACTTGCTGGGATGGCCTCTCTTGTTGGATGTGGGTTTCCCAGAAATTCTTCTCGGAATCTGTAATATCGGGGCTGGGCAGGGTCGGGCTGGGCGCCGTGGCCGAGACACAGCCTTATTGGGCTTGCATCAGTGCTCTTGGACTGGCCCGCACACTGTCTCGCTCTTCCTTTCGTTGTCTCCTCCCACCGTTCTTGCCCCCACTTTGACGCTGCAAGGGCTCGGTAATAGGGAGCGGTTTGACTACGGCTGCTAGACCGGTCAGAGCGCTAACTAAAGACCGGTTTGATCGTCGCCACACCGAGGGTGACACTAAAAAATATGGTCTCTAAAAAATAGTTACCGCCAGCTATTTTATGATCGTACAGTAGCCTTCTAAACAATAATTTATAGAAAAATTTATAAAAAAATATTTATATGTGATTTTGGTCGATATAAATAAAGTCGTTGTAGTATATACTATAGTTGACTAGTAAATACCATTTTAAAAAAACACTCCGTTTGAAAGGAGAAATTTCGATATTTGACACTGAATACGTGCGCCTCTCAACTTTTAACCCCCAATTCGCACGCCTTTGGAAATTTAACCCTGTCACTGCGAATTCTTTTGATTCAAGGGATTCTCCTCATTTTCTCTCCTTTTCTATTTTGACACTTGTCACTGCGAAAATGAAGAGAATCCCTTGAATCAAAAGAATTCGCAGTGACAGGGTTAAATTTCCAAAGGCGTGCGAATTAGGGGTTAAAAGTTGAGAGGCGCACGTATTCAGTGTCAAATATCGAAATTTCTCGTTTGAAAGTTAGATATTATATAAAATTTATTGATTATAGAAAAATAGTTTTTAAGGAGCTAATATGAACAGATTCGATGCATCGTCTCTTTGTTCTTGTGCTAGTTTCGTAGTAGCAACTAGTTAGCAAATGGTAATGCGCGTTCGTTCTTTTTTATGCTTATCGCGTGGTTGCCCAAGTCCTTAGGGCCTGTTTGGGACTGCTCCGCTCTAGTTTTTCTAGCTCCGCTCTCAACTTTGCTAGCCAAACACGTCAACTCCACAAACTCCACTCCAGGAAAAAAGGTGGAGCTAAGAGCCAACTCCACGTTTTTGGTGAAACAAGGCTTATGTACCTCCTCGTGGAGTTGGTGGAAAATTACCCACCACTGCCATTACACAATTCATCTCCTCCGTAACGATTCGATTTCTTTTTTGCCCGACATTCCTTCTTCGAGCAGCCACCGCTCCGCGCGCGCGCGTTGTGGCTCGCCTCCTGCTCCGTCGCCACCATCATCTTCGGCGAAAGCCCCCATAGCGCGCCCAGGAACGCATCCGCGCGGGTCGTCGACGGGGACAGCCCGGTTGTAGAGCAACCACCACCCCCAAAAAAGGCGAGAGGCACGTAGAGCAACCAACAGACTCCCAATAAAATCCCAAATCGACGAGGAGCTCGCAGCTCGCACGCTCGCTCGCTGCTGCTGCTTCGGTCCGTTCCGATCGGCGCCGCCGCGCCATGATGGATCCGGAGATGCTGCGGCTGGCGCAGGAGCAGATGCACTGCATGTCCCCCGACGACCTCGCCAGGATGCAGCAGCAGGTCCGATCCGCCCCATCGATTCCGTCGTCTCCCCTTGTCCTGTGTTGATCTGATTCGATACACAGGTAATCGATCTGCCCAATTCCGGTGTAGCTAGCCGTAGATCCAGAGGAAATCCCGCTCAATTCGGCTTGGTTTTTTTTTCGGGTTTGATTTGTCGGGCATGCTTGTGGATGGTCGTTGCTCTGATCTAGATTTCATGTGAGTTGGATTGGTATTAGTATTACACCTCGAGTCAATTCGAGAGTGTGGCAGTTAATTTGCTGCTATGAAGGCCCAAGCAGATGCTCAAATCTTGTATGTGATATCTGGTCCCAAGATGTTAAAGCAGCAGGTTTGTATAAAAGCCCAGCATCACGTTTTCCTACTCTGTGTTGGAATTTGTATAGAATATGCTAATAGTTCTGTCTGCTCATTTGAACAATTGCATAAGACTGCAGAAAATGTTGAATGAACTGAAAAGAAGACAAGCATCGCATCTATGCTATGAGGCTCATACTAGCACAATTTTGGATCACTCTGAATGAATCAATGAAAATTGGAAAGCACCGTATGTCATCCTTCATTTAATTACTTTATATATATAGAACTTTCCAAGTTTCTATGCATGTTACCAGTTTGCCTGATATCACCCTCTGTTCTTACTTTGTGTCATTTCAGGGAAATGAGCTTCATAGCCGTGGACAGTATACTGATGCTGCTGCCAAGTACAAGCTTGTGCGTTTTGAACCTCACACCTTTAAATTTTTTTGTTGACATGCTTTTGGAAGACTTGCGAGTTAAATCAATATGTCTATCCAGAGAGATCGATCTATCCGTAAATTTGGAAAGATAGGACAGAAGTACTGCTGCTTCGGATCATTCTAGTCCAGTGCATAGCATTTCCTCTATTTTGTACAGGATGAAACATAGGGAGGTCAAGTTTTCCTCTTGATCGTTTTAAGCACATGATATTATGCTATGCTATTGTGACATTGGCCGATTTGTTTTTTGATTTTCTCGAATAAATTAATTGCGATTATAATATTTTACATCATATTTCAATTGGCAACAAAAAAATATTCAGTTACATATGCTCTACAAACATCAAAACATACACCAAACATCATTCAGGGGCACATTGAACCTTTCTCAGGGAAACCTCACATTCCTGGAGCTGGAGCTAGGCTGCGTGCCAAATAGGACCACCTGCTCCAGGAACTCCACAGTGGAGCTGCTCCATGGTGGAGTTGGTGGAGCAGAGCAGTCCCAAACAGGCCCTTAATAGCAGCACCGCGCGCGAAACTTCGGATTGGCCGCTCCTAAGCGCTACCATTCTACCATGGGTGGCTGATTAGTTTGAAGAGTTAATCGTCACACAGAACTCATCGTCACATGCTATTCGTCTGGCCGGCCATCTTCTGTCCCCAGAGAAGCTTTTCTCAATGGCAAGTCCCAGGGATGATTGCACATCGCCAACTTCTGCATATGATCCATGTTTGCCAATGGTGTCATCAATTTGCTTGTTCCGTGGACACTGAAATTGGCTACAAAGACACTTTTTCGACTCAGCCGAAAATGATATTATAATTGACACGTAGTAAAGATGTATGTTTTTACAGTATATTTCAACAAATACACGATTTTTCAATGTCCTATACAAAATGTCACAAAATTACAGTGTTCCGTAGAAAATTTTGTCCCGTGGAAAAATGCACTCGCAACCAATTGGTAAGCTGAACATCCTGGTCGGTCCACTGGAACACTTCTGATTTCCTTGACAGATGTAAATTTTCAGGTTCGAGAGCTTGTTGTTCTGAATGCTGTGGATGAAACAGTAGGTGCTCCACTTTCTTCCACCAGCTAGATGGTGGTTAGGCCATGTAACTTGAGAGCCAATTATGCCAACTCCGGTGCATTGGAGACCGGCAGTCCGGCACCAACCAACACATGCAAGCAGATGGCTGTAGTCAAATGGCCATTTTGAGGCACCCTTGGCAACTGTGATATTGTTAACAGGTTATATAAGATACCGATCGAAGATAGAGGTAACAGGAACTGTGGAAATAAGGTTAATTGTTATATAGCAAATTATGGTAATGACACTGGCGATTACTTTTCACATACCCAATTATACGAGAGTAGTCAGGCACAATAATGTCCTCGACTGTATAACTGCAGACGGGTTGTAATATCTTGAGTAACAAAAGTGTACAGCCCCTCATACATTACCAGGTGGGTGGAAATCTGCCTTATATCTGGGTAAGCTCAGGCTAGGTAACTGTGATATTGTTAACAGGTTATATGGTAAGACTTTAAGGGAACTAAAAGAAGGCTAAGATAAGATTATGATAAGTGGAAGGAATCGCTAAAGGTTTGAAATGGAGAAACATTAGATCCTTATAGATGGTGATATGAAATGATAACATGGCGATAACAGTCTACAAATTATTCTAAAAGAGTTATTATAATATAACTCACATAAGGGTTGACAACCAACTAAGCTTTATTACGTGATAAGTGATTATTAGTCATCTTAACAATTATTAATATATATGTATCGGTCATGACTCACATAAGAAATCCATATCAGCAACACATCATGATATCAGAAGGACAACATAGATGCTTGATATTAAAAGATCACTAATGGTTTGAACCGAAGTCTACAACATGATCATCCTATCCCATCAACAATTTAAGCATGAATACTAAAACACTAATTAAAAGCATGAATCTAGAACATTATTAACTGAGTATCCTAATAAATCTAAAAGCATGTGAAACATGATAACCTAGAATATCATGGAATGAATACAGTATTGTAATTAAGTCTAGAACCAGGCAAGCACTAATAATATGGTAATAACCAGACACGCATCAGTAATATGATAACAATCGAGCAAGCATTGATGATGTGATAATATCCAGGTAAGGTGTAGTAATATGATAATAGCTAGGTAACTTCAGTGATTTGATAATAGCCAGGTGATTCCAGTGATACGATAATAGCCAAGTAACTTTAGTGATATGATATTGACCAGGTAACTTTAGTGATATGATATTAGTCAGGTAACTTTAGTGATATGATAATAGCTAGTTAACTTAAGTGATATGATAATAGCCAGTTAACTTTAGTGATATGATAATTGTACTCAATGGCAAGGTCACAAGTAATCTGGAAACACGTGGTATGCGAAATGGAAAGATCACGGCCGCGAGGTAGTTGCCTTCAGGGCCGGCTCAACGTTTTCAAGGGCCCTAGGGCGAATTCGGTTCTATGGGCCCTTTACTATAAATTTTTTTTTCTATTTATAAAATATGCAGTTCAAACTTTATATTGTCTAAAGTGACACAAATCAATAGTTCTAACATGATAAACTAATTAGGTACTAATTAGTTCATAAACCAAATGTAACTAGTAAGAATTAATTTACCTTAAATAAGAGCGACAAATATCCAATGTCTTTCATAAAAAGGAAATTCTTCTAGCACTTCTTGATCATGGCGCACTAGACTCTACAGTCAGTTCATGTTGTACGGACTGAACTGGATGGCTAATCAATGTGTAGTAAGGACTGTATCCCTTGTGCTTTGATCGATGATCAATCCGATCGTTGAGGCCAAGGCTTTTACGCAGAAAACTGCGAGTGTGGCAGGGGATTGCGAGCTTTGAACACTGTTGTAACGGAGTACTTAATTTGCATTAACTGTGCGTTTTCCCGTGTAGAGGGAGACATGCAGCGGCAATGGAAGCGGCCGGGAAGCCTAGCTAGACGGCGTACGTTGTTCAGTTGGGTTGGAATCTTGAGGTGAGCGGCGATTCGCTCTCCTTGAGCTTCTATTCCAGGTACGTGATGGATCGGATTGTGCATTCCAAATCAAGCAAAGCAGCAGCAACACAGCGATACATACCATGGAAAAGCAAAAACGAATCGCCTTTTTGTTGTATCTCTGCTTGAGGCTCATCAACATTCTGCAGTACATCGACTACAACGGCCTGAAGCAATCGCGCTCTCTCGCCGCGGCGGGGGGGTGGCCCCTCCCAGGCCCGGGGCCCTAGGCCGGCGCCCCCCCCGCCTACCCCCAGAGCCGGGCCTGGTTGCCTTGACCACGTTGGTGGACTCGCTGCACGAAGGATCCAAAGTGCGTAACTACCTAAACGTTCCCTCAAAGGGCATGTGTGAACCTACACGATGGAATGGAGATGAATCAGATCAAAACTAAGATAAACTTGTTGAAAGACGGATGAAAGCGCAATCGGTCAGAAGAATCCACGTTTGCTAAGCCTCCATTGTGCGAACCACGAAATGCTGCACAACCCAACAGCCATCATGCGAAATGTGATTCGGCTGTGCATCTTGGCCAGCCGAGCCACACGGCCGTGGAAGTGGCCACCGACCGCTCCAGTCGCCGCCTGCGCCGCGCCACCACCGGCCAACACAGCAGCCATTGGCCACCGCTGCTGCCGCCGGTCAAGACACTGCCTGACCCGCATTGCGCCCAGCCCACGGTACGCTGGTCGTCGGCCAGCACTGCCGGCGCTGGGCACCATCGCCGCTGACGACCGAGTTGCCACCTTCCCACGCTACGCATGGCGACTGCTCGGCCGGTGCGCGCCACCCTCGCCCATCTGCGCTGGCTCTCAGCCTGGGCGCTCGACCTGCGTACCCACCGGCCAGCCGTGCCGCCTCTTGTCCTCGACGCCCGGCCTGCATGCCACCAAGCCTTGCGCCACCATCGGCCAGCTGACGCTTGGCTCGCGCGCTGCCACCAGCTAACTGCACTACTCAGGCCGCGCGCCCACCGCCGAGTGGCCGCATCACCTCCGGCCTACTGTTGCGCCAAGCGATGTGCAAGGAAGAGGGAGAGGAAAACACACGGGAGAGAGAGAGAGAAATAGATCATAGAGATTGGAGAGAAAGAGGAGATGGGAGAGAGAGAGATAGATCCTATTTTTTATGGTGCTACACTGCCACCGTGATGTCCCTCTACTTGCAACCACTGGAGAAGGAAGAGAGAGAGAGAGAGAGAAACAAGAGGAGTTGGCTAATGGTGGCTGTAGATGTCAGACACCGTTGCCGTGGCCTCAGGTGATGTCCACTCCACATGCTTAACATGCAACGAAAACTGTCAAAGATAGCATTGTATCCGCATTGTATCTTCTATCTTTGGTGTATAGGAGTTGTATAGGAACTCTTGTATTTCCCTCCATGCTCTTGTACTCCTTCCCGGATACGGAATAGTGCAATATAAACAGAACCGGCCAGCACCAATTGTGCTTGAGCTGTGTCCATCAATCCCTCTCTATTGTTCACGTTCGCATGGTATCAGAGCAGAATTGATCTGCCTGCCTCCCTTTTTTTTCCCTCTCTTCCGCTGCTTCTTCCCAATGGAGGCCACCGGCGCCCCCAACCTTGCTGGTGCTTTTGGCGATCTTGCCGCAGCCCTCGCCGCTGCTCAAGCCGCCGCTACCGCTGGCGATCAGGATGCCCTCCTCGCTGCCTTGGCTGACGCTCAAGCCGCCCAGGCAGCCGCCATCCCCAAGGCATCAGGGATCCCTCCTCCTGTGGTGACATTACCTCCGGCAACTACGTCATCGCAGCTCCCCCAGCGCCCGCTGCGCCCAACGCACTCAGCGTCCCTGCCTCGACCTCCTCTGCCCTCAGCATCGCGAGCGTCAAGACGCACGTCCCCGTCGTCCTCGACCTGAAGAGCCCCAACTATACCAAGTGGCGTACCTTTTTCGTCGCGTTCCTCGGCAAGTTCGGTCTTCTACAGCACGTGCTCGAGCCCACCCCCGCCGACCGCACCAGCACCTGGGCTCAAGACGACTTCGCGGTTCTCACCGCCCCTCTACTGCTCCATCTCCGCCGAAGTGCTCGACATCGTCATGGAGCCCAACCAGTGGCTCGCGACCTCTGGCTCGCCATCGAGACAATCTTCCGAGACAATCGGGAAACCAAAATCATCTACCTGGAGACAGAATTTCGCAGCCTCAACCAAGGGATATGACGGTGACCGAATACTGTCGCCGCCTGAAGAATCTCGCCGACTCTCTGCGGGATCTCGGCGAACCAGTGTCAGATCGCACCTTGGTGCTCAATCTGATCCGGGGCCTCAGCTCCCGATTCGCGACACAAGCGGAGCTCCTTCCCCTTCAAGTGCCGTTTCCGACTTTCGCCAGGGCCCCGCTCGTCCCTCCTCCTGGCGGAAGATGCGGCATCCCGCCACCAACAACCGCCTGGTGGCGACACAGTACTCTTCGCCGCACCTTCTTCAGTCACCGGTGCAGTCCACACCTCCTCTCCCGACCCTCGCGGATCTGGCAACAAGGGGAAAGGGGGGAAAGGAGCAAGGGGAACCGGCGTGACTCCCGTGGAAAGGGGGACAACGGCGCCGGGACTGAACGTGGCGGCCGCGAGTGACCGCAACGGAGGAGGCGGCGCCAGCAATCGCAACGGAGGGCAAAAGCCTCCTCCTGCGTTCGCTCCTGGACCCTGGATGTATGGTCCGTGGGCTATCCCCTCCTTGGGCTGTTCAGCAGTCGTGGGGCGCCCCTTGGAGGCCGGCTGGTGACCTGGTCTGCTGGGGCCCCGGCCCAATCTTTCCGTCCACACCTCATCAGGCCTTCAACGCAGACCATCCTCCTGTGGATTTCTCCAGCCAGCCTAGCTGGGATCAGTCTGGCCTGGTTGCTGCCCTGAACAATCTGTCCATGCAGGGACAAGCAGCCAGGTGGTTGGG
The DNA here is from genome assembly GCA_017311315.1 of Dendrocalamus latiflorus. Taxonomy (NCBI): domain Eukaryota; kingdom Viridiplantae; phylum Streptophyta; class Magnoliopsida; order Poales; family Poaceae; genus Dendrocalamus; species Dendrocalamus latiflorus. The sequence goes on along the minus strand of CM029642.1, from coordinate 19,709,941 downwards.
TCATGGATTCCGGAGCCAGCCTCACACATGGTCTCGTCCGATGGTATACTCCTTTCTTCCCGTACCCCCACACTTCCTACCTTTGTTACTGTTGGGAATGGCTCCTCCATCCCCGTCACTCGCATCGGTCAAACCTCCCTTGCTACTCCTCCCATCCCTTTTACATATGCCCCTCAACAATGTTCTTGTTGTACCGTCCCTCGTCCAGAATCTTTTATCTGTTCGCAAGTTTACTCGTGACAATTATTGTTCATTGAGTTTGACCGCTTTGGTTTCTCTATTAAGGATCTACACTCAGGGACCGTGATTCTACGCTTCAATAGTGATGGCGACCTCTACACCATTCCAGCCGCCGCCACCTACCGTCGTCCGCATGCCCTTCTCTCGGCCACCACCTCCCCAGACATTTGGCATCTCCGCTTAGGACATCCCGGCCGAGACACTTTTCTTCAATTACAGAAACGTCTTACTATTCCTCCAAACAATTCACATGTATCTCATTGTCATACATGTCGTGTGGGCAAACATGTTAGGCTTCCTTTTGCTCGTTCACATAGTGTCACCACTGCTCCTTTTCAGTTGCTACACTGTGATTTTGTGGACCTCCCTATTTTGAGCAATTCAGGATTCCGTTATTATCTTATCATTGTCGATGATTACTCACATTTTTTTTGGACTTTTCCTCTCCGTCATAATCTGATGTGTTGTCTATTTTTCAGACATTCATTCCCTATGTACACACACAGTTCAACCTTCCTCTTAAGAGCTTCCAAACCGACAATGGCCGTGAGTTCATCAACTCTGCTGTCCACTCCCTTTTTTTCCATCCATGGTATTCTTCTTCGCACATCCTGTCCATACACTTCCCAACAAAATGGCAAGGCCGAACGTTCTATCCGTACAACCAATGATGTCATTCGATGCCTCTTGCTCCAGGCTTCTATGCCCAGTTCCTACTGGGCTGAGGCTCTTTCTGTAGCCACCCACTTACTCAACCGACGACCTTCCCAACCTATAGGATTTCTTACACCCTATGAAAAACTCTTTGGGACACCACCTGACCTCTCCCACCTTCGTGTCTTCGGTTGTCTATGTTACCCCAACCTTTCGGCAACTTCTCCACATAAGCTAGCCGCTCGCTCTACTGCTTGCATCTTTCTTGGGTACCCTAGTTCTCAAAAGGATATCGCTGTCTCGATCGTTTCTACAAATCGAGTCATCATATCTCGACACGTTGTTTTCGACGAAACAGTGTTTCCTTTTGCAGCTGCAGCAGTTCCGGATTCCTCTGAGCTAGATTTCCTTCTGGCTGATGACGATGCCCCACCATTACACCACACTATGGTGCCCAGATCGTCACACAATGTTGGAGTCGCAGCGTCTCCCACTCGGCCTGAACCATCCGGGCCTGCTCGGGATTGTGCCTCACCAGCTGTGCCGGGCTCCGCCACCAGGCCCGTCTCTCCTTCACCAGGCCGCCGGCTCACCTCTAGCTGGGCCGGTACTACCGGCTGCTGGACAAGCGGCCTCGTTCTGCTACCGGCGCCCACGACGCCTGGTGCGCCCGCTGGACCAACCGCGCCCGACATGCTCGATGAACCGAGCGTCTCCGTTCCTCCCAGCGCGCCTGCACCAACAGTTGCTGCTACTCCACCACGTTCGTCGCATCCTATGACGACTCGAGCAAAGGCCGGCATCTTCAAGCCCATTACTCGCCTTAACTTGTCTGCTACTTGTGCCACAGTTTCGCCTCTCCCGAAGACGTACCGCACAGCTCTTCAGGATCCCCAGTGGCTCGCCGCCATGCGCGAGGAGTACGATGCTCTTGTTCACAACCAGACGTGGACTCTTGTACCACGTCCTCCTGGCGCAAACATCGTCTCCGGCAAATGGGTCTTCAAACACAAGTTCCATGCGGATGGATCCCTCGCGCGTCACAAAGCTCGCTGGGTGGTTCGTGGCTACTCTCAGCAACCCGGCATCGACTATGACGAGACATTTAGTCCCCGTTGTCAAGCCGGCCACCATCCGTGTTGTCCTCAGCATCGCCATGTCTAAGTCTTGGCCCATTCACCAACTCGACGTGAAGAACGCCTTCCTCCACGGCACCCTCAACGAGACGGTCCTACTGTCAACAACCTTCCGGCTTCGTCGACCCCGATCGTCCCAGCCATGTCTGTCGTCTTCACAAGTCGCTCTACGGTCTCAAGCAGGCCCCGCGCGCTTGGTATCACCGCTTTGCCACCTATGCGCGTTCCATCGGCTTCACCTCATCGACCTCCGATACGTCGCTGTTCATCTACCACAACGGAAGCTGATGTCGCCTACCTTCTCCTCTATGTCGACGACATCATCTTGACGGCCGCCTCGACTCGTCTTCTCCGACAGCTGTCTTCTCGGCTTCACGATGAGTTCGCCATGACTTGACTTGGGTGATCTCCACTACTTCCTCGGCATCTCCGTCAAGCGCACTTCTACAGGGCTTCACCTCTCCCAGCGCCAGTATGCCATTGATCTTCTCCAACGAGCTGGCATGGTTGAGTGTCACTCGACGGCGACTCCAGTTGACACCAAATCCAAGCTCTCCGCTTCTGATGGTGTCCCCCTGTGTGATTCTGAGGCCACTGAATATCGCAGTCTCGCCGGGGCACTGCAGTATCTTACTCTCACCCGGCCTGACCTCGCCTACGCCGTACAACAGGTGTGTCTTCACATGCATGCGCCGCGCGACGTTCACATGGCCCTGATTAAACGCATCTTGCTTTAGGTCAAGGGAACCGTGGATCTCGGCTTGATCCTACATGCCTCTTCGTCATCTTCGCTCACGGCCTACACCGACGCAGACTGGGCGGGATGTCCAGATTCCCGACGTTCTACTTCAGGCTATTGCATCTACTACGGTGACAACCTGGTATCTTGGTCTTCAAGCGCCAGGCTACGGTGTCCCGCTCCAGTGCAGAGGCTGAATATCGCGCCGTCGCCCACGCCGTCGCCGAGTGTTGTTGGCTCCGTCAACTTCTCGGGGAGCTTCACTCTCCCCTGTCCTCCGCCATGGTGGTCTTCTGTGATAATGTCAGTGCCGTCTATCTCTCGGCCAATCCCGTTCAGCACAAACGCACGAAACATATTGAGATTGACATCCACTTCGTTCGCGAAAAGGTGGCTCTCGGTCAGGTCCGTGTTCTCCATGTGCCCTCGGCTCACCAGTTCGCAGATATTATGACGAAGGGATTGCCGGTTCAGCTTTTTGAGGATTTTCGATCCAGTCTCTGCGTTCGGGAACCTCACGATTCGACTGCGGGGGGTGTCAAAGATAGCATTGTATCCGCATTGTATCTTCTATCTTTGGTGTATAGGAGTTGTATAGGAACTCTTGTATTTCCCTCCATGCTCTTGTACTCCTTCCCGGATACGGAATAGTGCAATATAAACAGAACCGGCCAGCACCAATTGTGCTTGAGCTGTGTCCATCAATCCCTCTCTATTGTTCACGTTCGCAAATGGAAACCACATATTGCCAACAAAATATAACCCTGTTGCAGCAAAAACTACACTAAAGTGTAACAAATCATAACTCGATTGCCAACAAAAAACAATTTACTACAACATTTCAAGATAATATATTGAAATAGTCTATGACAACAACACGTTACAAAAAAAATGTACCTCTTATTACAACAAAAAAATGCTCAAGTGCAACTACCTGCTTCAGCACGATCACCGTCCGGCTGGTCTCGCTTCAGCAAGCCGGCGTTGGAGAGCAAGGCCCACAGATGGGTCACAAACTCCCCTCCTTTTGCCAGATGGCTCATGTGGTGCTTCGCGTCGTCGGACGGCGCGACGTGCAGCATAAACCTCCGCCCACAGGTCCGCGAGCACCTCCCAGCGGCGCCGCCGGCTGCTCTGCACCTCTTCCGAAAGCATCCTTCCCAGCTTGACACCCTTTTGAAGCACGCTTTCTGTCTCCCGTGACGGATCAAGGCTTCTTAATTTGTCATACTTATCTCGCCTTGACGTGTTCCGTCCCAGCAGCTGCTCTGCCTCGTTGATGGCTTCCTTGAGCTGGCTGTTGTTTCTGAGCAATCACCCGGAAGGAACTTGGGAGCAAACGCCACCAGGTACGCGCAATACCTCGATAAATTCCTCGCGACGTCCAAGTGGCATCTCTGCACCTGAATCAGACTCCCCATCCGTGCCACAGCTATGCTGCTCAAATATTTCACAGTAACTGGTTGCAATGTGCCATATCAGAACGATTTCATGGGTGGGAGCTTGCTGCGTGCACGCCCACGAAAACATCTCGAGTACCCCATTCCGTTCAAGCGACGAGACACCGTTTGTCAGCCTGCCCTCGCTCTGCACGAGAGCACGGCCGACGGCTCTCTTCACATCATCATGCAAACTGATCATAGAGCGCCGCGGCGGCCTCCCCGGGTAACTCTCGAAATCTTCGAGCACCGAGAATTGCCCATCTTGTTCTCCCAGTGCTGATGCTTGTACAGGCTGAACCGTTCGAGATGATCGATGCACCACTTGATGATGGACGCCTTCCAGAAATGGCCATTGATGTAGTACTGCAGCGCGTAGGATGCTTCAGGACCAGTGTGAGGCACTATGAGACATGAGCCATAACAATTCTGATATTGCCAGGATCACCAGTGTAACTAGTAACGTAACAGTGTTAGCAGTAGGAGGAGGAGCAGCAGCAGCAGTATCTTGCCCGTAGTACTCGACAATGTGCAAACACGGTACAAACAGCAAAAGGACCGCTAGCCTGCTGGCACTGGTTTTATATGCGCGATCGATACCATGTTTGTACTCCGAGTAGTGGAAATGGTCATGGAGTAAATCAGCTCTACCTCGACGACCTTGAACGCTCTTCTGTACTCATCATCTTCAGACATGAGCTCTTTCAGGACAAAATCACGGGCTCTTGGATCATTCGCCTCCGCGCAGGGAAGCCGTAAGTAGCGGCGCGTCAGCAGCCGAGCGAAGGCAAGCGAAAGGCACGAGTCCCGGATCAATGCCCTGCGCGCGCAGCTCCGGACTCCGAGGTCGCTGCGCCACACGTCCCTGACCCTGATCCATCGCTGATGTACATCCGCTCCGTGGGCTCGAAGCCCTGTAGCTCGGAGGAACGGCGTGATGGAGCTGCGAATGATCGTCGAGAGGATTGACCAGATACTTGCACCCCGCCGCCATGCCGACGTCTGACGTAGCGGCAAAGTAGGGGTGATCTGGGTGCATCGCCTCGGCCTTCATGTGATGAGCGACTAGCTCGCTTTGCTCGGTCACCGGCTGCTGCGTCCTACTCGCACGCCCCTCGCGTACTGCTTTGTAACACCTCCATTTTTGGGAGCGTTATGAATTCCTCGCAATTGCCCAGGATAGTTCAATTGCGAGTTACATTCATCGAGTGAATAACATTGCCAACGCAAGCTTACAAACAAAAGTCGACTTTATTACAATAACGGCATAAAGCCAAGTTTAACAGTAGGGCCCACGGCCAGCAGATATATTACACAAAAACAGCTACTACCAAAAAGGGACACAGACTATTTTATCGTATCTAAACTCAAAACTAAAACCACTGATCTGACGTAGAGGCTCCCAGAAGAAAGCCACTCCTCCTCCTCCGGTTCTTCCTCCTCGTCGTCATCGATCATCGGTTCCTTCTCCTTGCTCTCCTCCTTATCTATCATTGTCACCAGAGCAGCCACTCCTCCTCTTCCGGTTCCTCCTCCTCTTCCGGTTCCTCCTCCTCCTCAACCTTGGGTTCCTTACCCTTAGGCTCAACACCATCTGCTGTAGGTCCCTCCGGGACTGGCGATGCTGGCTTGAAGATGTGAACGGTACTGAGGCGCCGTCATTCTTCTACGCGTGTTGGAACCTTCGGGAGACTCATCATGCTTCGACGCTTCAGCCTGCTCCTTCTGCTGATAGTGTAGTAGGTACTGCTTCACAAGCCAATTCTCCTGCTGAACTGTCACAAGTTGATTTCGCATCTTCTTGTTTTCTTCTGTCATTCTGTGGTATTGGGTTTCCTGGGTGAGGATCAGAAATGAAGCTTCCGCAATTCTGGGGTCTTCTTCAGGATCCAGAGGTGGAAGTGAGTAGCTACGTCCTCCATCATCGATCTGTGGAGTAAGGTGATGTGGAGATTCATCAGATTCTGCATTGTAGTATTTGCGAAGGTACTCCACAGCCTTTCTGGCCGCATCCTGGATGGCATCAGACTCTCTGCGGCGATATCCCGTGAATTTCCTTCGAGCATCTGGTCTCCAGGGTAATGGTTCAAGATATACCCATGCCTTCCACTGACGGATCCTCCCATGAATCATAAGTGCTCTCGTGTGAAACGTTGGGCGATGCTGCAAGGTTGCATGCAGGTACCTCTGCATCCTCCATAATCGTGATGCCCATCCACACAGAAGCACTGGATCAGCATAGTCATTACGCGTCCTCATCATCTGTTCAAACCGATAAATTTTGAGATTAGACGAGAATTGACATAAATATTTTTAGAAATCAACTTAATTAATACAAGAATAATACGGACAAGAAAAAGAAGATTATAAGAATATTACCAGAATTTTGAGTAACTTATTTTATAATCAAAATAGTTTTTGTAAACATTTCCCTAACATACCTAGGGTCATCCTACGGTCAAGCAAGCGTGCTCTGATACCACTCTGTAACACCCCCATTTTTGGGAGCGTTATGAATTCCTCGCAATTGCCCAGGATAGTTCAATTGCGAGTTACATTCATCGAGTGAATAACATTGCCAACGCAAGCTTACAAACAAAAGTCGACTTTATTACAATAACGGCATAAAGCCAAGTTTAACAGTAGGGCCACGGCCAGCAGATATATTACACAAAAAGAAACACCACAGGCATACTTGAGCATAGAACGACCCTAATCCCAAGATTCTTCCATGTCGAAGTACACCAGTTCTTCATCTTCACCGGGCTCCTCAAAGTTAACAGTTTCTGTTTATGTTTTTAAGCAAGTATGAGTACAACTTCCGTACTCAGCAAGTCACACGGAGCTTAACATTAACTATATGCATGGAATATCAAATAAAGGGACAGGTTCTTTAATTGGGTAGATGCAGTTTTATTTAATAAAATTTGAAAAGCAACTCCATTAAGTAAAGGGGTTTTCAAGCGTGATTAATATCCAACATTTCCAAACCATTCTCAATCCTACTTATGCCTTGCTATTGGAATCACCCATTAAACACAGCTTCATTAACCGGAAGCACGGCGTATTCGAATACCATTTATTTCACTCTGCAGAGTTGCCCTGCTTTACCCACAAGATCTCCTAACTCCCGCGACAGAGTTAAGAAAACAGGGTTGTTCACTGCTCAATTCTTTATATAGCCTCCACCCAGTAGGTCCTTGGCCTCCATAAACTCGGATGACCCCACGGATCACATCCAATTTATAGCAGTCCTACTGTTGTATGGTTAACCCCCTCTCATACAATCTCACCCTCGACTCCCTCAGCCAGTTGTAGAGGTTCAATTGAACTTGAGCAGTTACTAAACCAGGTGTGATAAAATCAACACTTGTGGATGGGCGAATTCTATGTTCTTTACTTAGCATAAGGGTCTAGTCCTTATAGTTTTCACTGAGGCATCAATCATTCACAAACCCATATTCAGTACCTTCCCGTACTGCCACCATCCCACTCCCATGCCTCCACCCTAGGATAAGGTCTTCGGATCTCCATCTGTGATCCTCGCCTACCCTAGATCCAGTTTTTCTAAATCACTACGCAAATATCCAAAAGCCTTAACAGTATAAACATTTGATGATTTCCTAATTACCATGTTTATATTATGATTATATATTAAATATTACTAGGTTTGTCAACATGAATATGGCCATCAAATTTAAACGGGGCTTTTCAAGTGGTAGGATATGTCTATCATTTCATGTCATTCTAAACTAATTTCACATAAAATAATGACTTAAAATACCATAATGGAAATACTGTAAGATATATACATAGATCAAGGCACAGTAGGTTCAACATGATCGAGGTATGTGCAACTTGCCTTGCGAGTCAATGATTTCTACGAGTTCAAATTCTTCTGAAGACGGGGCTTGAACTGAGTTCTCCTTCCAGCTCCTGAGATAATCCGGTCGGAGGCTAGAGCAAATGCAATAAAAATAACATCAATTCCATGCCCCAAAAGTCGAGCTAGGAATAAAAATTTAAAATAAAGAAATGAAATTCAAAAGAATGCAAACAAATTGAAATTTGGGTTTATAGGAAGGTCATATGTGGAAATGGGCTTTGGATATTGGGGTTATTGGGCTCGAGACGAATCTGGGGAGTATAAAACATGTATTTTGGGCTTTGGGTCGGGTTACTGTTCATCGGGTTCGAGTCGGGTGTGGCTGGCTCGGGCAAACGGGTTTGGCTCAACCCAATCAATCCGGCTCGGGTCGGGTGTGGACGGTGCGTCGGGCGCGGGCAAACGCGGTCGGGTGCGGGGCGGCTCGGTGCGGTGCGACCGGATGGCGCGGACGGGCGCGGGCGCGTGGCGCAGCCAGGCGCGGGCGCGCGCGGGTGGACGCGGTCGGACGCGAGGGCGGGCGCGGGGCGGGTGCGTCGGGTGCGGGCGATGCGGTGCAGCCAGACGCGGGCGCGGGCGACTGGCTCGGTCGGACGCGGGGCGAACGGGTTGTGCTCAGCCAGCTCGGGCGGGATCCGGTCGTCTTCAACCTCCCACCCGCGCGCGTGCAGCCGAACAGAGGAGAGAGGCGGCAGTTGGCGGCGGCGGGGTAGAGGGAGTTGCGACGGCGGTGGAGGGTATGGGCGGGCTCGTGATGCTACAAGGAGTCCATTTTTGGTGGTTGGGGGCCCAACGGAGGCGGCGTTCACCGGTGGCGAGCCTATCTTTCCCCACGGCTAATTCGGGCATTGAGGGTGGTTAGGGTTTAATCGGGCGATTTGACCGGTGCTAGAGTATCAGTGGGAGTAGGGGAGGTTAGTGGAGGTGGCGGCTTGGGCTAGGAAGACCGGAGTTAGGCCGGCCACGGGGAGGTGGTAGCGGCTGCGGGGTGCTCACGGTGCCGGGGAAGAGGAAGCTACAGGAGGCTAGGGCGGCGGTCGGGTAGGGTTTCTGGGGTGTCGGTGAAGCTCTAGGTGAAGGCAATCGGAAGGTTACGGGGTGGATGATCGACATTGCTCTAGGGTTCCAACTTGGAGGTTTCTTGCAATTACCGGCAATGGAGGTGGGTGGGGACGCTCTGGGGCGTCGGGTGGATGGTGGAGGGTGCTAGCTTAGGGTCGGGAGAGCTCGGCCGCATATATAGCATGGTTAAGGCGGTTCGTCCCGAAGCTTATCCCTGGCGGCGAATGTGCGTGGCGGCCGGCGGCGTTGCCACCGCTTGGGGTTAGGTCGGGGCGTCAGGGCGGCAGAGGGGAGGTGTAAAGGGGGTTTGTCCACTCGGGGAGGTGGCGGGATCAAGCGGCGCGGGGGCGTGGTGGCGCGATCAGGGGAGTTGGGCGGCGGCGGCAAAAGCTGATGCACGGCGCTGCAGCGGTTTGGCGTGGCGTGCCACGGGGGCGAGGTGGTCGTTCCACCGAGTGGAAACCGACGGGAAGAGCGCAGGTGAGGGGAGGCACGAAAGGAGCGTGAGCGGCGGCGGAACTGAGGATGGCGGTGGAACTTTTTCAGTCATGAACAGTGTTGGCACTATTTCTCTCCAATCCGTTGGCAATGGCAAAGATCAAGGACAGCTGGGCTTTGAGATATGTGGGATTTAGGTTAAGGAATTGAGAGGGCAAAGCAAAAATGGAAAATGACTCAAATTCAAGTTTTTGAACTTTCTGAATTTTGATTTTGTTTCATGCTTGCACATGATGGCGACGCCAATGAACAGAGTAAATGCTATTACTATCAGGGGGAGAGTCGGTAGGAAAGAAGACGGATCGACCAGCCAACAGCAGATCGACAAAGAAAGACCGCGCAAGCATGAAGTAGCCGTGCCCCGTGTAGGGCACTCCTTCGCGGACATGGTAGCTCATGCGGCCACCGCATACGGCGACGTCTTGCAGAAGCATGGCGTGCAAAATGCTGTGCCACCACCATTTCGAGGAGAAGAACATGGCGATCACGTGGATGCACGGCACAAGAAAAGAAGACAGATGGCAGTCCGCCCATGCGCCGCGCTGCACGAGCCAGTGGCTTGACCGGCGGCGGGCAGGAAAGACGATGAACGGAAGAAGGCGAAGGACCAGCACCGTGATCGCGAGGACCTCTCCCAGCATAATCGCTGACAGGTGCTATTTCTGCAGCAGCAGCAGGAGGTTGTGAGCTTGCTGTAACAGGATAGCCGCTGGGTGGATTTGAGATCGAATTACTGCAATAAATTCGACTTGCCCACCGATCAGCTGCTTGCGGAATCTCGGTGGCCCTTCAAGCCCGACAAAGAAGGTAGACCGTGATGAAAAATTAGTTCAATTAATATGGTTTCATAATACGGTAGCCTCTCTAGTACTCTTGGGGAAAAAAAGGATTATCACTGTTGCAACCGTACGGACCAAAATTCATGAACTTTGACCATCGGGTATATTCACATCATTATAAGTTTTTTTTCTGCGTGGACGTAAATATCTACGTTATTTGTCTCCAAATTCTGCGCTTGCGGGTCCCCTGACAGAGCGCGTGAAAAGAAGAATGCCGAGAGTTTACTGTCAATGCGCTTGCGGGTCCAGGTTCCTAACGTTCAATAGCAGTTGTTTACTAGTCAAGTCAACTAGTACATACGACGATCAGGCTGGAGTTATACTTCCACCAGCATTATCTTATTCGTTTGGTTATCTGTGGATTTTCAATATGTAGTCTATAACCCAACCTAATATAGTTGTGCCAAGTGCTAACTAGTTCTTTTCCATGATGTCACTTGGTTCGCTTACTGGTCAATGATACTCTCTCCAATAACAAAAGGAAATCATTTTTAATATAAGTGCTATTTCCGCAGCAGCAGGAGGTTGAGTTGCGGCAACAGGATAGCTGCAGGGTTGATTTGAGATCGAATTACTCCAATAAATTCGACATGCGCACCGATCAAATGCTTGTGGAACCTTGGTGGCCCTTCTAGCTAGGGCTATAAAGGAACTGAGCTTGAACGAGCTGACCTTCCAAGCTCGAACTCAGTTGAAACCGAGCCAAACTCAAGCGAGTCTGAGTTAGAGTCTTAACCTGAAGTTTGACTTGAGCTTGAGCTTAAGCTCAGCTCGAATATGCTTAGTAATAGTTAAAATAATTTAATATGTACTAATTTTCAATAATAAGAAAAACTCAAGCTCGAGTTCGATTCGAGTTAGCTTGATAACAGTAAAAAGTAATTCAATATACACTAATTTCAACAATAAAAAGCTTAAGCTCAAGTTCGGCTCAAGTAAACTCGGTAATAGTTGCTATGTATCTAGAGCTGTAAGAAAAGCTCGAGACTCGCGAGCTTTTTATGGTTGATTGGGTACTGACCAAACAGTAAACTAGAAAAGTAGTGGAGTGGAGTGGTTGTGATGAGTGAACAATGCATGCCCCCCTCCATACTCAGGGCACACACACACATTTTCATTAAGCATAATTACAATACTACTCTTGCAGTCATGTATCTCCCTGAAGGGCATACATGTCATTACATATATCACATTAGGCTCTACGACCCCCCAAACAGGCCGGATGGGCTCAGATGGGGGCCACTCCTACTACAGGAGCTTCTTATGGTAAAAAGCTTCCCACGGGCCGAAACCATGCCGCCGAGCCCTTTGGCCCCTCCGTCCCTTGCGGCCTATGACACCATCCGTGGTGGGCCATAAAGAATAGAGGCGCGCTGAAGCCCGACCGAAGTTGTGTCTCCTTTTTGCATGCAGTGGGACACGCGGTCGAATGGCACCAGCGTGTTGTCCGGTGCCGGCTGAAGTTTGACCGTGGTCGCGCAGCCGTTTGTGACATTTATGGGACATGCGTGTGCGTGCGGTTGGTGAGTCGTGCGCTGTCAGTTTTCGCCAGTTGCGCTTCCCAATCGTGGGGGAGCCGAACGGGCTTTAAGGCTGTGCCAGTCGTTGCATCGTTGTCCTTCACGCTTGACTAGTTATGATAGCACTGTCTTTCCACCACTGCTCCTGTGCGCACTGCTGTCTGCTGCAATAGGATAGCTGCTGGGTGGATTTGAGATCGAATTACTCCAACAAATTCGACTTGCCCACCGATCAGCTGCTTGTGGAATCTCGGTGGCCCTTCAAGCCCGATAAAGATGGTAGACCGTGATGAAAACTTACTTCAATTAATATGGTTTCATAATACGGTAGCCTCTCTATTACTCTTGGGGGAAAAAAGGATTATCACTGTTGCAACCGTACGGATCAAAATTCATGAACTTTGACCATTGGGTATATTCACATCATTATAAGTTTTTCTGCGTGGACGTAAACTATCTACGTTTTTTGTCTCCAAATTCTGCGCTTGCGGGTCCCCTGACAGAGAGCGTGAAAAGAACAATGCCGAGAGTTTACTAGTCAATGCGCTTGCGGGTCCAGGTTTCCTAATGTTCAATAGCAGTTGTTTACTAGTCAAGTCAACTAGTAAATTAAGTTATATTTCCACCAACATTATCTTGCGGCAACAGGATAGCTGCAGGGTGGATTTGAGATCGAATTACTCCAATAAATTCGACATGTCCACCGATCAGCTGCTTGTGGAACCTCGGTGGCCCTTCCAGCTAGAGCTCTAGCTGTAAACGAACCGAGTTGTCTGGCCTTCTAAACTCAAGCTTGATAGAAATTTGAGTTGAATTTAAACGAGTCTGAGTTGGGTTATAAGCCTGGAGCTCGACTCAAGCTGGACTCAAATAAACTTGATAATAGTTCAAATAATTTAATATATACTAATTTTCAATAATAAGAAAAATTTGAGCTCGAGTTCGATTCAATAAGCTCGATAACAGTAAAAAGTAATTTAACATACACTAATTTTCAACAATAGAAAAACTCGAGGTCGAGTTCGACTCGAATAAGCTCGGTAAGAGTTAGTATGTATCTAGGGCTGTAAGAAAAGCTCGAGATTCGTGAGTTTTTTTTACAGCCCTACTTCCAGCCCAATAAAGAAGGTAGAACGTGATGAAAAATTACTCCAATTAATATGGTTTCTCAATCCGATAGCCTCTCTAGTATTCATGGGAAAAAAGATAACACTTCTGCATCAGTACGGATCAAAATTCATGAACTTTGGCCATTGTGTATAGTCATGGTACGTTCTTTCTTCAACGATCGTAAACAATCTACGCTTTTTCTCTCCAAGTTGTGCGCTTGCGGGTCGTGAAAAGAACAATGCCGTGAGTTGTGTGGTCTGATCGGTGGTCTAACCGGCTACAAGACGATGATCTAATTGACTACTAGCTAGCAGTCTGATCAATAGCTAGTCTAACCGTTCTCATGTTTCTAAAATAGAAAATCAATTCGAGTCCAAATAATTTTTGGTACAAACTTCAAAATCTATGACCAAATAAGATCAAACTTTGCACGCACCTTACAGAGGATCTCAGAAACATATTCCATCTAAAGATCACAAGGATTTTGGTCAAAATCCAAATATTTTCTCAAAACATGCAAGGATGCATCAAAATTGGGCAAATCACAAAAACTTGAGAAACAATTTGTTCATAGGTTAAAAACAGCGAAGATGGCTCTAAATGTGTTCCACATATCATAGCAAATAAAACCAAACGATGAATCAAAGAAAACAACCCGCCTAAATCATGATTCCTCAAGAAGAGTTCAAAATCAAGCAAGAAGGCAACTTCGAGATCGTGCAAACCACAAGTCCAGATAGATGAGACTTGATCTATATAAGTCATTTCCATCACTTATACGTCTGTTATGGTTACACACCAAACAGTAATGGAAGGGGACTACAAGGAGACCATGGAGAGGTTGTCCATAGCCTTGCACACCCTGGGATAGCAATAGAAGTCTGTGCTAGTATGATGGAAGTTCGTGATGTCTGGCTTTTGACTATAAAAATGGGTTCTGCCCTTTCCCATGGCGCACTCAGGCAGTATTTATATCCATGGGGTTTGGTTATACAAATACCCCTATATATCCATATCTGCATAGGGGCACACATGTCCTTTCATCTACTTGGAGATACATAAACACCTCTATCTAAGTCTACCCTTATAGGGGTACATATGCCATTTCCCTAGCCTTGTAAGCTGCTGTGAAGCTGTCGGCTGTTTCCTGGCGTCGTGGGTCGTTTGAGTCAAGGTAGGGGCCACTCCCCTAACAGTAGCCTCTCATAGTTGAGGGGCTAGCTTTTTGTGGGCTGAGATCATGCCTGGTGTCTCTTAGCCCCCTCCTTCTCGGCCCACCGAAAAGCGTTGGTGTGAGTTCTTGCCAATTGTGCTCCATGTAAGCAATCGCACGCAACCACAAGGCACGAACGAGCATGGCGATGGCTGTCGGGCACAAGTGGCAGCGATTGATTTTTTAGCTTTCAGGAGGTGAGGCATTGCGCCAATCATAGGGCGACATATGCCTCCTTGATTCTTGTGCCAGCCTTAGTGGTGCCGATCGGATCGACAAGCAAGACCCCAAGGCTCATTTGGTTGTAGCGGCGGGTGTGTGATCACACGTGGCACGGTTGGTTTCTTGGGTTGCGCATGGTCAGGCATCATGCTCACCTCGGCCAAGTGCACGTCCCCTTGATTCCTGTGCCCTGCTCGGACATTAACTGCTACTATCACATCTTCCTTTTAAGTGCACGTGCAATGCCCGGTTCCATCATTTGCCTCCTGATTTCTCCCTTGTTCTTCTACCCTTCACCATGTTACTTTGCTATTGTCATTCTCCTGTCGTCGTTCTCTCTTCTCTTCCCCCGTCGTTGCATATTCCATCGTTGGAATGGTGTGTGCTAGTGACCGCCATGGTTGAGGCTCAACATCGACCCCTCCACCAGCCAGGCTTATTAGGACAAACCGTGCGAAGGT